>CAWUFW010012426.1:0-543229 GCA_963921515.1 Calotriton arnoldi | reverse complement strand
CGAACCGGACAGATGCTTCTTTGGTGCCTGCCAAGCAGGGGAGTCACTCCTTGACCCCAAGGGAGATTCTTCTGTCCTCTAATCGTGAGTAGAGCGTCGAAGGTCCAGGATTCAGTTTCAGAGTTTCGTCCAGGGATAATCTAAAGTCCTAAGGACTGGGTTCCTATACTTATACTAAGGATAGGGGTTGGACTACTCTGTGGCCCCACCTATGGGTGGGTCAGGGCAGAGGGGTGGCTACACCCCTTTCCCTTTGTCCAGTTCGCGCCAAAGCAGGGGCTGCAAGCCCCTGATCCAGTTTGAACTGGGGTATGCACAGGGACACCAAATGTGCCCCCAGTGCAGGACTTCAAAGCACCCGAAAGTGCTCCCGCCCAGCCCCAATACACATTATCCTGTCTGGGGAGGTGGTCACACCTCCCTGGGACAGGAAACCTATTGTCCAGGCCTCCCCTGCTGGAGTTTCGTCCAGCAGCAGGAGGCCAGACTCGTGTCTGTGGCAGCAGCATCCATTTTGTGATGCCAGGGCTTTGGAAAGAAGTTACCGGGCTAGCCAGAGTTAACATGTCTTTCCCTCTAGAAGGGTGGAATGCTACCCCCGCCGCCAGAATTGGTGGGGGGTAGTATTCCAAGATGTTTGACACCAAACACGACATGTTTAGGTGCAGCCATTCCAAAGTTAGCATTTTACCGCGAGGTTATAATGCGCTTAAGAGTATATGGTCAGGCTGCACTACAAACAGCATCAGAGATGGTCTCCGAACGCTGCCGAGGGGCCCTGCTCATGCAGGGGCACCCTCTCACATAGGAACCATGCACTCTGCCTTTAGGATTGATAAGGCCTGCCTTAGGAGTGACTTATAGGTTTATATGTGTGTATGTATTTAGTGATATAGGTAACCTATATCACAGTAAGGAGTGCATGCACCACCTTACCCAGGCTGCAGTAGCAGACCTGTGGTGTCAGTTTGGATGGCCTTCCAGGGGTGGCATAATACATGCTGCAGCCCCTGGCAGGCCTCTGAGGTACCTATGCCCTTGGTACATAGTATACCATATACTAGGGACTTATAAGGGCACTCCAGATCCCAATCAGTGATGTGCCTAAGGCACATGGAAACCATTTTAGAGAGGAAGCAGCTAGGCTGGGGTTCTGATTAGCAGGGCCCCAGCCAGACTAATGTCGAAAAACAGTGAAGCATCAGCAAAAAGTGGGGGTACCCATGTGAAGCAGATCCTACTCTCCTACACAACCCCCCCAAACGTAGGGACATTAAACTAACCTTGCCCAGTTAAGTCTTCATGTTCTAAGTGGAAATACCTAGAGAGTCCATCTGCATTGGCATGGTTACTCCCAGGTCTATGTTCCACTGTAAAGTCCATCCCCTGTAGGGAAATGGACCACCTAAGCAGTTTGGGGTTTTCACCCTTCATTTGTTTTAGCCATAAGAGGGGCTTATGGTCTGTCTGAACCAGGAAGTGTGTACCAAACAAGTATGGCCTCAACTTCTTCAGAGCCCAGACCACAGCAAAGGCCTCCCTCTCTATGGCTGACCAACGTTTCTCTCTAGGGGTCAGCCTTCTGCTAATAAAAGCTACTGGCTGATCCTGACCTTCTTCATTCAATTGTGACAGTACAGCCCCTACCCCCAATTCAGATGCATCAGTTTGAACAATGAACTTCTTGGAGTAATCAGGACTCTGTAGAATGGGAGCAGTGCACATGGCCTGCTTCAGGTCATCAAATGCCTTTTGACAGCTAACTGTCCACTGAACCTTTTTGGGCATTTTCTTAGAAGTTAAGTCATTCAGGGGTGTCACTATTGATCCATACCCCTTGACAAATCTCCTATAGTAACCAGTCAGGCCTAAGAAGGCTCTCACCTGAGTCTGGGTGGTGGGAGCAGTCCAGTCGATGATAGTCTGGATCTTGCTCTGCAAAGGTTGAACCTGGCCTCCACCCACAAGGTGGCCCAGGTACACAACCTGACTCTGCCCTATCTGGCACTTAGTGGCCTTGATAGTCAGGCCTGCCTTTTGCAGGGCCTGTAAAACATTCCTGAGGTGGACCAGGTGATCCTCCCAGGTGGAGCTAAAGACAGCAATATCATCTAGATATGCTGCACTATAGGCTTCCAGACCTGTGAGAATTGTATTCACCAGCCTCTGGAAAGTGGCAGGTGCATTCTTCAGACCAAAGGGCATTACCACAAATTGATAATGCCCACTAGGGGTTGAGAATGCTGTTTTGGGCTTTGCAGTATCAGCTAGTCTGATCTGCCAGTAGCCAGCTGTTAGGTCAAATGTGCTGAGATATTTGGCAGAGGCCAAAGTATCTATGAGCTCATCTGCCCTGGGTATTGGATGGGCATCAGTCCTAGTGACTGCATTGAGACCCCTGTAGTCCACACAAAACCTCATCTCTCTTTTTCCACCACTGGTGTGAGGTTTTGGTACAAGGACCACTGGACTAGCCCAAGGGCTATCTGAGGGTTCAATAACTCCCAATTCCAACATTTTCTGGACTTCAGTCCTGATACAGTCCCTGACATGGTCAGGTTGCCTATAAATCTTGTTTTTAATAGGCAGACTGTCCCCAGTGTCCACTTCATGAGTGCACCAGGTGGTCTGACTGGGTGTCAGTGAAAACATATGTCTAAACTGATTGAGAACTTGCCTGCAATCAGTTTGTTGCTGGGTAGTGAGGCTGCCTGCCAAGGCTACACCATCAACTGACCCATTGTCAGGGTTCTGTGAGAGCAGGTCAGGGAGTGGGTCACTCTCTTCCTCCTGCCCTTCATCAGTAGCCATGAGCAAGCCCATGTCTGCCCTGTCCACATATGGTTTTAATCTGTTGACATGGAGAACCCTGTGGGGACTCCTGGGTGTTCCTAGGTCTACTAAGTAAGTGACCTCACCCTTCTGCTCAACAATAGTGTGGGGTCCACTCCATTTGTCCTGGAGAGCTGCTGGGGCCACTGGCTCCAACACCCACACCTTCTGTCCTGGCTGGTAAACAGTCAGAACAGCCTTTTGGTCATGCCAGGCCTTTTGAAGTTCCTGGCTAGCCTCAAGGTTTTTGGTTGCCTTTTTCATGTACTCAGCCATCCTGGAGCGGAGACCAAGTACATAGTCCACTATATCTTGCTTTGGGGGCTTGAGAGGTAACTCCCATCCTTCCTTCACCAAGCACAGTGGACCCCTCACAGGGTGGACAAACAGAAGTTCAAAAGGGCTGTAACCAACCCCCTTCTGAGGCACCTCCCTATATGCGAATAAAAGGCAGGGCAAGAGTATGTCCCATCTACACCTAAGCTTTTCTGGGAGCCCTTTAATCATGCCCTTCAAGGTTTTGTTGAATCTCTCAACTAAACCATTGCATTGTGGGTGATAGGGTGTGGTGAACTTATAAGTCACTCCACACTCCTTCCACATTGCTTTTAAGTACCCAGACATGAAGTTAGCACCCCTGTCTGAGACTACCTCCTTAGGAAAGCCCACTCTTGAGAAGATTCCCAGGAGGGCCCTTGCCACCACAGGTGCTGTAGTGGTCCTGAGGGGAATAGCTTCTGGGTACCTGGTGGCATGATCCACTACCACCAGGATAAACCTGTGCCCAGAGGCTGTTTGGGGATCCATGGGACCAACAATGTCAATCCCTACCCTTTTAAAGGGCACCCCCACCACAGGTAGTGGTATCAGGGGGCCTTTGTAGTGCCACCTGCCTTGCCACTGGCTTGGCAGGTTACACAGGAGCGACAAAACTCCTTGCTGTCTTCAGACATGTGGGGCCAGTGAAAGTGAGGGACAATTCTGTCCCAAGTCTTGTTCTGGCCCAGGTGACCTGCTAAGGGAATATCATGGGCTAGGGTCAATAGGAAGCCCCTGAACTTCAGAGGTATAACCAACCTCCTGGTAGCACCAGGCTTGGGGTCTCTACTCTCTGAGTATAGGAGTCCATCATCCCAATACACTGTATGGGGACCACTAGCTTTCCCAGCAGCCTCAGCAGCAGCTTGCTGTCTGAGGGGTTGAAGGGAGGGGCAGCTCTGCTGCTCCTGGCTCAGATCTGCCCTAGAAGGTCCCCCTGTCCCCAAGAACTCAACCTGGTCAGGTTCAAGTTCCTCTGGGACAGTTCCTTCTTCAGGGCTGAGATCATCCCCCTCAAGGGACTGATCTTCCTCCTGAGCCAAGGGGAAGGCACTGCCTTAACCCTACTACTCCTCCTCTTGGAAGGCACTTGGTCCATTCTTCCAGAATCCAAGGCCTGTTCAGTGCTAGACATTTTGGCTTGTGACCTGGTCACAGCAAACACATCTGCAGGGATCCCCAGCATTTCTGCATGGGTCCTGAGCTCCACTTCTGCCCAAGCAGAAGTCTCTAAGTCATTGCCAAGCAAGCATTCGACTGGTAGGTTTGCACTCACCACAACCTTCTTAAGGCCAGTTACCCCTCCCCAGGAGAAGTTAACAACTGCCAGAGTATGGTCTGTTCTGACATTGCTAGCATTGGTCACTTGCTAACCAAGTATAACTTGCCCAGGATTCACAAGGTCTTGTGTCACCATTGTGACACTTGCCCCTGTGTCCCTAAATGCCAAAGCCTCACGTCCATTGATTAAAGGCTGTTGTCTGTACTTGCCCAGATTACTGGGACTCACAGTGGAGGTCATATCCATGCCTCCATCACAGACTAACACAGCCTGAGTCAGTTCTCTGACTAGGTCAGAGCCCAACTCAGTTCCCAGGGTGAACCCTACTAAACCCTTGGCTGGAGCACTTCCACCAACTGTACTAGGGGGAACAGGTGCCTTAGGGGCATTGGTGGGTGCTGGACTGGAGTCTTTGGACTTGGTGCAATCACTGGTCCAGTGGGTCTTTTGCTTACAGACCTTGCACCATGGTTTTCTTTGGCCTTTCCCTTTGGTAGACTGTGAATCCCCACCAGAAGAAGATTTTTGGGGGCCTGATGAAGACTTTTGATCTTTACCCTTCTCCCCACCCTTGTCAGAGTTCTTAGCATCTTGCTTCTTGGTTTCCCCACCTTGGTTCTGTACCTTCTGCTTCATCCTGGTTCTGACCCATTTGTCTGCCTTCTTTCCCAATTCTTGGGGAGAGGTCAGATCAGAGTCTACCAGGTATTGATGCAACAGCTGATTTTGACAGTTATTAAGAATCTGCTCCCTCATTATCAGATTGTACAATCCTGAGAAGTCACACACCTTACTGCCCATCAACCAGCCTTCCAGAGCCTTGGCAGAACAATCCACATAGTCTACCCAGTCTTGAGTCTGTGCTTTTGGGTATCTCTGAACTTCAACCTGTACTGTTCAGTGGTTAGGCCAAACCCATCAATAAGAGCACTCTTCAAGACCTTGTAATTATCAGCATCCTCCTCTCTAACAGTGAGGAGCTTATCTCTACCTTTGTCAGCAAAGGAGAGCCACAAGATTGCTGCCCACTGCTCCTGAGGGACCTTCTGTACCTTACAGGCCCTCTCTATAGCAGTTATCCACTTGTGGATGTCATCCCCATTCTGATAGGGAGGGACAATCTTGCTCAGGTTCCTATGGTCATAGGACCTTTCCCTATCTCTAGGGATATGGCTGCCA
Organism: Calotriton arnoldi; assembly: GCA_963921515.1. NCBI lineage: Eukaryota > Metazoa > Chordata > Amphibia > Caudata > Salamandridae > Calotriton > Calotriton arnoldi. The sequence goes on along the minus strand of CAWUFW010012426.1, from coordinate 537,618 downwards.
CCATGGGACTCTAGTCCCAACTTTCTTCTCTCTCTAAAGAGATCTAGGGACTCCCTGTCTATGGCTAGTTGCTTCTTTTTGAGTTCAAGCTGAGCTTCCTCATATAGAACCAGCCTCTTTCTTCTCTCATGAGAGGATTCCCTCCTATGAGATGAGACAGAGCTCCCTATTGAGGTGCCAGAGTGGTTAGACTCCTGAGAAGAAGATCTAGACCTTCTGGGCACACTCACAATCCTTCCTGGGGGGACAAAGGGGGCATCATTCTGATCCTCCTCTTCATCTTCCTCAGGAGGGGTTGGATTATCCAGGTCAGGGCCATTGTCGCCCTCCTGGCCAGTTTCAGAGGGGGGCTGGGGGTACTGGTACCCCTGGTCCCATCCTCATCATCTGCCCCACCCTCAGCTCCTACCCCTTCAGTCCCCAAGGGCTTACTAAGGTCATAAGCCACCAACAACTCCTTGAGGTGTTGGGTGGTGGGGCTTTGGCCTGTCCTTATTTTTCTCAAGTTGCATAAAGCTCTCAATTCCAAGAATGGGAGTGTATCATACTTGGAGGGTGGAAGCTCAATGGCTTCCTGCAAGGATTCTTTGGATCCTGCCCTTAAAGACATTACTAGTGTGGTGTGGTGTATGCACTACCTACTCTAGTGTGGCCTACTAAACTCTCTTGAGTTGTAGAAAGGGTTGTGCTATCCCTTAACACACAACTCTAAGTTCAGTAGAACTTACTGTATTCTAAGCTTAAATTATATGTACCTTAGGTACCTTTAGTGGTTTTCAGTTGATCAATTCAATTGAGATTATCTGGTAAAACAATAGCAAGCTGGAATCCCACACGCTGCACACCAATGTGAGAGTTGGCCTGGCATATGCTGTCCACTAATTATAGTGGGCACCTTGCACCAGTCCAAACAACCCCTTATTGGAGATAGGTTAAAGACAACCTTATTGAAAGCTATCCTAGTGGTAGCTATGGAGAGCAGCCTTCAGGCTAAGTCTTGAAGGAATGTAAAGCAGCTTGTTTTACCAGTCTATAATCTCTTGAGTGACCAAATGAAAGAGCACCACACCAGGTATATATTCAAAATATATGTATTTATTGCTAAAAACACCCCTCTAGTCTCTTTATGAGGCTAGAGTTCGAAGTACATAAGTTAGAAGTTATTTAAACACAGTAAAAGCACAAATACACGTTTGGGCCCTAGGGGCGTACCAAACCATATACCAATAAAGTGGTATAAGAACCACGACTGAACTAGACACTAGGCCTAGAGCCTCTAGAAGTGCTTGGACCACAAGGAACCACCCAAGGTAGTGACACAGGGGACCCACGGGAGACGCGTGCAGTGTAAATACACAACCGCGATACGCCGTTGACTTCTATGGAGAAAGTCGTGATCGGGAAATTAGAGAAAGGGACACTTAAAGAGGACTTGGACCAAACCCTTTGAGATCTAGGACTTTGAAGAGTCTCTACCCATGGGAGCACCGGAGTACTCGTGTTACCTCACCCAGGGAAGCCGGGTGCATAGGTTCCTTTCGGGGTCGGGTTTCGTCGTCGATTTGAATGGCGATCTGCTGCAAAGTGCTGCTGGCGACCAAGTGAAAAGTGTCCGGGTGGATCCAAGAGTGGATCGGAGTTCTGAAGAACCTGAAAGCAGAGGGGACAGAGTCTGGGTCACTAGCCAGTGACCAGGAAGGCGATGGACAGATGCCCACCGATGTCGAGTGCTTCAGGTGTGTTGACGGTCATCTTGTCTCTTCAGCCACGAGGTCCAGGAGGCGTTGTCGGCAACCAGGAGCAGGATTCGGGCTGGTACACGATGTTTGTCGAGTGCTGAGGTGTTGGCGACCGGATTGGACCCAACAAGCCTTGGCAACGGCAAGTCTCGATGCAGAGGAAGATCGTCGATGGTGCAGACCAGCAAGGTCTGGGGAACTCACCCAGCGAGGGTAAGTGAGGGCAAACCTGGAGCAACCAGGATGCCAAGTTAGAAAAGGATTGGCTTTCGTTAAGGGCTACTAGCCAACGGGCTAGCGACCGTGAAGGAGCCTCATGACGCCGCACGTGGATCTGGCTCACAGGACACTCGTGGAGTGGGGGCCAGTGATCTTCGGTGCAGTTGGTGCTGGATGCTAGGGCTACTCGGAGCCCAAAGCATGACTTCTTGGGACACCCAGAAAAGGATGCACTTGCAAATGTGCTCGGTGTCCAGGGGTCATGGTCTCAAGTCACCCACGATAGCCACGGGCCTCAGCTTTGCTGGGGACTCAGGGTAGCCTCGGGGAAGTCTGAGAATCCACCTCTGGTGATGCGATGACTTCGGCGTCCGACGGGAGCTTCAGAAATGCGAACCGGACAGATGCTTCTTTGGTGCCTGCCAAGCAGGGGAGTCACTCCTTGACCCCAAGGGAGATTCTTCTGTCCTCTAATCGTGAGTAGAGCGTCGAAGGTCCAGGATTCAGTTTCAGAGTTTCGTCCAGGGATAATCTAAAGTCCTAAGGACTGGGTTCCTATACTTATACTAAGGATAGGGGTTGGACTACTCTGTGGCCCCACCTATGGGTGGGTCAGGGCAGAGGGGTGGCTACACCCCTTTCCCTTTGTCCAGTTCGCGCCAAAGCAGGGGCTGCAAGCCCCTGATCCGGTTTGAACTGGGGTATGCACAGGGACACCAAATGTGCCCCCAGTGCAGGACTTCAAAGCACCCGAAAGTGCTCCCGCCCAGCCCCAATACACATTATCCTGTCTGGGGAGGTGGTCACACCTCCCTGGGACAGGAAACCTATTGTCCAGGCCTCCCCTGCCGGAGTTTCGTCCAGCAGCAGGAGGCCAGACTCGTGTCTGTGGCAGCAGCATCCATTTTGTGATGCCAGGGCTTTGGAAAGAAGTTACCGGGCTAGCCAGAGTTAACATGTCTTTCCCTCTAGAAGGGTGGAATGCTACCCCCGCTGCCAGAATTGGCGGGGGGTAGTATTCCAAGATGTTTGACACCAAACACGACATGTTTAGGTGCAGCCATTCCAAAGTTAGCATTTTACCGCGAGGTTATAATGCGCTTAAGAGTATATGGTCAGGCTGCACTACAAACAGCATCAGAGATGGTCTCCGAACGCTGCAGAGGGGCCCTGCTCATGCAGGGGCACCCTCTCACATAGGAACCATGCACTCTGCCTTTAGGATTGATAAGGCCTGCCTTAGGAGTGACTTATAGGTTTATATGTGTGTATGTATTTAGTGATATAGGTAACCTATATCACAGTAAGAGGTGCATGCACCACCTTACCCAGGCTGCAGTAGCAGACCTGTGGTGTCAGTTTGGATGGCCTTCCAGGGGTGGCATAATACATGCTGCAGCCCCTGGCAGGCCTCTGAGGTACCTATGCCCTTGGTACATAGTATACCATATACTAGGGACTTATAAGGGCACTCCAGATCCCAATCAGTGATGTGCCTAAGGCACATGGAAACCATTTTAGAGAGGAAGCAGCTAGGCTGGGGTTCTGATTAGCAGGGCCCCAGCCAGACTAATGTCGAAAAACAGTGAAGCATCAGCAAAAAGTGGGGGTACCCATGTGAAGCAGATCCTACTCTCCTACACAACCCCCCCAAACGTAGGGACATTAAACTAACCTTGCCCAGTTAAGTCTTCATGTTCTAAGTGGAAATACCTAGAGAGTCCATCTGCATTGGCATGGTTACTCCCAGGTCTATGTTCCACTGTAAAGTCCATCCCCTGTAGGGAAATGGACCACCTAAGCAGTTTGGGGTTTTCACCCTTCATTTGTTTTAGCCATAAGAGGGGCTTATGGTCTGTCTGAACCAGGAAGTGTGTACCAAACAAGTATGGCCTCAACTTCTTCAGAGCCCAGACCACAGCAAAGGCCTCCCTCTCTATGGCTGACCAACGTTTCTCTCTAGGGGTCAGCCTTCTGCTAATAAAAGCTACTGGCTGATCCTGACCTTCTTCATTCAATTGTGACAGTACAGCCCCTACCCCCAATTCAGATGCATCAGTTTGAACAATGAACTTCTTGGAGTAATCAGGACTCTGTAGAATGGGAGCAGTGCACATGGCCTGCTTCAGGTCATCAAATGCCTTTTGACAGCTAACTGTCCACTGAACCTTTTTGGGCATTTTCTTAGAAGTTAAGTCATTCAGGGGTGTCACTATTGATCCATACCCCTTGACAAATCTCCTATAGTACCCAGTCAGGCCTAAGAAGGCTCTCACCTGAGTCTGGGTGGTGGGAGCAGTCCAGTCCATGATAGTCTGGATCTTGCTCTGCAAAGGTTGAACCTGGCCTCCACCCACAAGGTGGCCCAGGTACACAACCTGACTCTGCCCTATCTGGCACTTAGTGGCCTTGATAGTCAGGCCTGCCTTTTGCAGGGCCTGTAAAACATTCCTGAGGTGGACCAGGTGATCCTCCCAGGTGGAGCTAAAGACAGCAATATCATCTAGATATGCTGCACTATAGGCTTCCAGACCTGTGAGAACTGTATTCACCAGCCTCTGGAAAGTGGCAGGTGCATTCTTCAGACCAAAGGGCATTACCACAAATTGATAATGCCCACTAGGGGTTGAGAATGCTGTTTTGGGCTTTGCAGTATCAGCTAGTCTGATCTGCCAGTAGCCAGCTGTTAGGTCAAATGTGCTGAGATATTTGGCAGAGGCCAAAGTATCTATGAGCTCATCTGCCCTGGGTATTGGATGGGCATCAGTCCTAGTGACTGCATTGAGACCCCTGTAGTCCACACAAAACCTCATCTCTCTTTTTCCACCACTGGTGTGAGGTTTTGGTACAAGGACCACTGGACTAGCCCAAGGGCTATCTGAGGGTTCAATAACTCCCAATTCCAACATTTTCTGGACTTCAGTCCTGATACAGTCCCTGACATGGTCAGGTTGCCTATAAATCTTGTTTTTAATAGGCAGACTGTCCCCAGTGTCCACTTCATGAGTGCACCAGGTGGTCTGACTGGGTGTCAGTGAAAACATATGTCTAAACTGATTGAGAACTTGCCTGCAATCAGTTTGTTGCTGGGTAGTGAGGCTGCCTGCCAAGGCTACACCTTCAACTGACCCATCGTCAGGGTTCTGTGAGAGCAGGTCAGGGAGTGGGTCACTCTCTTCCTCCTGCCCTTCATCAGTAGCCATGAGCAAGCCTGTGAGAAGTTGGCCTGGCATATGCTGTCCACTAATTATAGTGGGCACCTTGCACCAGTCCAAATCGACTCTTATGGTAGGTAGGTTAAAGACAACCTTATTGAAAGCTATCCTAGTGGTAGCTATGGAGAGCAGCCTTCAGGCTAAGTCTTGAAGGAATGTAAAGCAGCTTGTTTTACCAGTCTATAATCTATTGAGTGACCAAATGAAAGAGCACCACATCAGGTATATATTCAAAAATATATGTATTTATTACTAAACACACCCCTCTAGTCTCTTTATGAGGCTAGAGTTCGAAGTACATAGGTTATAAGATCTTAAATCACAGTAATAGCACAAATACACGTTTGGGCCCTAGGGGCGTACCAAACCATATACCAATAAAGTGGTATGCGAACCACGACTGAACTAGACACTAGGCCTAGAGCCTCTAGAAGTGCTTGGACCACAAGGAACCACCCAAGGTAGTGACACAGGGGACCCACGGGAGACGCGTGCAGTGTAAATACACAACCGCGATACGCCGTTAACTTCTATGGAGAAAGTCGGGATCGGGAAAATACAGGAAAGGGACACTTAAAATAGGACTAGGACAAAACCCTTTGAGATCTAGGACTTTGAAGAGTCTCTACCCACGGGAGCACCGGAGTACTCGTGCTACCTCACCCAGGAAGCCGGGTGCATAGGTGCCTTTCGGGGTCGGGTTTCGTCGTCGTTTCGTATGGCGATCTGCTGCAAAGTGCTGCTGGCGACCAGGAGAAAAGTGTCCGGGTGGATCCAAGAGTGGATCGGAGTTCTGAAGAACCTGAAAGCAGAGGGGACAGAGTCTGGGTCACTAGCCAGTGACCAGGAAGGCGATGGACAGATGCCCACCGATGTCGAGTGCTTCAGGTGCGGTGACGGTTGTCTTGACTCTTCAGCCACGAGGTCCGGGAGGCGTTGTCGGCGACCAGGAGCAGCATTCGGGCTGGTGCTCGATGTCTGTCGAGTGCTGAGGTGTCGGCGACCGGATTGGACCCAACAAGCCTTGGCAACGGCAAGTCTCGAGTAAGATGTAGATCGTCGATGATGCAGACCAGCAAGGTCTGGGGAACTCACCCAGCGAGGGTAAGTGAGGGCAGGCCTGGAGCAACCAGGATGCCAAGTAAAGAAAAGATTGGCCTTCGTCAAGGGCTACTAGCCAACGGGCTAGCGACCGCAAAGGAGCCTCATGACGCCGCACGTGGATCTGGCTTACAGGACACTCGTGGAGTGGGGGCCAGTGATCTTCGGTGCAGGTGGTGCTGGAGGCTAGGGCTACTCGGAGCCCAAAGCACGACTTCTTGGAAGACCCAAAAGATGGTGCACTTGCAAGTGTGCTCGGTGTCCAGGGGTCACGGTCTCAAGTCACCCACGATAGCCACGGGCCTCAGCTTTGCTGGGGACTCAGGGTAGCCTCGGGGAAGTCTGAGAATCCACCTCTGGTGATGCGATGACTTCGGCGTCCGACGGGAGCTTCAGTGATGCGAACCGGACAGATGCTTCTTTGGTGCCTGCCAAGCAGGGGAGTCACTCCTTGACCCCAAGGGAGATTCTTCAGTCCTCTAATCTTGTCGTAGAGCGTCGAAGGTCCAGGATTCAGTGTCAGAGTTTCGTCCAGGTATAATCTAAAGTCCTAAGGACTGGGTTCCTACCTTTATTCTAAAAATAGGGGATGGACTACTCTGTGGCCCCACCTATGGGTGGGTCAGGGCAGAGGGGTGGCTACACCCCTTTCCCTTTGTCCAGTTCGCGCCAAAGCAGGGGCTGCAAGCCCCTGATCCGGTTTGAACTGAGGTATGCACAGGGACACCAAATGTGCCCCCAGTGCAGGACTTCAAAGCACCCGAAAGTGCTCCCGCCCAGCCCCAATACACATTGTCCTGTCTGGGGAGGTGGTCACACCTCCCTGGGACAGGAAACCTATTGTCCAGGCCTCCCCTGCCGGAGTTTCGTCCGGCAGCAGGAGGCCAGACTCGTGTCTGTGGCAGCAGCATCCATTTTGTGATGCCAGGGCTCTGGAAAGAAGTTACCGGACTCGTCAGAGTTAACATGCCTTTCCCTCTAGAAGGGTGGAATGCTACCCCCGCCGCCAGCATTGGCGGGGGGTAGTATTCCAAGATGTTTGACACCAAACACGACATGTTTAGGTGCAGCCATTCCATAGTTAGCATTTTACCGCGAGGATATAATGCGTTTAAGAGTATATGGTCAGGCTGCACTACAAACAGCATCAGAGATGGTCTCCGAACGCCGCAGAGGGGCCCTGCTCATGCAGGGGCACCCTCTCACATAGGAACCATGCACTCTGCCTTTAGGATTGATAAGGCCTGCCTTAGGAGTGACTTATAGGTTTATATGTGTGTATGCATTTAGTGATATAGGTAACCTATACCACAGCAAGGGGTGCATGCACCACCTTACCCAGGCTGCAGTAGCAGACCTGTGGTGTCAGTTTGGATGGCCTACCAGGGGTGGCATAATACATGCTGCAGCCCCTGGCAGGCCTCTGAGGTACCTATGCCCTTGGTACATAGTATACCATATACTAGGGACTTACAAGGGCACTCCAGATCCCAATCAGTGATGTGCCTAAGGCACATGGAGACCCCTTTAAAGAGGAAACAGCTAGGCTGGGGTTCTGAATAGCAGGGCCCCAGCCAGACTAATGTCGAAAACCAGTGAAGCATCAGCAAAAAGTGGGGGTACCCATGTGAAGCAGATCCTACTCTCCTACACAACCCCCCCCAAATGTAGGGACATTAAACTAACCTTGCCCAGTTAAGTCTTCATGTTCTAAGTGGAAATACCTAGAGAGTCCATCTGCATTCGCATGGTTACTCCCAGGCCTATGTTCCACTGTAAAGTCCATCCCCTGTAGGGAAATGGACCACCTAAGCAGTTTGGGGTTTTCACCCTTCATTTGTTTTAGCCATAAGAGGGGCTTATGGTCTGTCTGAACCAGGAAGTGTGTACCAAACAAGTATGGCCTCAACTTCTTCAGAGCCCAGACCACAGCAAAGGCCTCCCTCTCTATGGCTGACCAACGTTTCTCTCTAGGGGTCAGCCTTCTGCTAATAAAAGCTACTGGCTGATCCTGACCTTCTTCATTCAATTGTGACAGTACAGCCCCTACCCCCAATTCAGATGCATCTGTTTGAACAATGAACTTCTTGGAGTAATCAGGACTCTGCAGAATTGGAGCAGTGCACATGGCCTGCTTGAGGTCATCAAATGCCTTTTGACAGCTAGCTGTCCACTGAACCTTTTGGGCATTTTCTTAGAAGTTAAGTCATTCAAGGGTGTCACTATTTATCCATACCCCTTGACAAATCTCCTATAGTACCCAGTCAGGCCTAAGAAGGCTCTCACCTGAGTCTGGGTAGTGGGAGCAGTCCAGTCCATGATGGTCTGGATCTTGCTCTGCAAAGGTTGAACCTGGCCTCCACCCACAAGGTGGCCCAGGTACACAACCTGACTCTGCCCTATCTGGCACTTAGTGGCCTTGATAATCAGGCCTGCCTTTTGCAGGGCCTGTAAAACATTCCTGAGGTGGACCAGGTGATCCTCCCAGGTGGAGCTAAAGACAGCAATATCATCTAGATAAGCTGCACTATAGGCTTCCAGTCCTGTGAGAACTGTGTTCACCAACCTCTGGAAAGTGGCAGGTGCATTTTCAGACCAAAGGGCATTACCACAAATTGATAATGCCCACTAGGGGTTGAAAATGCTGTTTTGGGCTTTGCAGGATCAGCTAGTCTGATCTGCCAGTAGCCAGCTGTTAGGTCAAATGTGCTGAGATATTTAACAGAGGCCAAAGTATCTATGAGCTCATCTGCCCTGGGTATGGGATGGGCATCAGTCCTAGTGACTGCATTGAGACCCCTGTAGTCTACACAAAACCTCATCTCTCTTTTCCCACCACTGGTGTGAGGTTTCGGTACCAGGACTACTGGACTAGCCCAAGGGCTATCTGAGGGCTCAATTACTCCCAACTCCAACATTTTCTGGACTTCAGTCCTGATACAGTCCCTGACATGGTCAGGTTGCCTATAAATCTTTTTTTTAATAGGCAGACTGTCCCCAGTGTCCACTTCATGAGTGCACCAGGTGGTCTGACTGGGTGTCAGTGAAAACATATGTCTAAACTGATTGAGGACTTGCCTGCAATCAGTTTGTTGCTGGGTAGTGAGGCTGCCTGCCAAGGCTACACCATCAACTGACCCATCGTCAGGGTTCTGTGAGAGCAGGTCAGGGAGTGGGTCACTCTCTTCCTCCTGCCCTTCATCAGTAGCCATGAGCAAGCCCATGTCTGCCCTGTCCACATATGGCTTAAGTCTGTTGACATGGAGAACCCTTTGGGGACTCCTGGGTGTTCCCAGGTCCACTAAGTAAGTGACCTCACCCTTCTGCTCAACAATAGTGTGGGGTCCACTCCATTTGTCTTGGAGAGCTGCTGGGGCCACTGGCTCCAACACCCACACCTTCTGTCCTGGCTGGTAAACAGTCAGAACAGCCTTTTGGTCATGCCAGGCCTTCTGAAGTTCCTGGCTAGCCTCAAGGTTTTTGGTTGCCTTTTTCATGTACTCAGCCATCCTGGAGCGGAGACCAAGTACATAGTCCACTATATCTTGCTTTGGGGGCTTGAGAGGTATCCTTCCTTCACCAAGCACAGTGGACCCCTCACAGGGTGGCCAAACAGAAGTTCAAAAGGGCTGTAACCAACCCCTTCTGAGGCACCTCCCTATATGCGAATAAAAGGCAGGGCAAGAGTATGTCCCATCTACGCCTAAGCTTTTCTGGGAGCCCTTTAATCATGCCCTTCAAGGTTTTGTTGAATCTCTCAACTAAACCATTGCATTGTGGGTGATAGGGTGTGGTGAACTTATAAGTAACTCCACACTCCTTCCACATTGCTTTTAAGTACCCAGACATGAAGTTTGCACCCCTGTCTGATACTACCTCCTTAGGAAAGCCCACTCTTGAGAAGATTCCCAGGAGGGCCCTTGCCACCACAGGTGCTGTAGTGGTCCTGAGGGGAATAGCTTCTGGGTACCTGGTGGCATGATCCACTACCACCAGGATAAACCTGTGCCCAGAGGCTGTTTGGGGATCCATGGGACCAACAATGTCAATCCCTACCCTCTCAAAGGGCACCCCCACCACAGGTAGTGGTATCAGGGGGGCCTTTGTAGTGCCACCTGCTTTGCCACTGGCTTGGCAGGTTACACAGGAGCGACAAAACTCCTTACTGTCTTCAGACATGTGGGGCCAGTGAAAGTGAGGGACAATTCTGTCCCAAGTCTTGTTCTGGCCCAGGTGTCCTGCTAAGGGAATATCATGGGCTAGGGTCAATAGGAAGCCCCTGAACTTCAAAGGTATTAGCAACCTCCTGGTAGCACCAGGCTTGGGGTCTCTACTCTCTGAGTACAGGAGTCCATCATCCCAATACACTGTATGGGGACCACTAGCTTTCCCAGCAGCCTCAGCAGCAGCTTGCTGTCTGAGGGGTTCAAGGGAGGGGCAGTTCTGCTGCTCCTGGCTCAGATCTGCCCTAGAAGGTCCCCCTGTCCCCAAGAACTCAACCTGGTCAGGTTCAAGTTCCTCTGGGACAGTTCCTTCTTCAGGGCTGAGATCATCCCCCTCAAGGGACTGATCTTCCTCCTGAGCCAAGGGGAAGGCACTGCCTTAACCCTACTACTCCTCCTCTTGGAAGGCACTTGGTCCATTCTTCCAGAATCCAAGGCCTGTTCAGTGCTAGACATTTTGGCTTGTGACCTGGTCACAGCAAACACATCTGCAGGGATCCCCAGCATTTCTGCATGGGTCCTGAGCTCCACTTCTGCCCAAGCAGAAGTCTCTAAGTCATTGCCAAGCAAGCATTCGACTGGTAGGTTTGCACTTACCACAACCTTCTTAAGGCCAGTTACCCCTCCCCAGGAGAAGTTAACAACTGCCAGAGTATGGTCTGTTCTGACATTGCTAGCATTGGTCACTTGGTACATTTCACCAAGCATAACTTGCCCAGGTAGCACAAGGTCTTGTGTCACCATTGTGACACTTGCCCCTGTGTCCCTAAATGCCAAAGCCTCTCGTCCATTGATTAAAGGCTGTTGTCTGTACTTGCCCAGATTACTGGGACTCATAGAGGAGGGCACATCCATGCCTCCATCACAGACTAACACAGCCTGAGTCAGTTCTCTAACTAGGTCAGAGCCCAACTCAGTTCCCAGGGTGAACCCTACTAAACCCTTTGCTGGAGCACTTCCACCAACTGTACTAGGGGGAACAGGTGCCTTAGGGGCATTGGTGGGTGCTGGACTGGAGTCTTTGGACTTGGTGCAATCACTGGTCCAGTGGGTCTTTTGCTTACAGACCTTGCACCATGGTTTTCTTTGGCCTTTACCCTTGGTAGACTGGGAATCCCCACCAGAAGAAGATTTTTGGGGGCCTGATGAAGACTTTTGATCTTTACCCTTCTCCCCACCCTGGTTCTGTACCTTCTGCTTCACCCTGGTTCTGACCCATTTGTCTGCCTTCTTTCCCAATTCTTGGGGAGAGGTCAGATCAGAGTCAACCAGGTACTGATGCAACAGCTGATTTTGACAGTTATTAAGAATCTGCTCCCTCATTATCAGATTGTACAATCCTGAGAAGTCACACACCTTACTGCCCATCAACCAGCCTTCCAGAGCCTTGGCAGAACAATCCACATAGTCTACCCAGTCTTGAGTCTGTGCTTTTTGGGTGTCTCTGAACTTCAACCTGTACTGTTCAGTGGTTAGGCCAAACCCATCAATAAGAGCACTCTTCAAGACCTTGTAATTGTCAGCATCCTCCTCTCTAACAGTGAGGAGCTTGTCTCTACCTTTGTCAGCAAAGGAGAGCCACAAGATTGCTGCCCACTGCTCCTGAGGGACCTTCTGTACTTTACAGGCCCTCTCTAAAGCAGTTATCCATTTGTGGATATCATCCCCACTCTGGTAGGGAGGGACAATCTTGCTCAGGTTCCTATGGTCATAGGACCTTTCCCTATCTCTAGGGACATGGCTGCCACCATGGGACTCTAGTCCCAACTTTCTTCTCTCTCTAAGGAGATCTAGGGATTCTCTATCTAAAGCCAATTGCTTCTTCCTGATCTCCAGTTGAGTTTCCTCATACTGGACCAGTCTCTTTCTTCTCTCATGAGAGGATTCCCTCCTGTGAGAAGAAACAGAGCTCCCTATGGAGGTGCCAGAGTGGTTAGACTCCTGAGAAGGAGACCTAGACTTTCTGAGCACACTCATAATCCTTCCTGGGGGGACAAAGGTGTGGTTCTCTAGATCCTCATCTTCATCTTCCCCAGAAGGGATTGGGTTTTCCAGGTCAGGGTCATTGTCACCCTCCTGGTCAGTTTCAGAGGGGGGGCTGGGGGTTGTGGTACCCCTGGTCCCTTCCTCATCTGCTGGCCCACCCTCTGCTCCTACCCCTTAAGTCTCTGAGGACTTACTAAGATCATAAGCCACCAACAACTCCTGGAGGTGTTGGGTGGTGGGACTTTGGCCTGTCCTTAATTTCCTCACGTTACACAAAGCTCTCAATTCCAAGAATGGGAGTGTGTCATACTTGGAGGGTGGAAGCTCCATGGCTTCCTGCAAGGTATCTTTGGATCCTGCTTTTAAAGACATTACTAGTGTGGTGTGGTGTATGCACTACCTACTCTAGTGTGGCCTACTAAACTCTCTTGAGTTGTAGAAAGGGTTGTGCTATCCCTTAACACACAACTCTAAGTTCAGTAGAACTTACTGTTATTCTAAGCTTAGATTATATGTACCTTAGGTACCTTTAGTGGTTTTCAGTTGATCAATTCAATTGAGATTATCTGGTAAAACAATAGCAAGCTGGAATCCCACACGCTGCACACCAATGTGAGAAGTTGGCCTGGCATATGCTGTCCACTAATTATAGTGGGCACCTTGCACCAGTCCAAATCGACTCTTATGGTAGGTAGGTTAAAGACAACCTTATTGAAAGCTACCCTAGTGGTAGCTTTGGAGAGCAGCCTTCAGGCTAAGTCTTGAAGGAATGTAAAGCAGCTTGTTTTACCAGTCTATAATCTCTTGAGTGACCAAATGAAAGAGCACCACACCAGGTATATATTAAAAATATATGTATTTATTACTAAACACACCCCTCTAGTCTCTTTATGAGGCTAGAGTTCGAAATACATAGGTTATAAGATCTTAAATCACAGTAATAGCACAAATACACGTTTGGGCCCTAGGGGCGTACCAAACCATATACCAATAAAGTGGTATGCGAACCACGACTGAACTAGACACTAGGCCTAGAGCCTCTAGAAGTGCTTGGACCACAAGGAACCACCCAAGGTAGTGACACAGGTGACCCACGGGAGACGCGTGCAGTGTAAATACACAACCGCGATACGCCGTTAACTTCTATGGAGAAAGTCGGGATCGGGAAAATACAGGAAAGGGACACTTAAAATAGGACTAGGACAAAACCCTTTGAGATCTAGGACTTTGAAGAGTCTCTACCCACGGGAGCACCGGAGTACTCGTGTTACCTCACCCAGGGAAGCCGGGTGCATAGGTGCCTTTCGGGGTCGGGTTTCGTCGTCGTTTCGTATGGCGATCTGCTGCAAAGTGCTGCTGGCGACCAGGAGAAAAGTGTCCGGGTGGATCCAAGAGTGGATCGGAGTTCTGAAGAACCTGAAAGCAGAGGGGACAGAGTCTGGGTCACTAGCCAGTGACCAGGAAGGCGATGGACAGATGCCCACCGATGTCGAGTGCTTCAGGTGCGGTGACAGTCGTCTTGACTCTTCAGCCACGAGGTCTGGGAGGCGTTGTCGGCAACCAGGAGCAGGATTCGGGCTGGTGCTCGATGTCTGTCGAGTGCTGAGGTGTCGGCGACCGGATTGGACCCAACAAGCCTTGGCAACGGCAAGTCTCGAGTAAGATGTAGATCGTCGATGATGCAGACCAGCAAGGTCTGGGGAACTCACCCAGCGAGGGTAAGTGAGGGCAGGCCTGGAGCAACCAGGATGCCAAGTAAAGAAAAGATTGGCCTTCGTCAAGGGCTACTAGCCAACGGGCTAGCGACCGCGAAGGAGCCTCGTGACGCCGCACGTGGAGCTGGCTTACAGGACACTCGTGGAGTGGGGGCCAGTGATCTTCAGTGCAGGTGGTGCTGGAGGCTAGGGCTACTCGGAGCCCAAAGCACGACTTCTTGGGAGACCCAGAAGATGGTGCACTTGCAAGTGTGCTTGGTGTCCAGGGGTCACGGTCTCAAGTCACCCACGATAGCCACGGGCCTCAGCTTTGCTGGGGTCTCAGGGTAGCCTCAGGGAAGTCTGAGAATCCACCTCTGGTGATGCGATGACTTCGGCGTCCGATGGGAGCTTCAGTGATGCGAACCGGACAGATGCTTCTTTGGTGCCTGCCAAGCAGGGGAGTCACTCCTTGACCCCAAGGGAGATTCTTCAGTCCTCTAATCTTGTCGTAGAGCGTCGAAGGTCCAGGATTCAGTGTCAGAGTTTCGTCCAGGTATAATCTAAAGTCCTAAGGACTGGGTTCCTACCTTTATTCTAAAAATAGGGGATGGACTACTCTGTGGCCCCACCTATGGGTGGGTCAGGGCAGAGGGGTGGCTACACCCCTTTCCCTTTGTCCAGTTCGCGCCAAAGCAGGGGCTGCAAGCCCTGATCCGGTTTGAACTGGGGTATGCACTAGGGACACCAAATGTGCCCCCAGTGCAGGACTTCAAAGCACCCGAAAGTGCTCCCGCCCAGCCCCAATACACATTGTCCTGTCTGGGGAGGTGGTCACACCTCCCTGGGACAGGAAACCTATTGTCCAGGCCTCCCCTGCCGGAGTTTCGTCCGGCAGCAGGAGGCCAGACTCGTGTCTGTGGCAGCAGCATCCATTTTGTGATGCCAGGGCTCTGGAAAGAAGTTACCGGACTCGTCAGAGTTAACATGCCTTTCCCTCTAGAAGGGTGGAATGCTACCCCCGCCGCCAGGATTGGTGGGGGGGTAGTATTCCAAGATGTTTGACACCAAACACGACATGTTTAGGTGCAGCCATTCCATAGTTAGCATTTTACCGCGAGGATATAATGCGTTTAAAAGTATATGGTCAGGCTGCACTACAAACAGCATCAGAGATGGTCTCCGAACGCCGCAGAGGGGCCCTGCTCATGCAGGGGCACCCTCTCACATAGGAACCATGCACTCTGCCTTTAGGATTGATAAGGCCTGCCTTAGGAGTGCCTTATAGGTTTATATGTGTGTATGCATTTAGTGATATAGGTAACCTATACCATAGCAAGGGGTGCATGCACCACCTTACCCAGGCTGCAGTAGCAGACCTGTGGTGTCAGTTTGGATGGCCTACCAGGGGTGGCATAATACATGCTGCAGCCCCTGGCAGGCCTCTGAGGTACCTATGCCCTTGGTACATAGTATAACATATACTAGGGACTTACAAGGGCACTCCAGATCCCAATCAGTGATGTGCCTAAGGCACATGGAGACCCTTTTAAAGAGGAAACAGCTAGGCTGGGGTTCTGAATAGCAGGGCCCCAGCCAGACTAATGTCGAAAACCAGTGAAGTATCAGCAAAAAGTGGGGGTACCCCTGTGAAGCAGATCCTACTCTCCTACAAAGCCCATGTCTGCCCTGTCCACATATGGTTTCAATCTGTTGACATGGAGAACCCTGTGGGGACTCCTGGGTGTTCCTAGGTCTACTAAGTAAGTGACCTCACCCTTCTGCTCAACAATAGTGTGGGGTCCACTCCATTTGTCCTGGAGAGCTGCTGGGGCCACTGGCTCCAACACCCACACCTTCTGTCCTGGCTGGTAAACAGTCAGAACAGCCTTTTGGTCATGCCAGGCCTTTTGAAGTTCCTGGCTAGCCTCAAGGTTTTTGGTTGCCTTTTTCATGTACTCAGCCATCCTGGAGCGGAGACCAAGTACATAGTCCACTATATCTTGCTTTGGGGGCTTGAGAGGTAACTCCCATCCTTCCTTCACCAAGCACAGTGGACCCCTCACAGGGTGGCCAAACAGAAGTTCAAAAGGGCTGTAACCAACCCCCTTCTGAGGCACCTCCCTATATGCGAATAAAAGGCAGGGCAAGAGTATGCCCATCTACACCTAAGCTTTTCTGGGAGCCCTTTAATCATGCCCTTCAAGGTTTTGTTGAATCTCTCAACTAAACCATTGCATTGTGGGTGATAGGGTGTGGTGAACTTATAAGTCACTCCACACTCCTTCCACATTGCTTTTAAGTACCCAGACATGAAGTTAGCACCCCTGTCTGAGACTACCTCCTTAGGAAAGCCCACTCTTGAGAAGATTCCCAGGAGGGCCCTTGCCACCACAGGTGCTGTAGTGGTCCTGAGGGGAATAGCTTCTGGGTACCTGGTGGCATGATCCACTACCACCAGGATAAACCTGTGCCCAGAGGCTGTTTGGGGATCCATGGGACCAACAATGTCAATCCCTACCCTTTTAAAGGGCACCCCCACCACAGGTAGTGGTATCAGGGGGCCTTTGTAGTGCCACCTGCCTTGCCACTGGCTTGGCAGGTTACACAGGAGCGACAAAACTCCTTGCTGTCTTCAGACATGTGGGGCCAGTGAAAGTGAGGGACAATTCTGTCCCAAGTCTTGTTCTGGCCCAGGTGACCTGCTAAGGGAATATCATGGGCTAGGGTCAATAGGAAGCCCCTGAACTTCAGAGGTATAACCAACCTCCTGGTAGCACCAGGCTTGCGGTCTCTACTCTCTGAGTACAGGAGTCCATCATCCCAATACACTGTATGGGGACCACTAGCTTTCCCAGCAGCCTCAGCAGCAGCTTGCTGTCTGAGGGGTTGAAGGGAGGGGCAGCTCTGCTGCTCCTGGCTCAGATCTGCCCTAGAAGGTCCCCCTGTCCCCAAGAACTCAACCTGGTCAGGTTCAAGTTCCTCTGGGACAGTTCCTTCTTCAGGGCTGAGATCATCCCCCTCAAGGGACTGATCTTCCTCCTGAGCCAAGGGGAAGGCACTGCCTTAACCCTACTACTCCTCCTCTTGGAAGGCACTTGGTCCATTCTTCCAGAATCCAAGGCCTGTTCAGTGCTAGACATTTTGGCTTGTGACCTGGTCACAGCAAACACATCTGCAGGGATCCCCAGCATTTCTGCATGGGTCCTGAGCTCCACTTCTGCCCAAGCAGAAGTCTCTAAGTCATTGCCAAGCAAGCATTCGACTGGTAGGTTTGCACTCACCACAACCTTCTTAAGGCCAGTTACCCCTCCCCAGGAGAAGTTAACAACTGCCAGAGTATGGTCTGTTCTGACATTGCTAGCATTGGTCACTTGGTACATCTCACCAAGTATAACTTGCCCAGGATTCATAAGGTCTTGTGTCACCATTGTGACACTTGCCCCTGTGTCCCTAAATGCCAAAGCCTCACGTCCATTGATTAAAGGCTGTTGTCTGTACTTGCCCAGATTACTGGGACTCACAGTGGAGGTCACATCCATGCCTCCATCACAGACTAACACAGCCTGAGTCAGTTCTCTGACTAGGTCAGAGCCCAACTAAGTACCCAGGGTGAACCCTACTAAACCCTTGGCTGGAGCACTCCCACCAACTGTACTAGGGGGAACAGGTGCCTTAGGGGCATTGGTGGGTGCTGGACTGGAGTCTTTGGACTTGGTGCAATCACTGGTCCAGTGGGTCTTTTGCTTACAGACCTTGCACCATGGTTTTCTTTGGCCTTTCCCTTTGGTAGACTGTGAATCCCCACCAGAAGAAGATTTTTGGGGGCCTGATGAAGACTTTTGATCTTTACCCTTCTCCCCACCCTTGTCAGAGTTCTTAGCATCTTGCTTCTTGGTTTCCCCACCTTGGTTCTGTACCTTCTGCTTCACCCTGGTTCTGACCCATTTGTCTGCCTTCTTTCCCAATCCTTGGGGAGAGGTCAGATCAGAGTCTACCAGGTATTGATGCAACAGCTGATTTTGACAGTTATTAAGAATCTGCTCCCTCATTATCAGATTGTACAATCCTGAGAAGTCACACACCTTACTGCCCATCAACCAGCCTTCCAGAGCCTTGGCAGAACAATCCACATAGTCTACCCAGTCTTGAGTCTGTGCTTTTTGGGTATCTCTGAACTTCAACCTGTACTGTTCAGTGGTTAGGCCAAACCCATCAATAAGAGCACTCTTCAAGACCTTGTAATTATCAGCATCCTCCTCTCTAACAGTGAGGAGCTTATCTCTACCTTTGTCAGCAAAGGAGAGCCACAAGATTGCTGCCCACTGCTCCTGAGGGACCTTCTGTACCTTACAGGCCCTCTCTAGAGCAGTTATCCACTTGTGGATGTCATCCCCATTCTGATAGGGAGGGACAATCTTGCTCAGGTTCCTATGGTCATAGGACCTTTCCCTATCTCTAGGGATATGGCTGCCACCATGGGACTCTAGTCCCAACTTTCTTCTCTCTCTAAAGAGATCTAGGGACTCCCTGTCTATGGCTAGTTGCTTCTTTTTGAGTTCAAGCTGAGCTTCCTCATATAGAACCAGCCTCTTTCTTCTCTCATGAGAGGATTCCCTCCTATGAGATGAGACAGAGCTCCCTATTGAGGTGCCAGAGTGGTTAGACTCCTGAGAAGAAGATCTAGACCTTCTGGGCACACTCACAATCCTTCCTGGGGGGACAAAGGGGGCATCATTCTGATCCTTCTCTTCATCTTCCTCAGGAGGGGTTGGATTATCCAGGTCAGGGTCATTGTCGCCCTCCTGGCCAGTTTCAGAGGGGGGGCTGGGGGTACTGGTACCCCTGGTCCCATCCTCATCATCTGCCCCACCCTCAGCTCCTACCCCTTCAGTCCCCAAGGGCTTGCTAAGGTCATAAGCCACCAACAACTCCTTGAGGTGTTGGGTGGTGGGGCTTTGGCCTGTCCTTATTTTTCTCAAGTTGCATAAAGCTCTCAATACCAAGAATGGGAGTGTATCATACTTGGAGGGTGGAAGCTCAATGGCTTCCTGCAAGGATTCTTTGGATCCTGCCCTTAAAGACATTACTAGTGTGGTGTGGTGTATGCACTACCTACTCTAGTGTGGCCTACTAAACTCTCTTGAGTTGTAGAAAGGGTTGTGCTATCCCTTAACACACAACTCTAAGTTCAGTAGAACTTACTGTATTCTAAGCTTAAATTATATGTACCTTAGGTACCTTTAGTGGTTTTCAGTTGATCAATTCAATTGAGATTATCTGGTAAAACAATAGCAAGCTGGAATCCCACACGCTGCACACCAATGTGAGAAGTTGGCCTGGCATATGCTGTCCACTAATTATAGTGGGCACCTTGCACCAGTCCAAACAACCCCTTATTGGAGATAGGTTAAAGACAACCTTATTGAAAGCTATCCTAGTGGTAGCTATGGAGAGCAGCCTTCAGGCTAAGTCTTGAAGGAATGTAAAGCAGCTTGTTTTACCAGTCTATAATCTCTTGAGTGACCAAATGAAAGAGCACCACACCAGGTATATATTCAAAATATATGTATTTATTGCTAAACACACCCCTCTAGTCTCTTTATGAGGCTAGAGTTCGAAATACATAAGTTAGAAGTTATTTAAACACAGTAAAAGCACAAATACACGTTTGGGCCCTAGGGGCGTACCAAACCATATACCAATAAAGTGGTATAAGAACCACGACTGAACTAGACACTAGGCCTAGAGCCTCTAGAAGTGCTTGGACCACAAGGAACCACCCAAGGTAGTGACACAGGGGACCCACGGGAGACGCGTGCAGTGTAAATACACAACCGCGATACGCCGTTGACTTCTATGGAGAAAGTTGTGATCGGGAAATTAGAGAAAGGGACACTTAAAAGAGGACTTGGACCAAACCCTTTGAGATCTAGGACTTTGAAGAGTCTCTACCCACGGGAGCACCGGAGTACTCGTGTTACCTCACCCAGGGAAGCCGGGTGCATAGGTGCCTTTCGGGGTCGGGTTTCGTCGTCGATTTGAATGGCGATCTGCTGCAAAGTGCTGCTGGCGACCAAGTGAAAAGTGTCCGGGTGGATCCAAGAGTGGATCGGAGTTCTGAAGAACCTGAAAGCAGAGGGGACAGAGTCTGGGTCACTAGCCAGTGACCAGGAAGGCGATGGACAGATGCCCACCGATGTCGAGTGCTTCAGGTGTGTTGACGGTCGTCTTGTCTCTTCAGCCACGAGGTCCAGCAGGCGTTGTCGGCAACCAGGAGCAGGATTCGGGCTGGTACACGATGTCTGTCGAGTGCTGAGGTATTGGCGACCGGATTGGACCCAACAAGCCTTGGCAACGGCAAGTCTCGATGCAGAGGAAGATTGTCGATGGTGCAGACCAGCAAGGTCTGGAGAACTCACCCAGCGAGGGTAAGTGAGGGCAAACCTGGAGCAACCAGGATGCCAAGTTAGAAAAGGATTGGCTTTCGTTAAGGGCTACTAGCCAACGGGCTAGCGACCGTGAAGGAGCCTCATGACGCCGCACGTGGATCTGGCTCACAGGACACTCGTGGAGTGGGGGCCAGTGATCTTCGGTGCAGTTGGTGCTGGATGCTAGGGCTACTCGGAGCCCAAAGCACGACTTCTTGGGAGACCCAGAAAAGGATGCACTTGCAAATGTGCTCGGTGTCCAGGGGTCACGGTCTCAAGTCACCCACGATAGCCACGGGCCTCAGCTTTGCTGGAGACTCAGGGTAGCCTCGGGGAAGTCTGAGAATCCACCTCTGGTGATGCGATGACTTCGGCGTCCGACGGGAGCTTCAGAAATGCGAACCAGACAGATGCTTCTTTGGTGCCTGCCAAGCAGGGAGTCACTCCTTGACCCCAAGGGAGATTCTTCTGTCCTCTAATCGTGAGTAGAGCGTCGAAGGTCCAGGATTCAGTTTCAGAGTTTCGTCCAGGGATAATCTAAAGTCCTAAGGACTGGGTTCCTATACTTATACTAAGGATAGGGGTTGGACTACTCTGTGGCCCCACCTATGGGTGGGTCAGGGCAGAGGGTGGCTACACCCCTTTCCCTTTGTCCAGTTCGCGCCAAAGCAGGGGCTGCAAGCCCCTGATCCGGTTTGAACTGGGGTATGCACAGGGACACCAAATGTGCCCCCAGTGCAGGACTTCAAAGCACCCGAAAGTGCTCCCGCCCAGCCCCAATACACATTATCCTGTCTGGGGAGGTGGTCACACCTCCCTGGGACAGGAAACCTATTGTCCAGGCCTCCCCTGCTGGAGTTTCGTCCAGCAGCAGTAGGCCAGACTCGTGTCTGTGGCAGCAGCATCCATTTTGTGATGCCAGGGCTTTGGAAAGAAGTTACCGGGCTAGCCAGAGTTAACATGTCTTTCCCTCTAGAAGGGTGGAATGCTACCCCCGCCGCCAGAATTGGCGGGGGTAGTATTCCAAGATGTTTGACACCAAACACGACATGTTTAGGTGCAGCCATTCCAAAGTTAGCATTTTACCGCGAGGTTATAATGCGCTTAAGAGTATATGGTCAGGCTGCACTACAAACAGCATCAGAGATGGTCTCCGAATGCTGCAGAGGGGCCCTGCTCATGCAGGGGCACCCTCTCACATAGGAACCATGCACTCTGCCTTTAGGATTGAAAAGGCCTGCCTTAGGAGTGACTTATAGGTTTATATGTGTGTATGTATTTAGTGATATAGGTAACCTATATCACAGTAAGAGGTGCATGCACCACCTTACCCAGGCTGCAGTAGCAGACCTGTGGTGTCAGTTTGGATGGCCTTCCAGGGGTGGCATAATACATGCTGCAGCCCCTGGCAGGCCTCTGAGGTACCTATGCCCTTGGTACATAGTATACCATATACTAGGGACTTATAAGGGCACTCCAGATCCCAATCAGTGATGTGCCTAAGGCACATGGAAACCATTTTAGAGAGGAAGCAGCTAGGCTGGGGTTCTGATTAGCAGGGCCCCAGCCAGACTAATGTCGAAAAACAGTGAAGCATCAGCAAAAAGTGGGGGTACCCATGTGAAGCAGATCCTACTCTCCTACACACATCATGAGCCAAACCCAGTAGGAAGGCTCTGAAGCGCTGGGGTACCACCAGCACACGGGCTGACCCAGGCTCAGCAACCTTAGGCTCGTTATACATGAGACCATTCTCCCAGTAGATCCAATGTGATCCAGACTGATCACCTGCTGCCTGGTTTGTGGCCTGTTGCCGCAAACCCTCAAGAGAAGGGCACATCTTCTGCTCTTCACAGAATTCCTCCCTGGAGGGTCCTCCTTCTTGCTGTCAATGGGTCAGCTCAGGCAGGTCCCCCAGTTCAGCCACTTGCTCCCCTGTAGGTTCCAGGGCATCCCCCTCAAGGTCTGCCTCCTCCTGGACCGTGGGAACTATGGGGGCCGGTTTCCTGCGCCCCCTACCTCTTCTCTTTAAGGCAGGTGCCTCGGCCATATTTTCAGGCTCCAGGTCCTCTTGAACACCCTTACTGGCTGCCATAGACCGAGTGGTCACACACGCCCACTCAGGCAGACCCAACATCTCCAAATGAGACCTTCTCTCCATCTTAGCCCAAGGGGAGTTCTCTAAATCATTGCCCAACAGACAATCCACAGGCATGGCTGGCCTCACAGCTACTTGAAGGGTACCTGAGACCCCCCCCACTCAAAGGGAACTTGAGCCACCTCACACTGGCTCTCTGAGTTGTCCGCGGCAACTACAGGGAAGAATGCATGGGGGACCACCTGCTCTTTAGACACCAGCCGACAACTGACAGCTGTTACACTGGCCCCGGTGTCTCTTAGAGCCTCCACCCTATGGCCATTGATGGTCACCCACTGCCTGTATTTCTTAGTGTTATCAGGCAGCTGGGTCCTAGGGACCATCTCACAATCTCCTAAAGAGACAAGGGACATTTCTGCGGGACCCCACCCACCTTGGGCACCCATCTCCTCCCCTCCCAGGGCTACACTTGCCATCTGATGGGGTGGTGCACGATGTGGTGCATTGTGATCCCTCTGGGTACACTGGGGATCATACCAGCGGTGGCCCTCTTGACCACACGTAAAACATGTAGGGGGGCCCCTGCAAACAGGTTTACCTGTCGGGGCCTCTGGCTTCTTCTCAAGGGGAGGCTGGGAACCCTTCCCTTGGTTGCCCTGGGAATTACTTTGGGGCCCTTTCTGGAACTCCCTCTGTTTACCCTTGTCCCCCCACTCTTCTGCTGGGGACCCTACCCACCTTTGGCGAAGTCTCCCACATGACCCTTGTGGACCCGGGTACTGACCCAGCGGTCCGCCTCCTCAGCAAGCTTCCTAGGGTTAGTTAGCTTGCTATCAATAAGGTGCTGGCGTAGCTCTGGAAAACAATTACCAGACAAGTGCTCCCATGCAAACAAATCATAGAGCTCCTCAAAAGTACTCACTTTGCTACCCTTCACCCAACCATCCATAGCTCTGCAAAAGAAAAATACATACTCCACCCAGGTGGTTGCCTCCAGTGTCTTACAATTCCTGAACCTCTGTCTATAGAGTTCTGGGGTCAAACCATACCTTGTCATCAGGGCTGCCTTCATGTGGGCATAAGACATCCTACTCTCATTGGGCAGGTCTAACAATGTATCCCTCCCCTCACTCACAAAGCGGCCCCACAACCCTGCTCCCCAATCCTTCTCAGGGACCCGGTGGGCCAACATTGCTATTTCATAGGCTGCAAACCACTGCCCAATATCTTCATGCTTATGAAAATCCTTTATGACATCCTTGGGGATATATACCCTGCCTTCTGCAGGCACAGATGGTGCGCTGCCACCAGAGGGATTAATTTCTAAGTTTTTAGCTTTGATCTCCAACTCCCTCAACATTCTCTCATGCTCTAATTTCATTCTCTCTCTTTCCAATGCTAACTTGTTATTTTCAAACTCCAGCTTCTTATTCTCTAGGTCCTTTTGACCCTCCATCTTGAGCTTGGCCAGCTCCATTTTATGCCTTCTATTTCTCTCCCTGTCCCCCAGCTCTCCTGGGGACAGGTCTTTGGAAGAAACACTGCTGCCTGGCGGGGAAGGTGCTTTCTCCCCGGCTGGGCCCAATGGCTGCCCTTCTGCATCCTCTGCCTCCACCACAGGCACCTCCACATCCTCAGAGGAATTTCTAGCTTCCAACCAGGCCCTCAGCGCCTTTTTGAACTCATCCTTCTTGGTGAGGCCTTGAGTAGCAACTTTAAATTTTCTACAGAAGTGTTTCAGCTGTTTCACAGTGTAGGTATCCACCCTTTCTTCCTCAAAATCTAGATCCATAGATGAATTGGATGTTGGGTTGCTCATGGCAATAAGAATTGGTAGTCTTTATCAAAAAAATAACAGTTCCAAGGAAAACAAAAATTCTACCAAAATGTATGTGGTGGCGTTTGGTCTGCACTCACTAGTAGTGTACACCAATTACTGTATATGAGTCACAAATGCAATTCCAGATCCTCACCGCTGACCACCAATGTTAGAACTGAGGGTCTCTAGTTGGCAGAGGTAGGTACCTTTGGCCAAGTAGGGACCCTTGCTTCTAGTCAGGGTAAGGGGGCTACACTCCTAAATAACCCCTGCTCACCCCCTTGGTAGCTTGGCACGAGCAGGCAGGCTTATCTCAGAGGCAGTGTGTAAAGCATTTGTGAACACATACAGTAATACAGTGAAAACACTACAGATGGACACCACGCAGGTTTTATCAAAAATAAGTATTCTTTATATAGACTTAACACAAGACCCAAACGACAAAAATCCACAATACTGTAAACAAAAATAGACTTAAAAATGGTAGAAATTGCTTAGTTCAAAGTTGTTGGTAAATGCGACACGTTTCTCACAAAGTACCTTGAATGCGCAACGCAAAACAAACAAAAGGGTCGCAGGAAGGGTGATGCGTTGGTTCCTTGCTTCGGGGGAGGCGATGCTTCTGTTCCTCAGTGCTTGCGCAAAGTAGGCGATGCGTCTGTTCCTTACCGGAGAGGAGGTGATGCGTCGATCGCTTTCTGCGTTCCGGTTACGATGCGACATGATGGCGCTTCGATGCGTTGCGACGATCCGGTGCGATGCGAGAAGATGGCGCCCTTGATGCGATGCTACGACGTGAAGGCGATGCGTGCACGCCAAACGGCCGTGCGGCGAACTCTGTAACTTCTGAGCCGCGACAGACCCTGCGACATGCTTCTCCGGTGATGCGACGACGACCCTTGCGGTGGCGACACGCTTCTCTGGTGATGCGACGACAAGCAGCTGCGACGGAGATACGCTTCTCCGGTGATGCGACGACAACAGCTGCGACGGCGTCACGCTTCCTCTCATTGAGTCGCGCTTCCAGCTCCCAACGATACGCAGGCTTCTGCAGACTGAATCCCCAGCAAGGGAATACAGGGGGGAGCTGGTGGTGAAGTCTTGTGTCCCTGAGACTTCAGCAGGAGGCAAGCACAGTTCAAGCCCTTGGGGATTCTTCTTCAAGATGATGAAAGTTCAATAAAAGTTCTTTCCCCTTTCCTTGGCAATTAAGTAACCACTGCAGGCCAACCCCAGAAAATAGCACACAGGCACAGGGGCAGTCAAATCCTTCAGCTTCCTTGGTTTCTTCTCCTTGGCAAAGGTCCGTCTTGATTCCCAGAAGTGATCTAAAGTCTTGGGGTCTGGGCCCCACTATTTATACTAATAAATCCTTTGTCCTCTGAAGGCAGAGGGTGCCTGTACCTAGCCAAAACCAGTTCTGTGCAGCTTCCTGGCAGGAGGTGGAGACAGCAATGTTGAAAGCAGACCTGGCCCAGGTAGCTGAAAGGAAATATCCTCCCCCTACTCTCTATTCTATGAGGGCTCAGGGGAGTGAAAGGAAATCTCCGCCCCCCCACTCTATTCAGCCAAGGTCCTATTCAGCCCAGCCCTGTCTCATCAGACTGCTGGAGCCCCAGCCCTCCTGTCACTCACAAACCAGACATGCAATACACAACCTAGCAGAGGCACGCTGGATGGTTAGGCAAGAAAATACCCACTTTCTAAAAGTGGTATTTTTAAACACAGAATGTTAAAACCAACTTCACTATCAATTATCATTCTGAGTTCAGGCATACTAAATTCGTTTTTCGACCATGTTCCCTGGGTCAGTTAGGATTATAAGATGTTATAACCAAACTGCCCATTCTGGCCTATGGGGACAGGTAGCCTTGCAATAGTGAAAAACGAAATTGGCTGTAATTCACTATCAGGACATGCCACACACATCAGGGCATGTCCTACCTCTTACTTACAATGCACCCTGCCCGTAGGCCTACCTTAGGGGTGTCTGATATGTAGAAAAGGGAAGGTATAGGGACTGGCAAGTGGGTGCACTTGCCAAGTCAGCATGGCAGTCCCAGACTGCACACAGGCTCTGCAATGGCAGGCCTGAGCCACATTTTACAGGCTGCTTCTGTGGGTGGCACAATCAGTGCTGCAAGCCCACCAGCAGCATTTGATTTACAGGCCCTGGGCACACATGGTGCACTGTACTAGGGTCTGACAAGTAAATCAAATAAGCCAATCATGGAGTCACTAATTCATACAACAATTTACAACAGGGAGCACTTGCACTTTGGCACTGAACAGCAGTGGCAAAGTGCCCAAAGCATCTAAACCAGCAAAACATAGGAAAAACACAGGAGGCAACAGCAAAAAAATGGAAGGGAGACCCACGCCAATGGTGCCAGGTCTAACAATCCTGTCTCGTCCAAGGAACATGAACATATCCACCACCTGGAACTTCTCTCATCGGACACACCCTTTCAGCCTGTTCTAAATCTCTTAGTAGAAATAAAGACGCATTTTTATTGGCAGCCATTTCTTCTTTCTTTTTCGTCCATCTTCCTTTCCACCGTTCTACATCACCCCATTTCTTCAAAATATTCATCAATTCTTTTATTTGCAACCTTTTGCCAGACGCATTCAAACTCTCTAAATCCTTTTCAGTAAAATCCAGTCTATATGTTTTCTGTAACACTTTTGACTTCTCTATGTCTACTCCATGTTCACAAGCAGCCTCTGTCAACTTTTCATGAAGATTTCTCGCTTTTCAAGTAATATTTTTGCACAGAAATAACAACTCTTCATCTCGATAATTACTCAACCTTTCTGGACTTATTGTACCAATAATCATTTCCTCCAAATCCACTCTGTTTACTCACATCAATACTCTGTGGTTGAGGTTTTTGCTTTTCCATTCCCCTTATCCAGTCATCTAACTCATCTGGTGAAGGTCCCATTGAACTCCCTGATACTGGAGTAACATTCTCCACTAATCTCCTCGGATCTACCTGCGCACCTCTCTTAGGGGTTTCAGTTAACATCTCACAAACTGGCAGATCAATTAATGAAGTACTTGTTTCAGCTTGTTCAGCCTGATCAACTATTGTTATCACTTTATTCCTGTCTCTATTCATTGGAACTGTCAACGCATGTGCTCTTGATATATTCTGCTTCTCTCCATACAATGGAACTATAGGACCAATTGTTACTGGCACTGTTAACGCTTCCGCATTCAGATTCAACTGATTAATTTTCTGAGTCAACTTCTCTCTTGCCCTATTCAGCATGTCCATTTCACTCTCTTGTACTACTCTAGTAACTACCGGGACTTGTGGAACCTGCGGAATTAGTGGGGTTCCCATTAATGGTGCATTTGGGACTGCTTCACTTGATTTTTCTTGATAGGGTGGAGGTCTTTTTGTCAAAATATCATCCAACAACTCATCATCAGAATCACTCGGGTCAAAATCTATCCTTGAGGTCTCTACATTTTTCTTCTTCGCTTTACATTTGCCTCCAGTTGCTTAAATTGCGACCTATTCTTGTTATTTCACTTGTGAGAGGTATGCCCATTTTGGTACCCTAAGCATGGCTTCTATGGGTGCACGTGTGGCGTCAGGCTTTTTAGAATCACTTTGGCAGACTAAACGGTAGCCTCTACTCCACAAGTTCCCTATTTTTTCCTTTCTAATTTTTCCTTTCTATTTTTTCCTTTCCACACGGGATTGGGTTTTCTATTCTTAATCATTTTTTCTCCCCTCTACCGCTTTTTCACTTTTTGGTTGGCCCTGAGGGGTATTCCCTGGTTTGTAGCTGCACAGAGACCCAGCACGCTGTGTATAATGAATGGGACAGATGTGTATGATAATATATATATATATATTTTATGGATTTTTTAGACTGGTTCCATTGCCCTTGTCCTGAGGAGGCCAAGAAGAAATTGAAGGCTGAAACGCGTCCGCGTCGACAATTTTCTGTAGAGGAGTCTCTATTAAAATCAAAAAGTGTAATTTAATAATTCAAGCACACTAGAGTAAAGGGTATATAGGTGTTATACCTCATGTGCTTTAAAGACTACCTCTGAGTGTATCACCCAGATTTAGTGTGTGAACACTGGTCATCAAAAAACCTGTTTGGGTATTGGCAACATAGAGTTCAGTTTATTATTTGTGTTTTTCTGTTAAATATACATGTATTTTTGTATGTTTTTATGTTCATGATTTTTGGAATGATTTATGTTCAAAGATCGGTCCCATGGCACATGTGTTTTGAATTAATTTAGACAAGAGATTCATGTAGGATTGTGTACTAATGTTGGGGTAATTGATTGTACCCTATGACAAAATAAATAAGATATTAATTCCTCCGTACCTATCTTCTTTGCATATGATAATGTTCTATACCCAGGTATAGGAGGGTAATTTGGGTATACCCCTTACTTTTGTCACACTCCAGTTGCTTCTTCAGCAACTAAAACTGGATACAAACCCTCTGTCACAACAGCTCTCCTCCATCTTTTCATTCTTTCCCCCTCGACTTTCAAAAGGATATCTAGTCATAATATTTCTGTATCTTCTTCCACCCCTATACTTCTCTCGCTCGTATGCCTCATATTCCCATTCCTCAAGCGCTTCATACTGAGTAGGTCTAGGTTCTAGAGAATTAATTTGTTCTCTCAAATTCTGTAGAATCCTTACATTAAATGTACCATGCTCCAGAAAAGCTAAAACACCATCATCTTCTGTGTATTTAATCCAATTCTCTAACCAAGTACACGTATGGTAACCACATTCCAACATCATAAAAGAAGCAGGCGTACTTGGAGGTGGAATAAGAATTCCCTCTCTTGTAACTATTGGTTTGTCCTTTTTAAAGAAACTTATTAATCAGCTTCATTTTTCCTAATTCTTCATGCTAACACAATAAACAAACAACAAACTCTTCGTACTTCTGTTTATTCTATTTGCTAACAACTGTCCAATACCAGCTCGACTCACACCAACCAACCAATCAGAACACTCCTGCGTAATCAGTACCTTGACCAATACCAGCGCGGCTCACAGCAATCAACCAATTTCAGCACTCTAAACGCCAGCTGTCTGACCAATGCCAGCGCAGCTTTATGTGACATCAGTATTACTCCAACTACTGACCCTCCCTTTACAAAATAATACGACCATGTTTTTCTATACTTTTCTCAACAAAATTTGTTAGAAAACAAACATAAAACAATGCTACCTTGTCTGTTCCACTAAATAAAGAGATAGTTTTCACTTCAAAAGAAAGATTCTTTCACTTCGAGTAAAATAACGACCAGCACTATTCTACACCGAAACAAGCTACAGGAGGACTTGGTACTCCTCTAGGGATATTAGCCAAAGTTTCGGAAGAGGACTTTCACATAGAAAGAGGTCTTGGTACTCCTTTGGGGATGTAAGGCCAGAGTTTCGGAAGTGGACCCTTCGCTATTTCACGCAAAAATCTACTCTCAAACGAAATAGTCCCTAATATAACATCAACAGCCTCTCGCCGTTGAGTATTATGACAACAGACAAAGTAGTTCTTCAGTGTGATACTTTATCCACACTCTTCTTCTGCCTACTTCAGGCTAATAACATTATCCCGGGATCTCAGGTAACTCCGTACCCGCACTTCTAGACAGCACAGAACAAAACACTAACTTTTCATGTTAAGGAACAAATAATCAATAATCAATACCAAACTAATCAATAATTAACCGTCCTCTGCTACCAGAAACTGATCCAGCGCCAATCAGGGATCGATAATCAATAAACACAAACACTGGCCCGTACTCATACACCCAACACATGAATCCCTGCTGCGCTGTTTCTAGTTTGAGTTAAATCAGTGTTTCCCAATACAGGCTCATTCCTGTCACTCTAGATACATATCTGAACCTGAATCAACTCTCTTTCCAATGGTCGATGGACCAAAAGTTGAGAAGTTGATGGTAATGATTAGTACTAACTATCTATTTTACCTACTAAATAATTCACAAACTCAGTGTTAAGTTAATAATATTTATCGCAAATAATGTGAAGTTAAATGCTCATCAGGTACAGTTTTACAAGGCAAACAATGTATAAATCACAGAGAGAGAACATTTATGCAGGCAATAAGTGTCAAACTCAAATCATTAATTAACAGAATGCAATGAAGGAGTGGATAGGTGAAGAGACATAAGTTTCAGAGACAAAATACATTTGCAAATGAGAAATGCAAAGTATGGATCACTTAGTTATACTAACCCAATACTACAGTAGAAAATCTACCCCCTGGCCATGGGAATAGATGGGGGTTCCCCAAGAAGTGTCAGGGAACTAAGAGTAGGACAGGAACAGGATATAGGTAGGCCTCAATCTGGATACAGCAAACCGACAGACAGCGACGATCTCCCTCTCTCTAGCTTCTCTGAAGACGCGCGCAAAGACCACCCCCCAGGCACCCCAGTTATACTCTAAAAACCTACATGTCCAACCCACCATTGTGGCAACATTTCCAAAATCTTAGTCTCTCACTGGTCAGTTCAGGGGTGTTCTATCACACCACCATAGTCATGTTCATGCTTTCACAGCTTTCTTTGTTTTTCATTTCTAAATAATACGTAATTCACATCTCATGAATATACGCTTCCTTCGACTTGTAACATGTTTCAAAACTCTACATTTTCTTTGTCCGCTTCTGCAGCTTCCGCGGAAGAAGTTTGTACATTTGCACTTGGTCTCACGGTCATCCTTCCGTTACTTGGCAGACACACAGGAGTTTTTGAATGTTATCAACTTTAGCTTCCTCCATTCTCTCTCTCAGAAGCTGAATTTTCGGTTTATTTAATATTTTCCTCTTTTAACCCTCAACTTGTCTTGCAACGATGTAGGCCCTTGCAAGCATCACTACGATGCATAAAACACAGACATTATTAGTTTCATGAAATATATTTCGCACTGTTTTACCACCCACCATTTGCACTATTCCACGTTATATCTCTAACTAAAGCATTAGCGTGCAAAAAGCAGCATTTATTATTATTTTATCTTAAAGCAGAATACAGATGTGGCCTAGTTTTTCATGCATTAGTCCACGTATTAATGCAAGCATGCGCAAAGCATTTCCCTGTGTTTTTTCATGTTTTGCATGTTATTTTCACCGCACACTGTTAGTAAATGTTACCAAGGAATTAATCCGAGCAGGTTTTATTTTCTCAAAACCCTGCTCCATCACTAGCCTGCAAGCTAATCCTAGGAATTAGTAAAGCACTGTTCAAAATATCAGACAAGCAAAACTGAAGAACAAATCCATTTTGGGATTTAGCGTAATCCCAAATGCATCACAGAGAGCATTATGATGATGACAGACAGAAAGCCTGCAGACAAACAGGGTACGTGGATTGAGTTTCTTTACGCACAACTGATGTCAACAAAGCCACCAACGGTTAACTTAACCTAGCAGACACCACCGGCCATTGACCCCTCCCCCTGCCAAGCCCCCACCCTGCCCTCAAATACCCCACTTATTGATTTGGAGCTACACAGTAGCAATGGTGGGAAAAAAATCACCAATCCATCATGAATTTATTGTTTTGAATGGTGGACGGAGAACAATACAAGTTATTTTGTTACCGGGTTCTCATCGTAGGAAGTGCGCAGTCTTTCACTCAATGTGATTTATCAGCCCGCAGTTGTGTTAGTGGGATATTTGTACAGTGGACAGATGAGTTTTCCATACCTGCTCGGTGAAGAGTGGACCATGAACCTCTAACTATGCATTCATGTGATTTCATGTGATGGTGTCATGCTGTGCATTTTTACACACTCATGTAATAGCATCATGCTGATTCATGGGAGGGATTGCATCTCTAGATACACAGGCCCTTATTTATGAAGGGCTTTCGCCACCATTACGTCACTTTTTTTGACGCTGCGGCAGCGTAAAAAAATGCTCCAACCTGCGCCATATTTACAAAGTGATGCATCTAGGAAGATGTGTCACTTTGTAAACCCCTGCCCCACATTATACCTGCTCCAGATATAATGTATGCAGGGTGGGCGTTCCCCCACACAAAAAGGCTCGTAGAAGTGGCACAGTGAAATCTATGAGATTTCACCTCGCTACTTCTGCAAATTCACTGCGTCAAATCCTTATGTTTGCTTCACAGCAGGTGTAAGGACTGAAACAGACCCTTTTACATGGGACTCGCTCATATGTAATGACACATTGCTGGAGTTGCGTCTGTTTTGTGACACACTCCAGTAATGCGTCATTACTGCGCAACCAGATACGTCAGGATTCCTGACATATCTGGTCAATCCGTGCGACATGGAGCGCTGTACTGAAAATACGGCGCATCCAAGGTGTTGCAAGGAGGGCGCAATGAAAAGTGTTGCATCGCTGTTTTCAACCAGCTATGCAACTCTTTCCATAATTGAGGACCATACTTGTGATCATATTATGCTGAGTGCATGGTGGGCTATTCACCTGTGGTCATGCACTCATGTGATGGTGTATTGCTGAGCATTTTTATCTACACACTCAGTAATGCTGTCATGCTGAGTAATGGGAGGGACTGCACCCCTAGATATACACTCATCTGATTATGTCACACTGAACTACGCACCTCCAGTCATGCACACCTGTAGTGGTGTCCTGCTGGGTGAAGGCTTGACCATGTGCCTCTAGCTGTATATTCATTTAATGGGTTCTTGCTGGGTGAAGGGTATGCCATGCATATCTAGTGATACAGTAATGTAATGTACTTACGCTGTGTTAACTGCACTTCTAGTCATGCATTAATGTAATGTAGTCATGCTGATTGAAGGGCAGGCCACATACTTCCAATCACATGCTCATGTACAGCGGTCATGCAGAGTGAAGGGTGGGGAACGCCCCTGCAGCTGACAAGTCATGCACCTACAGCTACACACTGAAGTAATGTTTTTGGTCTTACTTGAGGGTGGCCTGTGCACATCTAGCTATACAGTATTGTAATGTAGTAATACTGTGTCAACAGTGTGCCCACGTGACATATAATTAATGGGTAGACATTAAGGCATGGAATATGGTGAGAGAAAATGCCTAATGCCCATGCAGGGCACCGTTGCCCTGCAGTCTACTCAATTCCAGGTGATGTCCCAATGTCCTCCTTTGATTCCTCGCTATTTATGTAGGAATCCCAACTATGAAATAGCATTAGAGCGTGAATGCCTTTATGTTACCTCTTACTTACCCTGGAACTCCCAGACAATCTCCCAGTTCGGGTTTTACAATCTCAGCACCTATGTTCTGGTTCTCAGTTCTGAGGTAGACTTCTTTGATTTGCGAACTCTGCCCTCAGACTTACAGCTGGGTGGGGAGAGTGAGTAAAGGTGACTATAGGCCTGATTTAGATCTCAGCAGATGGGTTACTCCAGCACAACGGTGATGAATATCCTGTCCGCCAAAATTTTAATCCCATAGTATCCTAAGGAATTTATATTTCGGCAGACAGGTTATCCGTCCCCGTTGTGACAGAGTAACCCATCCGCCGAGATCTAAATCAGGCCCTTAGTGCTTCTTCACACTTAGCAGGAAACTTTGTTTTTTTACTGTAGCTTTCATGAGAAGAGTATCATTAACTTTTTATATATATATCTGTGTGTGTGTATATATATATATATATATTAGTTCTTGAGAGAGAAACGATTATCAGCGTGAAATAAAGATTTACCATGTTTCACGAAGATGAAGAGAACATTGCTGAATGTGAGAGCGACAAAAGAAGAACGTATTCTACTGTAGTTGCATTTCTATTACATTTCATTCCACTAACTCAGTGCCAAATAGCTTCTAGGGATGGGTAGCATGCTACTCGACGCAGTGCTATAGATGGGAATGTACGCATCTGTGGAGGTCTATACGAATAGAGCTGTGATGCCATGCATGAGGACCAAGTTTCTGCTCTTCCATGATTTGTTTCTACATTTAGACATGAGGCAGAAGTGAAAAGGAGTGATGGATAGGACACTTTAGGATGGCAGTAGGTGTATGGGTGGGTGCAGTATATTCAATATAATTGCGGCTTATTTGGGAAGAGTAGTTATGTATGTGTGATAAAAACAGCACAAGCTGTGTTGCCGCAGGCATGAGGCTGTGCATATGCAAGTGTTTAGGAAGTATACAAGGATAGAGGTGGTGATGAAAGAATACAGATATCCTCCACAATAAAGTAGTCTTTATGAGTTTAAGCAACTTTGAGTATGAAGTGCCTGTATATGGTGAACACTTCCTTTTACTGCACTGTAAGCTGAGGAGTTCACAGAGGAGAAGCAGAACCCCCAGAAGAGCAACCCCCGAGAATGTGATTTATTTAACCAGCCACAGTATATACTCTGGGAACCTCCAGAAGAGCAACCCATGTGAATGTGATGTGTATAACCAGCCACAATATATACTCTGGGAACCCCCAAAAGAGCAACCCATGTGAATGCGATGTATGTAACCAGCCAAAGTATATACCCTGGGAACCCCCAGAAAAGCAACCCATGTGTATGGGCATTAGATGACTAGCTCAGGTATATGCTCCGAGGGATCTATTGAGAAGTGGTAGAGGAGCAACCCACATATATATTCTGATGTCTCTGTCTTACAGCGAAAAAAATGACCAATTATTGTGGGACAGCACGCTGCACATTTTTTTTTTTTTTTTTTTTTTTAAGTTTAAGTTTATTAAGGAAAACTGAATAAACACAAGAAAACTTCATAGATAACGTAATACAAACATAGTAAGATGATAATCATTAACAAATAACAATTTATAGTTGAGGGAAAAAGGGAAAGGAAAGAAGGGGGAAGGGATCAGGAAGAAAGGAAGAACAAGGGGAGGAATATACAATATGATATTATGACATTAAAGGATGAAGTAACACCTGAACTCGATCTCTATAATCATAAGGAAGGTATTTAAAATATACAAAATAACTGTAATAAGCAATACAATGAAAGGAGTAACCATAAGAGTATATGCAAGTGAACTCTCTGTAGATGTATAATCGAGTGATCCGCTCAGGTGAGGCTTAATATATTAAATGTCGCTTGATCCTGCATTTGCGCAATCAAGTATCACTGAATCCTGAAGGTGCCCAATTTATATATTGGGTGTGGTGTCTTTGTTGTGGTGCACTCTAAACTAGCTGTGTCTAGCTCTGACAGGGTCAGTGCAGCTCATTACACACAAATGTGCATTCTCCTCAAAGTAGGTGTTCACACCTGTGCTGAGGAGTGTGTGCATTAGTGAAAGACTATGCTGAGGTTTGAAACCGCAGCTCTGTCTTTCACTGGAAGGGGACTGGCCTTTATTTGCGAAGGGGCAAATGCATCCCCCTGCAATTGGGTGCATTGCTTTAGTGCACCCGCCCGAGGGGGTTGCCTGGGTAGTTCCCCTCTCTGGAGGTGCTATCAGAGGCATATTAACTGACTGTGCATTACCTCTATGTGGTACTGTCAGTGCGCCTTCAGACAGTTTTCTTGCACCTGTGCCCATTTCGGTAATATGGCAATGGAGCAAAGGCAAAGTTTTCTCTCATTTGCATGGAGCCATGAACCGATAAAAATGAGGGAATGCCCCACTGTGAACAAGATCTGCCCCAGCGCTATCCATACTATTGAGCAGGTCATATAAGAATCGGTGGTCCCATCTATAACGGAAAACTACCAAGGGGGTGCAAGACGTGGGAGCCGATGGCTGTTTCACCCCCAGGGCACTTCCTGTAATAGGGCCACTGCTATTTGCCGAAGCAAATCAGGATGCTGGGTATAACGATACATTACCATGAGCTGAAAATACTATTTGTGCATTTAATTCCACCTTATTGTATACCCAGGTGTAAAACAACACCTGCACCCTCTTGCATATATTTCAGTTACTTTTTAAACCTAGTTTTAATCATCACTGTGTATTTTATTATTCAGTTTCTATCCGAACCTTTCATTAACTATAAGCTTTGACACTGATGTCACTTTTTTGGATGCAATAGCAAAGTACACCTGTGTCTCTCTGACTCTTGCGTTCTTACCTCCCCATCTTTCCTTCGTTCTTTTGTTCTCTGTAACCTTGTCTCTTCCCCTTCCTCTCACAATAATCTCCCTCTACTGTCTCCTCCTCTTTTTCTCTCTGCTTTCTCTCTCCTTTGTCTCTTATGTCCTTCACTCCTGTATCTCGGCTCTCCCTTTCTCTTCTCTCCCTAAATCTCCAGATCTCCTTCCTATCTCTCTATTCCCTACCCTCTCAATTGTCTGTTCTCTCTCTACTACAGTACTGTCTTCTATCTGTTCCTCTTATTTACCTTGTAAGCCTCTTCTGTCTTCCTCACATCTATTCCTTCCTTTTCTTTCTCCCGTCTTTCCTCTTTTTCTTTCTCCTCCCACTATCCCATTTCTTCCCAATCACCTAATTTCATCTTTATCCTCTATCACATATTCCTCCTGCTCTCCCTATCTCATTCTTCATCACCTCTTCACTCTCTCCCCTTTTGCATTTCATTCGTCTGCGTCTCCATGGCCTCCTCTCTTCTCCTTTCTACCCTCTCTTGACTCTACCCAATCTGTTTCTCTCTTTGTCTCACTTACTTTACTCATCTCTGACTACTCACCCTCCTTCTCCCATCCTTCTTCTATCTGTTTCCTGTTGCTCTCCTCCACCTCCTTTGCCCAGGATGTGTTTATCTTTCACTCTGTTCACTCTCTACTCATTCTTCTCTTGAATACTCAAGAGCCATTTTTTGGGCATGGTCTTTGCCTCAGTTTTGGGCTAACCCATGTTTTAAATAGTTGAACAGTTGGAGCAGCAGTATTTTACCACTTTAGACAGTGGTAGTTGGTTTGTCACTAGAACTTTAAAGGAATGTGGTGTTATTGTCTGGACATGTAGCAGTGTTTGTTCGTGCCTTAAGTAATTACCGAGCACAACAGATTACAACACAACAGAAAAACGCAAACCAAAATACAACACAACAAAAACATAACAGAGTACACAAAAAACAAAGCAGTCAATAATACAGAATGCAACACAATAAACACTTTTCACACAACCCTAAATCAAAGAAATAATGCAACACAAAAACACAACAGCACAAACAACAAGACAACATATCACTACTACAAAAAATGCAACACAACATATACGCACACATACTCTTGTCACACATTACTGCCTCCACAAATCTGAATTTTCAAATGTGGAGCTACAGTGTGTTTGTGTCGAAATCAAATGTAATAGTGCCAGCCAAAGCGGGTTTGTCCTATGACTTACATCCCCAGGAGGAGGCTTGCTATAACACTTCAAAACCTTTCCAGAAACCTCCACTTATATGTCATTGTTGTGCACACACTAGCAGACATAAATAGTCCCTTGTTTTGGTGGTATATACTCAACAACTACTCTGCTGTCAGATGATAAACCGAACACATGCTCCTTTAAGTGTATTTAGAGAATCATCAGTTGGATCTTTCTTACCCAGTGCATACATTCAAATATATAGGTTCATGAGGTAAATAAGCGTTTGTGTCACACCTGTATCCTCCATCATGGTTAGGGTTTTGTCCAATTATGGTATTCTAGTAGACATGTACACTTTACCCAGCCTATCAAACAGGATATCTTGGACCATATCACAAAAATTGCGCTCTGGTGATGATAGAGCAAATCAATTTGTAACGTTTGTTATGTTGTGTTAAACAACACTTATCTATTGCAACCTCCCCCCGTCCCCCTGCCCCCGTCCCCTCCCCCACCCATCGAACTGTGAGCGCTACTCTTGCAATGCAGAATTGATTAAACAGATTTTTTCCTGTCCATATCATGATTTTTGCACAGGGGGCGATGGAGAAAACAACTTCGACACCAAACGCAGACATTGCGAAAACGCCTAATCAAGAAATAACTATTTTGTGTACAAGAACTAACATAGTTTATACCGCATGTGCTGCTTACAATGAAATATTCCTACTTCCCGTCATACTCGGACCTTTAGTTTACATTCGAAAGATTCGAAAGTGCAATCAGTTTGATTCATATACTGCCAAGGCAGGCACAACTTGACCTATTCTGCCTTGCTAGCTATTACTCCCCCATAACTTTACTTCAGATCAGAATCTCATCTTCGCAGTACATGCTGATGATGTCCAGTCAGGCCAACCAACACAACTTTAAGATACTCCAAATAGTTATGTGCTGCACTCTGCACCAGCCTTTTTCTAACAACATAGTATAATCACTATTTCACTGTGTTGAAGTCCAGAGGCGGCTCCTCCGCTAAGGCAGAGGAGCATCGCCCCATTGGTCTGTGAGCAATTAAAAAAGAAAACAAAATGCTAATACAATATTATGTTATTATCATTTTATTTTTCAGTACTGGCTCAGTTCTAGGTGTGGGGTAGGGCGGGGCGGGGCTGTCCAGAGAAGGAGGAGGAGTGGTGAGCACTCTCTTAAGTGCGCATGACAATTTGGTCGGCTGTCTTGGGCTGCCCAAACAGTCATGCGCACTTAGCATGTTCTCCACCCGGCTGTAATGCACAGCCTGGGTGGAGAACATGCATGGGCTTCCAGTCCTTGTTTGAGCACCGAACCACGGCACTCAGTCCAATCATGACGCTGCTGTCATGCTGGTGACAGCAGCGTCATAATTGGCTAGGGGAGTCTGGGAGCCTGTGTGCTTCCTGCTTCTGCAAACAGTCAGCCGAAGTGGACTGAGAGATGGCGGCCGACCTGCAGGTAAGTGATTTTTTTTAAAAATCTCCTCTCATTCTGCCCTACCACCCCCGTTAAGCAGCAGCCGCCACTGGAAGTTGCAGGGTTTATGTAAACCAA
Source organism: Calotriton arnoldi (assembly GCA_963921515.1). NCBI lineage: Eukaryota > Metazoa > Chordata > Amphibia > Caudata > Salamandridae > Calotriton > Calotriton arnoldi. The sequence continues at coordinate 498,248 of CAWUFW010012426.1, read as the reverse complement.
ATAAAAATGTATATTTGTTTTGTCTGATGTTTGTTACTTTCACGACTTTCACTCCACTTCTTACAGCCCACTGGAAAATCATGCAAGTTTTCAATCAGGATTTAAGTGCTAGTCTTACTACTTTCACTGCATATCTAGAATATGTTCACATCCTCAATTAAGCATAGATGGCAATACCTCCTTGTAGCATACCTTTCTCCCTCCTGATGACAACTAAACAAGCAGATAAATTGCTACAGTATTCTTTATTCAACATTACGCTTGCTTGGATTTATTCATCTACTTCTGGGGGACCTGGTCTCTCACCATGCTCTGCTACAATGCCACTCTTGCTTCCTGCCCTCTTTTGGAAAGGGTTGCAGAGTGCAGTGTTCAAACTGCAGGGGTGCACAACCTATGCATATTAGTTCAAGTGGCCTTTTTATGACACAATTCACTAAATACCTTGTCATCTTTTCTTAGAGAATAGCTCAATCCTTCTCAGAGAGAAAGCTCTCTCTGATTGGTTGACCTACTGAATGAATCACTAGGGGAATCTGTCCAATTCTTTGATAAACAATGGAGTAAAGCTTGGATTGACTTTCGACTCTGGTGTTGAAATGTAGAAACACATTTGAAGTGTCTGCTTTGCCAGTCCAAGCACAGGAACCATAAACAAATCACAAAACGCTTTACATAATTCTAATTCTCTGCATGAGTTTCTGAATGGCTCAATGAAGGGTCTGCCAATGATCTTTCATTGAGATGTCCTCATCTGTGCTTAGTTTTGGAATTCTCTTCAGTCAACAGTAGACCAGTCTCTTGCTGCATTGCTATGTTTCCTTCTATTTGGTTTTTCAGTTGTAGTTGTAGTTGTTCTCGGTCTTTTAGACATTGGCTGTTTTTGATCATTAACTCAGAGATTCCTTTGTTGAAGTGCGACTTGCAGTATCATCTTAATTAATTCTGCTGTGTTCTCTCATGGTGTTCCTGCTGTTGACTCCCTGACTATGTGCTTTTTGTTCTTGCCTGATCATGATCTCAGACTTCTTGACTCTTGTGACATCTCCTTTGTATTGGAGATCAGGCATGCTGTGGAACTTGTAAAGCCAGGAAATCCTCCTTTTGTGCATGCTGATTAGACAGTCATCCAGTACTGGTCTATTCATGATATGCATCCCTTGGCTGACTTTGCCAGAATATTGTAAGACTTAAATATCATGTCCTAAATATCATTTACAATAGTATTTCCCCATTGAAGTTAGCAAAAAATCTTCACCAAACAGGACAATATTTTTGCGAACGATTTTAGGACACAATATTTATGTCATATACTATTTCTGAAAACTATATTCTGGCATGGATCTGTAATCATGGTTTGGAAATTTTGCACACACTCCAGAGGCTTAGCTGCTTTGCACGTCACCAATGATAATGTTAGTGCTGGTTTATATATATTTTTATTTGTGCATAGTTGGTGATGCACATAAAGGTCTCAGATGCTCTACTGTGGAACCTGAATTATGTCAGATGGTTGGTTGCTCACTATGTGGGTCATTTAATGGCACATACCTCTCTTCCATCCCTTCTTGTCTTCTGTGGGTCCATCCTTACAGGCCAGGAAGTGTTTTCACTGTTAGAAATGCAAGGGTGCAGGACCATATGCTTCAGGGTACTCATGATGCTCTCATTACACAGTTTACTGTTCAACATTGCTCTCCTTCCAAACAGCCAAATATTGGCCACCCTCATTTGACAGTTCTCACCATAATTCCTGGATGTGAAAAGGAAGTAATTTTAAGATTATCCAGCATGCATTTATGCTATGGTCTGATGTGCATCAATTATCTAGCTTCACGTTGAGTGGCACATGACTCAAATAAAATTAGAGCTTGAGTTTCCCCAATCTGAGGAGCAGTAATGGGTCTGGCGAAACTCCAAAACATTGAGCTCTTCTAAGAAACAATTTTCCAGTGTTTTAGGGATAGCTTAACTCTGTTCATGAAATCAATGAGCAAGCAACTTTAATATCCTAATCCTTTAATATTCTGCTTCTAATTACGGTCTATTCTGTCACTAATTGGCTCTGACAACACAGCCAACCAGAACATGGATTTGTAACAGTAGGCTTGCACAACATAAAGTGACCGAGAATTTATCAGGTGGGCTACCGCTACACATGTAGTGTTTGTGTTCTTGCCATCTGAACTTTTCCTCATCACATTTGTGAATTAATTTTTGTATTACAGCAGATGATGTTTTAAATTTAGCCTATTTTGGTTTTGCATGCCTGCAAGGGTGCAACATAAGTCCCAACTTCCGCTGTTGGGCAGAGGTCCCCAACTCAGACCAAGTGCCAGCTCTACTAACATTTCATTTTGCGAGTTTCTAATTGTAATTACTCAGAATCAAAGACTGAAAAATGAAATGTACTGATGTGTCTCAGACACATTAGTTATTCCCAAATGGGTCGTAAGGGACCTGCCTCATCAATTCTCATGAGGCGGGTCGCAATTTGCTAACCATTGGGAATGGGCAATAACGCAGGGACGGTGGCCTGCGGGGGACAGCAGAACACCATGTCTGTGCTTGCTTTTAAATAAAGCAACTTTTTTTTTTTTAAATGCAGCACGTTTTCCTTAAAGGAAAACAGGATGCATTTCAAAAAGAAAAATGAAACGTTTCTGTTTCATTTTTTAAGAGTAGGCAGTGGTCTGTGGGACCACAGCCTGCTCTTACAATTTTTTTTTACCCCTACCAGTTTGCGACTGGCTTACCACCTACTTGATGTAGGTGGTAAAGTGCGATTGCTTTGCGACCTCATTCCCGTTGCAAAACAATCGTACATCCCCCTGTGACTTGCTATTAGGAAGGGAGGCCCTTGGCCTGTACCTTCTTGATAGCGACTCGCAAACCCTATTTTGCGAGTTGGTAATAGGTTAACGACTCGCAAAATAGGGTTGGTACATAGCAAAATGCATTTTACTGGTCGCAAACAGACTAGTAAAATACGTCAGACATCTGGCCCCAAGAGCATTGTGTCAGACTCAGCAGAGTGGAGTTGTGCCGTAAGTCAGCAGTCCTATTGCCTCACCAAAAACATGGCTCCCTTGCTCTATTTTGAGTCAAATAAACTGCTAGCTTACTGCTGGTGGAGCCTCCACTGGTTCTGCTGAAGGTAAGCCCTGAGCCAGCAATCCATCTTCCACAAGACCATAGGTTAACAGTAATGATCATTTTGCTCTATTGAGGCGGGGCTATCATAACTTATTTTCTCTGCCTCTGTCCACCATATGATGCATGTAGGAAACAAGCAGTGAAAATGGTTAATGGCTCCCATGCACAGCCAAAAAGCTCCTTGCATGTCAGGCCAATTTTTTCACTCAAAGTATTCCCGCTTTGAGAGTTTGTTTTCTCTGAACAAAGGGTTTACTGAGCTGGCATTGTAACCATGGTACCTGCTCAGAAAATGTCATTGCCGTGAAGGGATCCACAGCTGCTCTATTCACAGTAGAGTTGCCCTTGCAGGTATGGGGTGTCTCTAGATATGGTGGGCGGTCCTTCGCCAGAGGAGCAGAGGCAGTCCTACAGCAGGCCTAGTAGGATGGCCAAGGCTTTTCAGTAACTTTAATGAGTGCTTAGAACTAACAGTTACAGTTCTTTTTAGGAGGCCCTTTAACACATTCTGAAGATGTTCTCCATTATCTTGCAGTACGCCACTTTATGCAGGAACACAGTTTTTGATGGTACCTATATGTGCTATGAGTAAATAAGCGTCTTCCGCTGATGGCACACGACTTGACACAGAATGCATTGGAGCCAGAGAAGGGGATTTGAAGAAGTCATATATGGGAAATGGAGGACACTGTGGGAGGGGCTGCATTTCAATGGAAGAGGATGACAGGGGAGTGGGGAGGGTAGTTGAGATTAGGGTTGGTATTTCAGAATGAGGAGTAGGAGGCACATGAAAAAGTAATAAAGGTGGCGGCAAGGGGTAAGAAAGATGGGGTGGGAGGCTTTTGGGCTGTGTTTGGGGTGGCAGATGAGGTATCTCTTCAGGCATATATGGTTGACAGAGTACCTCTTTAGATAGCAAGGTGGTTATAATTCCCTGCCCTGAAGGTAATGCTTCCGTTAAAATAGAATTTTGTGCCACTGTGTCTTTTTTCTACTTTACAGAGCAACATGTGTGATGGCCATTTAGAGTAATGCAATAGGGCAGCTATATGCATTTTAAAAAACTTTGGGAGATGAACATGTGCTCTTCGATACTTACTCACCTTCTAATGTGTTTAAAGGTTCGGCTTGATTCATGCAGTGTTTACAAATTTACTCCTCTGGGCAAATGGAATATTAACCGAGTCCAAGCATCAGCTGAACGAGCACAAGGAACGGATGTTCACGCTTGGTTTTGCTAACATCACTATGGGTGAGTAAAAAATTGAGATTTGTTTCCTAAATGCGGAATGAATGATATTTAGTCATTTGGTGTCTGTGGTATTAGTTATGATGATACAGAGTACAGGTGAGACCAGGCTCGCGGATACTGGTGGCGGCTATGAAAAATGTTACTGTTTGCTATCACAGAATGCATTAGGATTGCTGGGACATGAGTAATATGTATATGGCAAAAAGTGAAATATGTTCATTAGTCACTTTACTTATTAATCCATATCCTTTATCTGTGCCCAGTGAGAAACTATATTTCTGAAAAGCTCAGTGATAACGGAAATTGGGAGTTTATCATGCCAGACCGTAGCATTCTTTATTTTGAAAACAAGACTTTTCATTGCAATTATGTAGCTCAGTACTAGCTCGCACAAGGGCCCACTTGCACACAGCACACACACATGCACACAACTGCTTACACAAACATGTAGAAGCACGACACACTCACGGCACACACATGCTGCAAAATAGAAGTGCTTCATAAAGGGTTATTTTGGTACCTCTGTTCAACTTTGTCTTTCTTTAACACATTCTATGAAACTTCCCTAAACATACTATTCCTGGTGGACACTCGAGTAGACCACAGTTCAAAATGGTTTCTATGCATGCAGGTGTGGTAATGACTTTTTGGACTATGGATTATGTAATTTCAGGAGTAAAATCAAAGCAAACTCTACAGGTTAAACACATTTACTTACAGTAACTATTAGACATCAATGAACTATCCCTCCTTGCAACTGAATTCAACAGGGCAGTTCAGTATAGATACAAACCTATCAGCCACCAAATGAATTCAGTGACTGAAATTTCCAAAAACTTTGTCGAGCACTTCTGACTTAAATCAATAACAATAGTAACTATATAAGAAAGATTATCAGTCCGAATCAGCCCATCGCATGTGGTTCTGTGGACTGTTGTCTCACCTTTTGGAATGTGCAAATGGTGAGTTTTTATTTTGTTTACTATGCTTCAGTTCCTGCTATGTGAGGAACAGGGACTCTGTATCAGGTGGCACTAGGCTGTGATTGCACCGGCCCAGCAGCAGCTCCATGTAGATGGTGCAATCATGGAGGGAGCGTATAATGCCGCACAGCACATTGACACATGGCCTACCTGCCTCGCAAGCAGAAAGACTAGTCATCCAACCAAGGCTTCTGCACACAATCTCTGTTGTTAAACCGTAGTTAGTTTGTCAGAGCCATTCGGGTACACAGTGGTGCTAGGTGCTTTTGTTTACTGCACTGCCTGTGCTGTGAGTGACAGGTATTCAGAGTCAGGAAGCAGCAAGATGTGATCATACCACCTGGCCGTAGCCACAAAAGGACAATGCAATCACAGAGTAACCCCACCATGTCAATCTTTTCTTCACAGTAGGGGCCAGATGTATTAAGCCCTTGCATTTCCATTGCATCTTGCAAGGCGAGGCAAGGCAACACACGGGCTTAATTCAGATTTGCCAAGCCACACAAAGCATAGCCCTAGATGGCTTGGTAAATCTAGAGTAACGAAAAACAGCGCAAGTCACTGCCTTGTGTTAGTTTGCACTAGGAAGGCATTACATGGTTGGAGAGTGGGTGTTCCCATGCATTCATCCATGCTTTTCGGCACATTTCCAGCTTTGCTAAGAGTAGTAAACCTGGGGATGTGTCAAAATTGTACGCCTTCACAACAGATTCGCAACAAGGAGAATTATCTTCATTTCCTCTCATTTCTCCTCTTTCTATATGTGCTGCATTTTGCAGCACATATAGAAAGAGGAAAACGCATCTAAGGATTATTTTTGTGCAGGCAGGTTTACCTTCCTGCACAAAAACAATACTGCCTGTAACGCAGACACCTGTGCATCATGGCGCCTTGGTTGGTGCTAGGGGGCACTCAGTGTGCCAGCACAGAGAGAGCGCAGGAATGTGCCATGTATTAGCAAATATGGTACGTTCTTGCCCTCTCCCTTTCACGCAGTGCAGCAAGTTGTCTTGCTGCATTGCGTGAAAGGTTTCTAAATCTGCCCCTAAGTCTCCACCTGATGAATATAGACAAAGGTCAGTGGAGCAAGGCTGTGCCCATGCCCTTTGAAAGATTAGCAAGCTTGCTGAACCAAACCAGAATAAAATAGGTATTTTTACTATTTTTTTTAAGTCTCTCTTTCAGACAGGGACTACTGGCCAGAGAGCCTAGACCAGCAAAAAAAAAAAGAAAGTAAGTAAACAAACCGGTTATTTTTTAGCTCTTGAAAATGTGAAAGCTCTTCTGAAATTTTGATGAGGGCCCCTTTTAGGGTGAGGCCCAGGTCGAGAGCCCACTTTGCCCATGTCTTAAAACTGTCTCTGACTCACCCTGATTATTAAGCATTTTAGGGCCCTATAGAATAGGGTGTGGATTTCATTAATCCAGCAGATGGAAAGAAGGATGATTCACTGGAGCTGACGTGCTCATCGGAAGTTTAGGAGTCAAAGTAATAAAAATATGGTATTATGTGACTTTAAGGTAAACCCTAAAACATAAGCCTGCCCGTACTGCACGTACCAAGGCGGTGAAACGTCACAGCACTGTGGTCACAGTATTCTTCGTGCCTCTGCGACCAGTGATGAGTCACGTAGCAACAAGCAGCGCACGCCTTTTGTAATTGTGGTCCGTCTTAATACTACATAATCGTTCCCTACAAGCACACACACACAGGAGCCCAGACATCATAGTATCCGGCGGGAATAAACGATGCTTATTGTCATTTTCACATGACTAAAAATGTATCAACATGCCTTTCTGTTGATTTTTAATGTGGTTATGCTGCTGTCCGGTAAGGCATTAGAATGTTAAGTCCCTGGATGAGTGTAGGTCATGAAGAATGGAAAGCTGGCCCGAGATATGTTATATCAAACATTTTAGTCCAAAGAGCTCTCTGTCCAATAGACACAATGACGTCACCAACAGGGGAAGAGAGCCGGGGGCTGAGCAATGGTGTAACATTGTCCTGCTAAATGCAGTGGTGGGCGGAAGGAAAATGTGAAGGACAGTAAAGGAGATCAATGCATAAGGCACCTGCATGCCTGGTAAACTAGTGGCACTTAACGAACCCTCAACTTGACTGTTACTGTGAGAAGTTGGCCTGGCATATGCTGTCCACTAGTTCTTGTGGGCACCTTGCACCAGTCCAAACGATCTTTATTGATGATAGGTTTAAAGACAACCTTTATTGAAAGCTATCCTAGTGGTAGCTATGGAGAGCAGCCTTCAGGCTAAGTCTTGAAGGAGTGTAAAGCTAATTGTTTTAGCAGTCTATAATCTCATGAATGACCAAATGAAAGGAGAACCACACCAGGTATATATATAAAATATATGTATTTATTACTAAACACTACCCACTAGTCTCTTTATGAGGCTAGAGGTCAAAGTACACAAGTTACAAGTCAAATAGCACAGTAAATTAGCACAATATACGATTAGCCTTAGGGGTGTACCAAACCATATATTAAGAAAGTGGTATAAGAACCACGACTTAAGAAGACACAAGGCCTAGAGCCTGTAGAATCGCTGGGACCCCAAGGAACCACCCAAGGTAGTGACACAGGGGACCCACGGGGGCTGTGTGCAGTGTGTGAACACAGCCGCGAGCTCCGTTAAAGTCTATGGTAAAGTCGCGGTCAGAGTTTTAGAGTTTAAGGACACTTAGAAAGGACTAGGACAAAACCCTCTTGGACATAGACAGTTCTAGGGTTACCACCCTCGGGAGCACCGGAGTACTCGAGTTACCTCACCCAGGGAAGCCGGGTGCATAGGTGTCGAATGGGGTCGGGTCGCGTCGTCGATTTCAATGGCAGCCTGCGAAGAAGTGCTGCTGCCGGGAAGATGCGAAGTGTCCGAAGAGATCCAAGCCTGGATTGGAGATGAGAAGAACCTGAAAGCAGAGGGGACAGAGTCTGGGTCACTTGCCAGTGACCACGGGCACGATAGGCGGATGCCCACCGATGTCGGGTGTTTCAGGTGAAAGAGGTGAAGCTTGACTCTTCAGCCACGAGGCCCCGGAGATGTTGACGACAACCAGGAGCTGGATTCGAGCTATCCCATGAAGGATGTCGAGTGCTGCAGCGTTGGTGTCCGGATTGAACACAACAAGCCTTGGCAACAGCAACCCACGCAGAAAGAAGAAAGATGCTTCGGGGCAGACCAGCAAGGTCTGAGGGACTCACCACTCGGTGGGGAGTCAGGGCACGTTTGGAGCAACCAGGAAAACCCAAATAAAATCAGAGTTGCCTTCACAGGGACCCACCAGTTGATGGACCAGGGATCGCGAAGGTGCCTCAAGCGGAAATGCAAGAAGCGGGTCCACTGAACACTCGTGGAGTGTAGGCTCACAATCTTCAGTGCAAATGGTGCTTGGGGCCTGGGCTACAAGTAACCCAAAGCAGGATTTCAAGAGACGTCGAGAAGTTGATGCACTAGCAAATGTACACGGTGTCCAGGAGTTCCGGTTCCACGTAACTCGTGAGGGCTGCGGGTCTCAGCTTTGCTGGGGACTCGTGTCGGCCTCTGAGAAGTCTGGAAATCCTCTTCCTGCGCTGCAGGTACTTCGGAGTCCGGCAGGAGCTTCGGAGATGCAGACTGGCAAATGCTTTGTTGGTGCCTGCCAAGCAGGGGAGTCACTCCTTGACCCCAAGGGAGATTTCTTCAGTCCTCTAGTCTTTAGTAGAGCGTCGAAGTTCCAGGATTCAGTTGCAGAGTTTCGTCCAGGGATATCTAAAGTCCTGTTGCCAGGGGTTCCTTACTTATACCTAAGAAAGGGGTTGGACTAACTCTGGGGACCCACCTATGGGAGGGTTTGGAAAGAGGGGTGGCTACACCCATTTCCTTTGTCCAGTTTCGCCCCAGAGCAGGGGCTGGCAGCCCCTGCAACCGGTTTGAACTGGGGTATGCACGAGGACACCAAATGTGCCCCCAGTGCAGGATTTCAAAGCACTCAGAGAGTGCACCCACCCAGCCCCAATACACTAAAGCCTGTCTGGGAGGTGGTAACACCTCCCTACGACAGGAAACCTATTGTCCAGGCCTCCCCTGCCAGAGTTTCGGTCAGCAGTGGGAGGTCAGACTCGTGTCTGTGGCTACAGCATCCATTTTGTGATGCCAGGCTCTGTAAAGTCTCTACTGCGTATACCGGTGCTGTCATGTCTCTCCCTCTAGAAGGGTGGGATCATACTCCCACACCAGTTACTGGTGTGGGGGTATGATTCCAAGGTGTTTGACAGCAAACACGACATGTTTCCGTGCAGCCATCCCAAAGTTAGCATTTACCGTTTAAGATATAATGCACTTAAGAGTATATGGTCAGGCTGCACCACAGACAACCCCGGAGAGGAGATTCCGAAGGCTGCAGAGGGGCTCTGCTCATGCAGGGGCACCCTCTCACATAAAACCAAGCACCCTGCCTTCAGGATTGATAAGGCCTGCAATAGGGGTGACTGATAGGTTTCTATGTGCAGTGATAGGTGAGATATAGTGAACCTATATCTCTGTAAGGGGTGCATGCACCACCTTACTCAGGCTGCTGTAGCAGTCCTGTGGTGTCATTTTGGAGGGCCTTCCAGGGGTGGCATAATACATGCTGCAGCCCCTTGTAGGCCTCTGGGGTACCTATGCCCTGGGTACATAGTATACCATATACTAGGGACTTATAAGGGCACCCCAGAATCCAATCTGTAGTGTACCTAAGGTACTAGGAATCCATTTAGAGAGGAAGCAGCTAGGCTGGGGTCCTGGATAGCAGGGCCCCAGCCAGACTAAAGTCTAAAAACAGTGAAGCATCAGCAAAAAGTGGGGGTAACCATAAGAGGCAGATCCTACTCTCCTACAGTTACTTCCTGTTGAAGTTGGTCAACAATGCAGAAACACGTGTCCAGGAACTGACTGTGCCAAAACTAATGGCAAAACACTTGTGAGTAATTGAAAAATATGCGCTGCATTGACCGAAATGCCTTTGGAGAACGTGTGCTGGACTGCTGACGTTGTGCCACCTCCTTCGCCAGCCTTGAGCATTGAACCATTGAATGAAGGGGCTGACCCAAAGCCCCTTTCTGCATGCATATTTTATTTATACACATCTATGTATATTGTACTTATTGTCTTATATATATCTATATAAATATATCTCTATAGAGATATACATAGAGATATATCTATATAGATATATATGTATGTTTTACTTATACATGTATGCATATTTTTCTTATGGTTTTAATTTTTTTAATATATGTTGCTGGCAAGACAAATATAGATGTCTCTAGGCTAGACGTAAAAAACAAGCTGCCTGCGCGCTTGATGGGCTAATTTATTTTTACCATGTAATTTTTATTGACTACATTAGCCAGTGTCTTATAAACATTAGAAACTTAGATAGCTTCTTGAGAAGAACTATTCCGTCCATTTATTGTGTTTCATGAACTCTCTACCTTTTCTTTCCGTTTTGAAGGGAGATGCTCTTGTTATTAGGTTTAGCAAGAAGATTCTAGATCATCAGCCATGTGCTTTTCATAGTAAAGCTCAACCCATATGACTTACCGAAGGGAATCTTGAGGACTGTAGCTTTCTACATTCAGTTACTCAATGGTGTAGCAGGTCAGCGGTCCTGCTATCCGCAGACCCGGATATACATGCACAACATCCTCTGGCTACTCCTGGCAAGAAGCTTTAAATAAAGGGGAGTGGACCACTCGGGGTCTCAGACCGACACATGCACTACGTGTGAGTGTGTCTTATTTAATGGACCTGCGAGCGGGCCTACATGAGAGAATTAATAAGGTGCCCCCGCACTCCCACCACCACACTGGCAACAAGGGTGGGATGACAAGTGCGCACCCTCCACCACGAGTACCTGGACAGGCGATATCCAGCACCTGCAGCCGACAGATTGGAACAAGCGGCCTCCCACGATGGTGCACGAAGCCCGCAGCAACCAGGCAAAAGCAGAGACCGCCACTAGGCTGAAGACATAGTGCCCGCAACCGGCATCCCTTCCCTACCAGCTGAAAGGAGGTTGAGTGAGGTAGCCAGGCGGAATCCGGGCCAGCACACAGAAGAGCTCGGGCACGAAGCAGAGGAGCTCCGCAGTGAACCCAGCCAGCCCCAAGCACCTCTACAAGTCAGATCTGTGATCATCCACTGCTCCATACCTCTAAAACATACAGTGGCACCTACAAGAAGATAAAAATAATAATATATAATATCAGTAACCATAAACTGTACAGAAAACAAACACTGGCACCTGCAAGGGGAAAAGAAGAAAAAATAATAATAATAATAAACAGAAGCAATACCACCAGCTGTGGCACCACAAAACCTAGAGCGACCACAGATCACACAACACCTTGAGACACAGGGCCAGGGCCCGAGAGACTGCCACTAGGCCCCGAACACAAGCCAGCATGGCAGATGAAGTCCAACCTCAACAGCCAGCCCACACACAACACTCCCTCACAGCAAGTTGGAAGATCCAGCGACTGTATCCCCATGGTGAAAGATATGGATTGGGCGGCTGAAGAATTACTTCGTCACAACGAGGGAGACCGATGGTGCCGTCAAGAGGTCGCTGCTCCTCCATCACGCAAGAGAAGAGATATGCAAACGATTCAAACATCTACCAGATACCAGACCATCCACAGACTATGACGCCGCAGTCAAGGCAGGAATGCCAATGTTGGCCCCATTTAAACCCAGATTTCGAAAGGTTCAAGCTACGCCAAGCCCGCCAACGAGAGGGGGAAAACCATCAAAACTTTCTATGCAAGGCTACGAGAACTAGCAATCACCTGCACAGAGATGACCAGCTCAAAGAAATACGGGCCCAGCTGATACAAGGATGCTGAAATAAAACATTGTGGAGCTTAATCCTGTGCCAACCGAACATCAGCCTCGACAACATTTTGATCCTGGCGGGATCACATGACCTGTCTGTGACTTGAACTAACGAAATGGACCTGGCTATCACTCAGACCCCGGAAAAGCCAGCAAACATTAAAACCGAATGAGCCAACACCATCCGAATGAACAGCCAAGTAGACATGACCAAAGGAAGAAGGCCCCAGCCAGCCAAATCGAGATGCGGGTACTGCGGCAGAGAAGAACACCCAATAAGTGATTGCCCAGCACAAGGCTGCACCTGCTCTAACTGCGTAATCCAGAATAATTTCGCATCCGTCTGCAGAAAGAAGCTCAGAAACAAGGGCCCCAGAGACAACCTGTCACCGTCGTAAATGGTGCCCCAGCTGTCCCTCACTAATATGATTTTCCTCATCTCATTCACAAGGGAGTTGAAGCGCCGCAGGAGGCCGTAACCCACGTGCACCGTCCAAGTGGCAGGATCAGAAGTTAAAGCCATCATTAACACCAGAGCGTCAGTCAATGTAATGGGGGTGCAACAATATAACTGTCTCTGGCCTAAGCCTCAACTAGTGCCATCCTACACCAAGATCTTTGCATACGGGAGCCAGACACCTCTACTTCTCCCCAGTCAGATGTCAGTACCTGTACGATCCGAAGATCAGGAAGTCCCAACGACATTTCATGTCATCGACCAAGAGGCCAACACGCTGATCGGCAGCCACACAGCAGAGGATCTTGGCCTTGAATCTTTCACCAAGAGAGGTTGTCTCAAATGACCCCCAGTGAAGCTACACATCAACTCCTCCATTGCACCAGTGGCACTCTGGCAACTCCGCGTCCCGTTCCACAGTGGGGCCCCTGCCTGCTCTGAAAAAATGTTTGTACTACCATTCACGAAGGGGATTTGCGAAGGGTTACCACCAACTTGAAGTTGGTGGTAAAATACAAATATTTTGTGACCGCATTTCGGTTGCAAAACTTTCTTACATACTGCTGCGATTCGGTATGAGAAAAGGACGCCCTAAACACGCCCCTTCCTAACACCGAATTGCATACCCTATTTGTGATTTGGTAATAGGTTATTGAATCGCAAATAGGGGTTTGTTCTTAGGAAAAGTTTTTTTTCCGGTCGCAAATGGCCTGATTCCATGATTCGGGTCCTTTGCAACCTTAAAACGGTACATACATGTAGCCCATAGCTGCTGGACTTGGTAAGATGTAGGGAGCTCTCCCACAGCAGTCCATCCAGTGAGACATTTGGGTTCCTCTTCTTGGAAATTCAAGCATCCATCCATAAAACCATTAAAGTGCTATAAATGGTGGAGATATGTGCATACATAAAAGAGATGTAACTGAATAGTGCGGGGCAAGGTACAGGGGCTCCATTTGAGTGACTGTTTTTATGCTAAAAATAGTTTATAAAATCTTTTAGATAAATATGAGAAGACCATACATAAAAGAGCACCGAAAAAGGTGTACACAAAGTTACATCATACTATAACTACTGAGCTAATACAAATCTTTATACTGCAGGATAATATCAAGGAAGAATTAATACAGTACCTATTAAACGGTTACTAGAATCATGTATTAAGAAGAAAAATGTAAGAAAAAAGCTAAATAATATAATCAATAATATAATAAGTTTTGATAGAGCTACTAAATGTAACCAATATACCTGTACATGCAACATGTAATCATTATCAATAAAACTAATTTATAGATGTAAAGCTATATAATCATCAATTGGTTTCCAAAATAAACGATAATTATTAGCATTTTGGGTGACACCTGATAAAGGCAAATTAGCTCCTCTTCTGTTAAACATTATCCATGATCACCAGGCATGAATTGACAGTAATGAGGCATTTTTCCAATTGGCAGTAATTGATTTTAAAGCAGCAGAAATTAAAAAATCTAGAAGTTTGCTATTAATAACAGACAGTTTGGTAGAAAGTGAGGTTTGTAGGAGAGTAGGATCTGCTTCACATGGGTACCCCCACTTTTTGCTGATGCTTCACTGTTTTTCGACATTAGTCTGGCTGGGGCCCTGCTAATCAGAACCCCAGCCTAGCTGCTTCCTCTCTAAAATGGTTTCCATGTGCCTTAGGCACATCACTGATTGGAATCTGGAGTGCCCTTATAAGTCCCTAGTATATGGTATACTATGTACCAAGGGCATAGGTACCTCAGAGGCCTGCCAGGGGCTGCAGCATGTATTATGCCACCCCTGGAAGGCCGTCCAAACTGACACCACAGGTCTGCTACTGCAGCCTGGGTAAGGTGGTGCATGCACCCCTTACTGTGATATAGGTTACCTATATCACGAAATACATACACACATATAAACCTATAAGTCACTCCTAAGGCAGGCCTTATCAATCCTAAAGGCAGAGTGCATGGTTCCTATGTGAGAGGGTGCCCCTGCATGAGCAGGGCCCCTCTGCAGCGTTCGGAGACCATCTCTGATGCTGTTTGTAGTGCAGCCTGACCATATACTCTTAAGCGCATTATATCCTCGCGGTAAAATGCTAACTTTGGAATGGCTGCACCTAAACATGTTGTGTTTGGTGTCAAACATCTTGGAATACTACCCCCCCGCCAATGCTGGCGGCGGGGGTAGCATTCCACCCTTCTAGAGGGAAAGACATGTTAACTCTGACGAGTCCGGTAACTTCTTTCCAGAGCCCTGGCATCACAAAATGGATGCTGCTGACACAGACACGAGTCTGGCCTCCCGCTGCTGGATGAAACTCCGGCAGGGGAGGCCTGGACAATAGGTTTCCTGTCCCAGGGAGGTGTGACCACCTCCCCAGACAGGATAATGTGTATTGGGGCTGGGCGGGAGCACTTTCGGGTGCTTTGAAGTCCTGCACTGGGGGCACATTTGGTGTCCCTGTGCATACCCCAGTTCAAACCGGATCAGGGGCTTGCAGCCCCTGCTTTGGCGCGAACTGGACAAAGGGAAAGGGGTGTAGCCACCCCTCTGCCCTGACCCACCCATAGGTGGGGCCACAGAGTAGTCCAACCCCTATTTTTAGAATAAAGGTAGGAACCCAGTCCTTAGGACTTTAGATTATACCTGGACGAAACTCTGAAACTGAATCCTGGACCTTCGACGCTCTACGACAAGATTAGAGGACTGAAGAATCTCCCTTGGGGTCAAGGAGTGACTCCCCTGCTTGGCAGGCACCAAAGAAGCATCTGTCCGGTTCGCATTTCTGAAGCTCCCATCGGACGCCGAAGTCATCGCATCACCAGAGGTGGATTCTCAGACTTCCCGAGGCTACCCTGAGTCCCCAGCAAAGCTGAGGCCCGTGGCTATCGTGGGTGACTTGAGACCGTGACCCCTGGACACCGAGCACACTTGCAAGTGCATCATCTTCTGGGTCTCCCAAGAAGTCGTGCTTTGGGCTCCGAGTAGCCCTAGCCTCCAGCACCACCTGCACCGAAGATCACTGGCCCCCACTCCACGAGTGTCCTGTAATCCAGCTCCACGTGCGGCGTCACGAGGTTCCTTCGCGGTCGCTAGCCCGTTGGCTAGTAGCCCTTAACGAAGGCCAATCTTTTCCTTACTTGGCATCCTGGTTGCTCCAGGCCTGCCCTCACTTACCCTTGCTGGGTGAGTTCCACAGACCTTGCTGGTCTGCACCATCGACGATCTACATCTTACTCGAGACTTGCCGTTGCCAAGGCTTGTTGGGTCCAATCCGGTCGCCGACACCTCAGCACTCGACAAACATCGAGCACCAGCCCGAATCCTGCTCCTGGTCGCTGACAACGCCTCCCGGACCTCGTGGCTGAAGAGTCAAGACGACCGTCAATGCACCTGAAGCACTCGACATCGGTGGGCATCTGTCCATCGCCTTCCTGGTCACTGGCTAGTGACCCAGACTCTGTCCCCTCTGCTTTCAGGTTCACCAGAACTCCGATCCACTCTTGGATCCAGCCGGACACTTTTCTCTTGGCCGCCAGCAGCACTTTGCAGCAGATCGCCATTCGAATCGACGACGAAACCCGACCCCGAAAGGCACCTATGCACCCGGCTTCCCTGGGTGAGGTAACACGAGTACTCCGGTGCTCCCGTGGGTAGAGACTCTTCAAAGTCCTAGATCTCAAAGGGTTTTGTCCTAGTCCTCTTTTAAGTGTCCCTTTCCTCTATTTTCCCGATCCCGACTTTCTCCATAGAAGTTAACGGCGTATCGCGGTTGTGTATTTACACTGCACGCGTCTCCCGTAGGTCCCCTGTGTCACTATCTTGGGTGGTTCCTTGTGGTCCAAGCACTTCTAGAGGCTCTAGGCCTAGTGTCTAGTTCAGTCGTGGTTCGCATACCACTTTATTGGTATATGGTTTGAGTACGCCCTAGGGCCCAAACGTGTATTTGTGCTATTACTGTGATTTAAGATCTTATAACTTATGTACTTCGAACTCTAGCCTCATAAAGAGACTAGAGGGGTGTGTTTAGCAATAAATACATATATTTTGAATATATACCTGGTGTGGTGCTCTTTCATTTGGTCACTCAAGAGATTATAGACTGGTAAAACAAGCTGCTTTACATTCCTTCAAGACTTAGCCTGAAGGCTGCGCTCCAAAGCTACCACTAGGATAGCTTTCAATAAGGTTGTCTTTAACCTATCTACCATAAGAGTCGATTTGCCCTGGTGCAAGGTGTCCACTTTAATTAGTGAACAGCATATACCAGGCCAACTTCTCACAAGGTTCACTTACAAATTACTATAGTGTAGGAAAATATTTTTGTGATATTAAATATTTTAGTCACGATGTTCCAAACCTCTTTCCAAAACTTACCAACAATATGGCACTTATCAAGCATATGTTGTAACGAGCCTGTAGTTAGAGAACAGTTTCAACAATTAGGTGAATTCAAAGGTTTTTCATTAAATAACCTTAAAGGAGTCCATAGACAATTGAATAGTATAAAGGAATTAGTGTGGTATAGAGAAACAGGCAACCATCCAGAGATACTATTCAACCAAATTTTCCTCCATATCTTGATATAATGATAAATCTAATTCCTTATTGCAAAAAGAAGAGAGAAAGTTGATATTGTCCCCTGCATATTTATTATATTTTTTATAAAACAGCAATAACCATGTTGATAGCCTCAACCTTTCCCCACTGGGATAAATATAGTGCAAACATTTTTTTTAATTTGTCCTTAATATGAGCAAGAATACAATCACAATTTAAGGAAATCGATTGTTTTATGGTGTGAGAAAATAATATACAGAGATATTTAAGCTTGTTTTTCAGCCAAATAATTTCTTTGTTTAGGAGCATATCAGGTTTACAATGAACATGCAAAAGAAAAAATCTGTTTTAATAGTGTTTAGCATATATCCTGAAATCTGATAGTAAGTGCTAATTAAATGTAATAATGGAGGAAGGGAAGAATCTGGATTACAAAATATAGGCATGCATCATCAGCATAAGCTGGCGTTTTAATAGGAACATTATTTACAATGAGGTCCTCAATTTGCATACAAATTCTAATAGCAAAGGTTCAATAGCAAGGAGAAAAAGCAAAGGTGATAAGTGGCAACCTTGTCTAGTACCCATAAAAAGAAACAAAATATTAGAAATTTGACCAGTAATAAAAAGTTTGGCAGACGGACCAGAATAGAGAGCTGATATCACACGAATAAACAAGGTTTCTGCATACAAGGTATGGAAAAGATACTGCCAATAGACTTTATCAAAAGCCTTTTCCGCATCCAGTGCCAGCACACCAGCTGGTAGAGGTAATGATGATCCAGCTTTAATCGCATGAAATAATAATCTTACGTTATTCACCGAATGTCTATTTTTTATAAAACCAGATTGGTCAATATGTATGATGGTAGGAAGCACAGAGGCAGACCTAGTTGCAAGGACCTTTGCGTAAAGTTTACAGTCTTAATTGTACAGATAAATTACAGACATGGGGTGATAATTTGAAACAATAGAGGGATCTTTATTAGGTTTCAGGAGGACTATAATCAAAGCTTCAGTAAAGGATCCAGAAGTTGATCCTGTACTACTAAAGTAAGTAAATAGTTTAAGTAAACGAGAAGAAAGGTGAGGAGAAAATTCTTTATAAAATTCAGTGGGTGTACCATCTGGACCTGGAGATTTAAGTAACTTAAGAGATTTATTAGCTAAATGTACACCATCTAAAGTGATTGATAAATCCAATTTATTTCTAACTGATGGAGAATGTTTAGGTAAACCACACCTCTCTAAAAAATTATCCATATGTAACGTATCATTAGGAGGAGGCTTATAATATAAAGTTGAATATTAATTCATAAATTCATTAACTGTTTGTTTATGGGATAAAGCGATTTGACCATTGACATTATGGATATCATTAATTAGATTTTTATCTTTCTTAATAAAAAAGATAGTTGGCAACAATCTTCCAGATCTATTAGCATTAAAACAAAATGTAGCTTTGTTATTATAAATTTGCATGTCCACCCTATTGCTTGATATGGCATTTAATTCATAGCGAAGGTTTTGTAATTATATCTTATATTTGATTTGTTTAGATGTGATAAAGAGACATTCATGCTTAGCTATTCACTTATCTAATTCTTTTCTTCTAGAGTCAATCGATTTAATATTATGTGCCATAGTAGATATTGTCACTCCTCTGACATATGCGTGAAATGCATCCAATTGATTAATAATTGAAGTAGAACCTTCAGGATTAAAAGAAAAATAATAATTTGTTGCCGGTAAAATCTTTGGCCTGTTTTTTTCATTAAGGACCACAATGGTATTTGTGCGCCATAGACCTTGAGATTGCTGACAGGAGTTAGAACATAAAATGCATGAAGCGAGCGCATGATCAGCATGATGTCAGCAGGGAACAGTTAAGGTCAGTTACCACCAGTATCAGTCAAAAAATGGGGAGTGATCAGGGCAAAAAGTATGACTCTCACAGCCACCAACTAGGAAAAGGAGATCAATGCATCATTGAAAGAGGAAGCTCAAACCAGCCTGGAGGCCACAACTCCCTCTAGACACCACAAAGATATCTCGGCCTGAAGACCACAACTGTCACAAGCTGGTTTGCAGTCTACTCCAGAGGAACTCTGCTGCTGAAATCAACCAAGGTCTGGTACTGATGCATAGGGCTGCCTGTCCTCTGAAGAGCATCCTGCTCGCAGGAGCCACTAAGGTGATCCACAAAGGAGGAGTCCACTTCATGAGACCAGGAACACCACTGGTGCCTATTGCAGAGCCCAGACAGCTGCTGATTACCAGTAGGTAACTGTGAAGGTTAGCTGCATCTGTGGCTGAGGGAAACTGAGGCGCAAAGGCAAATCTGCAGCACTCACTTAAGGCTTTTTGGTATAAAAGTCGCCATGGAGGTTGAACTAAGGGGCATATTTACTAGTATAGTGGCAAAGTGTGTTGTAAAGCCAAGAAGTCTAACAACACGCTCCATCACTTTAGAAATGCAGGGCTGCACCATATTTACAAGACTATGGTGCAGCCCTGCATTTCCCGCTGTGCTGGAGCTAAATTTAGCTGCCTAGCACCAATACAGTCACACTTGCACCATAGTGCAAGGTTGCCTGCACTGCAGGGTAAGATTGTTTATGTTCAGGAAGGGACACCTTTGTGCGAATAAACAATCAGTGCCGTTTTGCTGTTTTCATGTGTGCTGTACAACGCAGCACACATGGAAACACAAAACTAGGAGAAATTAAATATTTCTCCTCGCTTCGCCAGGGTGAGACCAGTTTTCCCCGGTTTTAATTTTGGTGCTGCCCCTTATTTCCGCCAATCTTGTGAATATGGGGCAGTGTCAAAATCAATGGGTGTTGTGGTTGAACGCCCATCACAACACCCATTGCGCGCCCCTTTCACACTAAGTATAGCGTGAAAGGGTGCCTTATTCACAAGGCGGCGTTGAGCCATGTTAAGTGGCTTAACGCTGCCTTGTGAATAAAGCGAAGTCCCTATCGCCAGCACAGCGTCCTGAAAAATGAGGTTGTGATGGCGATAGGGGCTTGTAAATATGCCCCTAAGTTTCACAATTAACTCGTGAGAATGTTTGAGTGATCTGCACCTGAGCGTAATCCTTGGCTTTGCAGTTAGTCCCTGTCTGCCCTGTAGTCCACCAAAATGGGGCCTGACAGTACTGTCTGTAATAATACAGAACAAAGTATATTTACTGTTTTTTGCATACTCTCCAGGCATTCACCTGCTCAGATCAAGTGAATTCACAAGGTTGGCAGACATCTATTTTCGAAAAGGAAATGTCTAAAACGAAATGGTATTTCCCTAGGAGAGCCACATGATCATGACTGTCACTGATGTTTGCTCTTACCAATAATTAAAAGAATAATCTTATTGTCATGGTAGAGGCTGTACTCTAAGAGGATGATAAAAACACAAACCATGCAGAAAAATGAGAGTACTTTGTAGTGGTGTTACATAATTATGAATTATACCATGAAATTAATCAACAATGGCACTATCTGATGCATTTCCCCTTTCTTTCCATTTTAGATCTTCATACTCCTCTCTGCAATTGTACAACAAGCACATGCTCAATATTTTCACAAGGAATATACTACCTGTACCCATTTACCATTGAATATCACATTTTATCATCCACAATGCTCTACGTCTTATGGAAGAACATTGGAAGGACAGTGAAACCCCATCTTCAACATAAGTTGCATTTTAAGTTCCATGGAATAACTGCTGGAACAATCATGGGCCTGCTTGTGCTGACCACAACAATTGCAATCCTAGTTGTCTACCTCATTCAGATTGGACGCTCAAAAGCCAAAAGTGAGTCCGCATTGACCTTGTTCTATATGTATGCTATCATAGTGCTGACTCTAATGTGTACTGCAGGAATAGTTGGTCTTCTAATTTTTAGAACTGAAGATAGATCACTGGATGATTCAAAAAGTCCTGCAAGAAAATTGGACGCTGACTTATTAGTTGGCACAGCCTGTGGGTCTTGGCTCATCTCATGGGGGTCAATTTTAGCCATAATCTGTGCAGACACCCATCCAAATTATACATGGTACAATCTACCCTACTCTATACTAGTCATCATTGAAAAATATATTCAGAACCTGTTTATCATTGAATGCATCCATCGCAAAGAAGAAAAGGCCAAGAGTGATAAAAAAGCTGTTAAACGGATACTGACAGTGTCCAGTGAGAGCACTCTTTCACTTTCTTCCTCATGTCAAGTGATCTGCAATGAAGGGGCTACAATGTGGAATAAAGAGTTACCTTACATGACTAATGGGAATGCTTCCATAAGAGAAAGCAATGGCAATGGAGACAAAAGGGATCAGGGAAATAACAATTCCATTAGATTTGTTGCTAATGACTTAGCAATCGAAGAAGGAAGCTCAAAGAAACTCAGCAAGAAGAGAAGAGTCCTGAAGAACATTGCTGCATTCCTCTTCCTCTGCAATATTTCGGTAAGATTCACAAGCTTCTTTTACTAACCTACAATAGCGGTAATATTGAGCATTAATTTGATTTAATCCACAATACACACAAGACTACTAAAACATAAAAACCTAGACACACCCACAGCTACTCAACAAAATAAACAAAATTTTTGAGCGCTTCCTTGAAAGCTAAGTCAACATCAAGCATTGATGGTGGGAGTGGATGTCTTTCCGTAGCTTAAGATCTAAATATAATTAATCAATGATCAAGCACTATGAATAAATGAATCTATTTTGTTTAAGTTAATTAAAACCATCACAATATATCAATAAAACTGGGCATGTTACGATAAATATAATATACATATTAAAATCTGATAGTCACCAATAATGTGTTAGAGGGAGAAAGAGATAATTCTTGAATGAATGTGCAATTTATTTTTACATAAAGTGCTTTTGTGCTTTTCACACCATGCTGATGTGTGGCAAGATACTTGTTCGATTTAGTTTCTCATACAGAAGTAAAAATGTTACCAATTTGCAATCAAGCTGCGGATCGTTCGGATCAAGACACTTTAGTATAGCAAATCTGCAGTGTTAAAAAGTTTTTTTAGCAATAAAAGTTTTAAAACGGGACATATGCAGATTTGATGAACAAAGCCCTGCTTTGCTGCACTACATAGACTGCAAGATATTGGTCCATTATATTTCCATGTGGGTTGATCAGCATTAGTTGGTTGTGATCTAAGACGTATTGCTAGTAGCTTTCTTTTTAAATATAGGGAGTATGTTATGCTCAAGTATTTTGCGGGTTGTAGTGCAGAATACCATTGCAGTACCACCCATGCGTGGGAACGCTTGCTAAATGTGTTTTTATCTTCAATTAGCGAGTGCCTTTTTGCCACTTTATTCAATGTTTGTCAAAATGTCGGGGACGGTAGATTCTGTTGCCAGAGGTCTGTCACGTTCGTTGACTTTATTGATGACTGTAAATACTTGATGTAGGCTGATCAGGGATCATCTTCCTACGCCTTCCAGGAAGCGGTATTAAGTGGATTTTGAAGGTTTGACCAAATTTTGTACCATGATTTTATTGTTGCATACCTTCTGGCTAGATGTTGCTGCAGTAGTCCAAATTCCAGGCGGACCTGTGCTGGAGAGGAGTTCCGTGGTAGACCAAATGCTGTTTTATACGTCTCTATTTGAAGTCTTTCAAGGATTACTGCGTCTTTACCGTGCTGAACTTGATTCGCATAGGCTAGGGTCGGCAAGAGGTTTGCTTTAATAACAGCTAGTAGTGGTTTAAACGATGGGCCATATAAGCTCTTTGCTATGGTGCTGAAGGCATATATCAAACTATTTCCTTTCTTAGTTAAATTTTCGTTGTGTATTTGGAAGTTAAGGGCCATATGTATGAAGCCAATTTGCGATCGCAAATGCTAAAATTCGCAGAATTTCAGCGTTTGCGATCGCAAATCAGCAGTGTGCAATGTATCACACTTAAACCCCCTTGCAAAATAAGGAATCGCAAAATTTGCGATTCCCTGTTTTGCGATTGCATTTAAGGAATCGCAAATTGCGATTCCTTAAATGCAATGTAAGAAGCACAAAAGAAAGTGCGATTTGGCCTTAAGGAATCGCAAATTACCACCAACTTCAAGTTGGTGGTAAATTGCGATTTCACTTAAATATGCAGTATTTTGCATTTTTTAAAGTGCCATGTGGCGCACAGACATGCCCTTAGGGCATGTATGTGTGCCACATGTGCACACATGCACATTTCAGGGGTACAACAGGGTGTCCTTTTGACACCCTGGCACCCTTGAAATTGCATTCTCAATTTGCGATTCTCTAATTGGTAATCGCAAATTGAGAATGTCTTCCCATTCATTCCTATGGGCCTCTAGGCCCATAGGAATGAATGGGAGGTATTCCTTAATTGCGAATCGCAATTTGCGATTCGCAATTTAGGAATATGTAGGATTCGCAAAATTATTTGCAAATCCTACATACATAGCGTTTTGCGATTCTCAAATAGCGATTCGCAAAAAATCGCTATTTGAGAATCGCAAATGAACATTTTGATACATATGGCCCTAGGTCTGTTGTCTATATGCAAGCCGAGGTACTTGTAATTTTTAACTGCCTCCAGGTTTGTGTTACCATATTTAAATGGTAGTTGTGTCTGGGAATGATGGCTTATGGTCATGGCTTTTGTTTTTGCTATATTTATTTCTAATAAATTTATCTTGGTGAAGTGTTCCAGTTCATTAATCACTCTTTGAAGACCTGGGCTTAACAGAACTATATCATCTGCATAGGATAGATGCGTAAGTCGTAGTGGACTTAGGCGTGGTGGATGCAAATTTACCTAATCTAACTTTGGCCAGAGACCAGCCATAAAAAGATTAAACAAATGAGTGTCTAAAACGAAACCTTGTTTTAGTCCAGTATTTTCCTCGTAAGTCTGGTGTCATTTGCTGCTTTGACTTGCATCCACTTATTTGTGTACAACTGCGTTATGGTTTGGAGGGTTGGTCCGGGAAGGTCCCACTACCTTAGTTTGTTCCATAAGAGGCCTCTAATAACTCGGTCAAATGCCTACTCGAAGTCTATAAAACATAAATGTAGATTTTTCCGCTGTTTCATGCACTTATCTGCCATTAATCCCAAAGCTAGAATATTTGTGATAGTGCCAGAGCCCCTGCAAAATCCATATTGGTTAATAGGGATTATATTGTTAATATCTGAACAGTCTTCCAGGTCTCTAAGAACCAGTGAGGTGTAGTATTTTGATTCCGAGTCTATTAAAGCAATCATTCTGTAGTTTGCTGATTCTATCCGGTCCCCGCCTTTGTACACTGGATTAATTATAGATCCTTTCCAGCTCTCAGGAAGTGTGCCTGATCTGCTCACTTTGTTAAATAAATGAGACAACGGGGATGCCCAAAAGTCAGGATCCGATTTAAAAATTGCCTGGGGAATACCATTTGGGTCTGGGGGCGCCGTCCATTCGGCCTGATCTTATTACTTTAGTTACCTTGTCTTATGTGTATTGTATTGAAAATATTTCTGTTGTGTAGTTCTCAACTTTTGGAGCACATCCTGACTCTTTCACTATCTTGATAGGTGTGTATAAGGTTTCGGCCTGTTCACTTGAACTATTCAATCCGGATGGATAGTATTAGTACTTGGCTTTCTTGTAGTTAAGTATGTGGTTGTATTATGATCCTGTTAGATTTGGGGGTCTCTAGTTGGCACAGGTAGGTACTTGTGACAAATAGGGACCCTCGCCTCTAGTCAGGGTAGGGGGGTACACTCCTAAAATAACCCCTGCTCACCCCTTGGTAGCTTGGCACTTGCAGACAGGCTTATCTCAGAGGCAGTGTGTAAAGCATTTGTGAACACATACAGTAATCAAGTGACAACACTACAGATGGACACCACACAAGGTTTATATCAAAAATAAGTATTCTTTATATAGATTTAACACAAGACCATAAACGACAAAAATCCACAATACTGTACTTAAAATGGTAGGTTTAGCTTAGTTCTCTTCAGATCTTAAAATGCGACACTTTGAGTCAATGTACCTTACGATGCGTCACGCTTCTACAACGAAAGTGTTGCAGAGATGGAGATGCGGCAAAGATCTGGTGCAAAGAAATAAAGACGTCAAGTTCTTCCTGATGCGGCACGCTTCTCCGATGTTGCGAGAAGTCTCGACTCGATGCGTCAGCTGCAGCGGCGACACCCTTGTTCCGTGATGCGACGACAGCGGCTTTGGCGGTGACACTCTTCTCCGGCGTTGCGAGATGCTTCCACTCGATGCGACAACTGCAGCGGTGACACCCTTGTTCCGTGATGCGACGGCAGCAGCTCCGACGGCGGCACGCTTCTCCGTGGATGCGAGGCGCTTCTCTTGATGCGGTGCAATGGGACAGCTACAGCGGCGACATCTACGATGCGACGGCAGCGGGTGCGACGGCGACATGCTTCTTCGGGGTTGTGGGACGTTTCTTGAGATGCGGTGCATTTGTCACCCCGAGTGGGACGGGTATGCCCAGACGTGGGTCCCATGCTCTCCATGCCACTGGACTCATGCTATCCTGGCTGATGACGGGTGAAACCCTGAAACCGGTCTTAGGATGCTTGTTTCCAGTCTAGGGAGGACCTGGCCTGGCAGTTCGGGCTGGACTGTTCCCATTGGGTGCAGGGTCAAGACTGATTTGCATATGGCTGGGTTCAAACTGGAATGGCATGGGGAGCAAAAAAACGATGGATTTAGGCCCAGATCTCTGTACTGGGGTGAATGTATGACATTGTTCTGCATTCTGTCCATCATTTGTCTTTTTGCATTTGTCACCCCGAGTGGGACGGGTATGCCCAGACGTGGGTCCCGTGCTCTCCATGCCACTGGACTCATGCTATCCTGGCTGATGACGGGTGAAACCCCGAAACCAGTCCTAGGATGCTTGTTTCCAGTCTAGGGAGGACCTGGCCTGGCAGTTCGGGCTGGACTGTTCCCATTGGGCGCAGGGTCAAGACTGATTTGCATATGGCTGGGTTCAAACTGGAATGGCATGGGGAGCAAAAAAACGATGGATTTAGGCCCAGATCTCTGTACTGGGGTGAATGTATGACATTGTTCTGCATTCTGTCCATCATTTGTCTTTTTGCATTTGTGCAATGCGACAGCTACAGCGGCGACATCCACGATGCGACGGCAGCGGCTGCGACGGCGACACGCTTCTCCCTCTTGAGTCGCGCTTCCAGCTCCTTGCGACAGGCAGTCCCTCAGAAGGCCCAAAACAGTAGCAGGCACTTCCAAAGAACTCTTGGGGAGCTGGGGGTTGAAGTCTGTTGTCCCTGAGACTTCAGCAGGAGGCAAGCTCTTTTCTCAAGCCCTTGAAGATCCTTCACAAGTTGAATAAAAGTGCACACAAAGTCCTTTCTCCTTTCTTTGGCAGTCAGGCAACCACTGCAGGCCAATCCCCCCAGGTTCAGGGATAGTCTCTCCTCAGTTTCTTCTTGGTTCCTCTCCTCAGCAAAGGTTTCTTCTTGTTTCCCAAAGTGATCTAATTTCCTAGGGGTCTGGGTCCCCTTTTTATACACAGTTTCTCTTTGTTCTCTGAAGGCAGAGAGGCCTATGCCTAGTCCAAAACCAGTTCTGGTCAGTCCTGGAGCACTTTGTTTACAGGACTCCTTCTTTCCTTTCAGAATGTGGGGCAGAGTGCTCAGCCGCCCGGCAGGAGGTGGAGCCAGCATTGTGGAAGGCAGGCACAGCCCTATTCAGACCCAGGTGCAACTCCTCCCTCCACTCTGGATGCAGATCTCTCTATTCAGCCCTGTGCTGACTCACCCTGTCTCCTGGAATCCCCCAGCCCCTGTCACTCACAAACCAGACAGGGAATACACAACCTAGCAGAGGCAGGCTTGGATAGTTAGGCAAGAAAATACCTACTTTCTAAAAGTGGTATTTTCAAACACAGAATGTTAAAACAAACTTCACTAAAAGATGTATTTTATCATTCTGGGTTCAGGCATACTAAATTCGTTTTTCTACCATGTTCCCTGGGTCAGTTAGGATTATAAGGTGTAATAATCAAAACTGCCCATTCTGGCCTATGGGGAACAGGTAGCCTTGCAATAGTGAAAAACGAAAATGGCTGTAATTCACTATTAGGACATGCCACACACACCAGGGCATGTCCTACCTTATACTTACAATGCACCCTGCCCTAGGGCCTACTTTAGGGGTGACCAACATGCAGTAAAGGGAAGGTTTAGGGACTGGTAAGTGGGTGCACTTGCCCAGTCAGCATGGCAGTACCAGACTGCACACAGGCTCTGCAATGGCAGGCCTTAGACACACTTTTACAGGCTGCTTCTGTGGGTGGCACAACCAGTGCTGCAAGCCCACCAGCAGCATTGGATTTACAAGCCCTGGGCACACTCAGTGCACTGTACTAGGGACTGACAAGTAAACCAATCATCCAATCAGGGAGTCACTAATACATAACACAATTTATCATAGGGAGAGCATATGCACTTTAGCACTGATCAGCAGTGGTAAAGTGCCCAGAGTCATAAAACATCCAGCAACAGGTCAGAAAAAATATAGGAGGGAGGCAAAAAGTTCAGGGATGACCCTGCAAAAAGGGCCAAGTCCAACAGATCCATTGTTGATGGATGTTTAGGGGTACGTGTAGCTTCATCCCCTCTGTGTTCCACTTTAACAAAGGTGTTAGTTAAGTAAAGTATCCAGGCTGGCTCTGTAACACAGGCAGCATTAATTATTGTTGATGATCTTGTGAGGCCATTTACTATCTCCCAAAAAGCTCTGGCATTTGAGTGGTTTGCGTTAAAAAGAGTTTAGACCAAAAATTATCTGTTTGCATTTTCTTATCTTCCCAAATTTGCTTTTTGTACTGCTTCTTGAGGTTTTTTTTTTTTCCCCAAGTGCTTTTAGACACAGCAGTGTCCCTTATGGATCTAACTGTGCCTCTTAATTCATTTCTTATACTCCAGGTTTTTTCCTCAGACATTTGAGCTGTGTGTGCCGTGGTCTTGTGGTATAATTAATTGTAGGGGCATCATTTAGCAGGTTTGTTAGAAAGGCTACCCAGGCTCCTAACTGAGAGCCCTCCATGGTGTCGTAATTTGTTATAAATTCCTTTGCTTTGATGGCTAATTCAGGAAGGGTGTTGCTCGACCATCTCACGTGCTTCAGATTAATCCTTGATATTTGTCCTGCCTCTGGAGGCGCTGTCATGTGTCTTGGTGGAGAAGCGATTAGTTCAAGATGCTGGTGTGAATGATCACTTTTAGTGGTATATTCAATAGAAAACTCCTTTACTGGAGCAAGCAACGGTAAGGTGAATATTGTGTAGTCTATTATAGACCAGGCCTTCACACCATATGTGCAGTTCTGAGGTCTGTCCTGTTGGATTCTACCATTTATTACTCTCATGCCAAGGTACTCTAAATCTGTCACTAGCTTCCATCCTCTTGAATCATATAATTTAAGGGTTGGGTGTGCTTGGGATTGCACTGCCCATATTTCGTTTTCCGCGGTTAGGTGGTCATCTTCCTCTGGTGTATATATCACATTACACTTAAAATCGCCTGCTACAATTATTTCCCAAGATGGGTTCTCAAACCTTATTTCCATTATTGCGGTGGTCAGTTTGTTGAATAGGGCGCTTTTTTGCTCACTCCTTGGATGTGCATAAACATTTATAAGAATGATTGTATTTGCTACTTTACTGTGCCCCAGGTTGATTTTAATCAATTGCATATCAGTTGTCGTGGCAGGGGTTTGAACAGACGTAATATTTAGTGCAGTGGAGATATAAACGGCGAGGCCACCCTTTGGTCTGCCATGTCGTTGGGATATTGTTGCTTTCACCTGGTGAAGAATGTAGCCTGCTACTTGGACTGGAGAGATCAGCCATGTTTCTTGAAGGGCAATTAGTTCATAATTTTCTGGCGATGAGTTATGCTGGAGTTTGTGCTTTGCGGCTGGTTCCCTTTGTTTCTATTGTTATTGAGTCATTTACTTCATGGAGCCATCCGGGGCCCGCCGTGTTTGTCCTCGGTCTTTCTTTGTATTTTTAATTCTGACTCAATACCTCTCGATTTACCTCTTGCGTTTTGTAATACAGAGTATACTGGAGTTATGCTGCGTATGTAGGATCGATTGTTAAGCTGTTGTAACAAGGGTAAGGTGTAGCATTGCTTTGTGGGCTTAGAGAGTGTTATACCCCAGACCTCGGACTGTTTGGCTGCATTTAAAATTAATGAGACAGTCTCTGGTGACTTCCAGGTGAACAGAGTTTCTTCATTTTGATTCGTGTCTCCCTGGCTCATAAACTCAATATATAGTAGACCAGTTGTGGAGAGATGGTTTAAAGATGGTATAGCTGCCATTAAACTTAGGACATTTCCTCTATTCATGTAATCCTGAGGGCCCTGTGATGTGTTCTGTGGCGTTAGTACGATCTGATTATTTAGATTTTGTGTTTGCTCCTCAGTTTTTAGCCTTGGTAGGGATACAAGAAGGGCTCTACCTTTTCTGGTTGCTGTCTTAACGTTTGTGGCGTCATGTTGGCATAGTGTAAATTTACGTTTATTAGTATCTAATAATTTTGGCCTCTGTTTGTTTGAGTGCCTCTCTGTAAGATCACTTCTCGTTGATTTTTGTCAAGTTTAATATTTTCCTTGTGAGTTGATAAGCCTATATCTGGTCTTTTGCGGTCATCTGTTCCTTCGTTTGTTGCACGCGGTGTTTCTCGATCGATTACAACTGGGCCTGAATGTGTTTTAATCATTTTGGCCCCATCAGTGTGCGCTGCATTTACAGTGTGCTGCCTCCTTCGATCTGTGCGGTTCTTTATTTCCATTAGCATACTCTTTGTAGATGGCTCTATGTGTTTCTCCCGTAGTTTGTGTATACTTTTTAACCCTATGGTTTCTGTAGTTAGTGAGTCTGATGAGTCCATTGGTGAGGGAATCTCATGAATGTATTTTTGATCTTCCTCAGCTTCTTGGTGTATTTCAGATGTAGTTGTTGCTAGGTCTTGCTCCTTGGGTTTTGAGTCAAATATTGGGTATAATCTATTCCCCAGTTGGCCAACCTTTCCTTTGTGCTGTAGGTTTTTTCTGGCCTTTCTGGCACGTTTTCTCTGCTTTTTTGTTTGGTGAAAGGCCAGAGGTTTGTCTTGGTCATTTTGCTGGTTAATTGATTGCTCAGTCGAGACTGTGTTACTGTCAGCTGAATCATTGGGTGACGGTAAATGGATTTCTAATTTAAATGTTTTTTATTATCCTTTTTGCCAGGTTCTTGCATAAAGTTACTGATCCTTGACTTGTCTTTATTTGGCAGTGTCAGTATTTCCTGAGATATGGTTGTTATTTTCCCATTTACTGAGTCCCGCTTCGATGTGCCGTTTGGTGCCGGTATCTGATTTTCAGCATGCTCACTAGGATTGTTGGTATTGCACTTAATTTGTCGACCATAGGACCACTTTCAGAATGAGCTTTTGGTGTGGTGGCAGTGATTTTGTTTTTCTGTATTATAAGATCCATCAACGTTTCAAGTTTTGAATTTATACCAGAAATGTGTGCGCTATTGTGTCCATTAAATTAATCTGGATGTCCAGTTTATCTGACTGCATGTTAAGAACACTGATTGAGGTTTGCAGGGTGTTTATTAGTAAGGTATGCAGATTTAAAAGGTCCTCCACTTGTATTTCCGGCTTATGCTCTTTTACCTATGTCATTTTTGTGATGATCGGTTCCTTTTTTCTAGTTATTTGGTGACCTTGTTCGGTCTGGCGAGCCATCGCTTCTGCAAGTTTGTGTTGTCCATTTTTTGCTTGATTTTTACGTTTTGAATTCAAATCGTCACTGTTTGTTTGTTCCAGTAAGCTTGACATCTCGATTATTGTTTGTTGCCGGGTTTACAATTGTTCTGTAAAAGGCTTACTGATTTGTTTGGCATCTGGATTTTTTGTTGTAATTTCTAGTGCCTGCATTAAATCCATGTTATTTGTCAGTGAGTTTTATTCAAGCCATGAGTCATTTGTTTTATTCATGTTGGAATTGTCCTGTTTTGTACCACCATTCAATATCTCCAATCTAGGGGTGGAATGAACTAGAGTCCTAGTGTGCACTTGGGCATGTATCACTTGCCTGCTGCTAGCAGAATTAATTGTTTTTGGTTCCTCATTCTGAGTACTTATTGCTTTTTTAGCTCTGATTTTTGTTGGAATTTGAGTCCCTTTCTGTTGTGATTAAACTCTAATCTGTGTTTAAAATTGACTCATCGCCTGATGGAGTGCCTAACTTTTGCGGTGTCAGCGGTTGTGGGAGGTCCGCAATTTTATCTGTCTTTGCATAAATAACCGTTTTTGGGTCCTTTAGGAAGGTACATTTTTCACTGGGATTCATAGCCCCAAATATTGAATGAAAGGGTGATATTAATGTCGCGCCAGGGTTCCAAATTGATTTTGTTAGATTTTGTGGGAGGGTTTTTGCTCTTTTTGTCATTTTCTTTTGTTTTTTTGTGTTGTTTGTTTTCTGACCCTTCCAGATCTCATTTTTCTGGTGGTGCGTTTGATTCTCGATCAATTTGAATAAATAGGCCCACAAGGTCTCCTTCTGCTAGCAATTTCTGTTTGTTGCTGGTGTTAGTTTGGCCTGTGCTAGTTTGCCCACACAGATCTTTACTATGATCGGTACCCACTTTCAAGCAATAATATGATCAGGCATCTGTGACTTCCTGTGACATTAATACATCTTTAATCTTTCGACGTAAGCTGGGTGTGTCTGGTTGTAGATGTTTTTCCTTGTATGTGATCCAGGATCAGAAATTTAAATTTGATCTCAGACTTGAAAATATTGGAATCTGAGCACTCTGGCAGAAGCAAATCGAATTATTTTATTTTGTTTCAGTAATTATACAATTGTATTAATTTATGAATATTTTTCTCTTATCAGCATCTCAAAATTATGGCAAACTAGAGAATTCATGAGTCTAGAGGCCTGCATCATCAAAACTAAGTAGACAGCATTCGTCACCCATGGCAATCATATTTATTTGTACTTTTGTGGGAAGGTTAGAATGAGTCAGCGAGAAAAACATGGTTTAAGAGCAGGGCTTCATAATCTATTTATAGATTTATTAATCAAGTCTGACTTTTTCATTAGCAATGATAAGACAGCTAACACAGAAATGTCACTAGATGGTTTAGACCCTCTATAAAAACATAGGCATATTTGTTCTCTTTCCCAGGGGGCTTTTATTTTGTACTGTTGTAAATCAGGTGCTTGTGCAACCTAGCACAAACAGTAAAAGTAGGGCTCCCATGTAACTTTTTTTATCTGGGCCTGCTATAACATTTGACAAACCAGTTTAAGGGGAAACACTTTCTTAGTAATATTTTAGGGTCCTATGTAATCTGATTTAGGTCGTTTCTAATTGTTTACTTTAATTACCTACATGCAAAACTAATCAGAAACTGAAAGATTGATATTTCATGATTTTTCTATGGAATGTGCAGGTGACGACCATTAGATTAACTTACAACAATTCTCTCTGCAAGAAGAGCTTGCCAGAGTTCTTGTCAGGGGTTAATTTGCTTTTTGTGCCCCTAAACCTCACAAACAGGAGGCCAATCACTGGACCCTTAGAGAGCAATTCCAGTCCCTGGGTGCCAGCAGGAGTCGGGATTCCTAGAGTCCTTGAGTGCCCGAGTGAGTCCTTTTCTAGCAGAAGGAGTCAGAAGTCTGGAATCTTTTTCCAGCAGGGCCTCTTTCTGCATTTGCAGTCTTCCTCTGTCCAGAAAGGCTCTGAGGAGGTGGTGGTTGAAGTGCCAGTAACCCGAGGCACCATACAGTGATTGAAGAATTTCTCCCACGAAATCCTAACAATTTTGATGCAATCTTCCATCTCCTTTTGCAGTACCCTGGAGTCCCTATTTCAAGATAGCCGAGCCAGCTGCTGCCATGCAGGCCTGTCTTCAGCTGCTTATATAGTCCCATATTTAGATCAGCTAACAGGGTAAAGCCTTGTTTTACCCCATAATGTGACCAGAGCCAAGCTCCTTGGAAGGTTCTTGGGAATGCATAGGAGAAGACCCCTGGCATCTCAAAGTCAAAAGAGGTAGTGCTAAAGCTTCCTTTTGTTCTGCCAACTGTTCCTGTCCACTACCATATACCTAATTCCTGTGAAGTGCTCAGCAATTAACACCCATTTCCTCTTCCTGGACTAAGGAGCAGTGGCCAAAAAACACTGCATCTTATTCTTCCTGATACTGCTCTCACTGCCTCATCATTCTTCTCAGTGTCTTCAACCTTAATCTGAAGAATAACAAACTCGGTATTTTCAAAATTACAGTTGTTTCAGACTGCTACCTTTGTACACTTGCAGTCTCACCCACCTCTTTGGATAAGTGTTACCCTATATCTTCTAATTAAGCTCACTTGCATACTCTCTTCTCATAGTAAAAACATCATCTTATGGACATTCCCTGATCAATAAGACTGTTGGCAATTTCACCATTCTGTCCCAACAACTCTGATTCAAATATCCAAATGCAAGTTCTAACCAAACTCACATTTTGATACTGATTGTTAATCACTGCACTACACTGTTTGGTATAGTAGTCACTCCAACAACTCTTGCTTCACTATGAAACACAGGTGAAGCCCTGAAATGCGTTTTATTATATTTTATTAATCTTTGTTCATGCTTCCATGCTCTTTAAACTTCCTCCCGAAATGCCTAGCACTAGGTGCTAAGTTCCAATCTAAGGTCCTCTCCTTTTGCATTTTCCCTCTGCACTGCCTCCTTCAGTGACATCATTCGATCCTTCAGCACTCCACTCCCATCTACACTGAAAATACATACACCATTACATTGCAATGTTTTATGCACTGAGGGGCATATTTACAAGCCCCTTGCGCCACTTTTGCGCCGCCGTTGCGTCACGCATGTGACGCAGCGGCGACGCAAACCATGCGCCGCGTTGCGCTATGTTTACAACGTGACGCATCTAGGGAGATGCGTCACGTAGTATACCCCTGCGCCACATGAAACCTGCGTCAGGTTTCATGTGGGCGTACCGCAGCGCAGGGGGCGTTCCGGCACAGGAACGCCTCGGAAAAGTGACGTAGTGAAATCTACAAGATTTCACGCAGTCACTTTCCAACGATGGTGCGTCAAATCCTTACGCCTGCTTCAAGCAGGCGTAAGGATTGACGCACCATGTTAGGGATAGGGAAGGTTGGAACAGTGCTGGAGTTGCGTCGCGCTTGCGACACAATTTCAGCACTGCGCCAGCCTTCCGCCGGCAGATGCGTCACGCATCTGCTTATCCTTGCGCCACGATGCGCCGCATTGTAAATGCGGCGCATCGGACGTGGCGCAAGGGTAAACTTGCGTGACGCATTTTCCCTGGCGCATCCCTGCTGATATGCAGGGATGCGCCAGGGAACGTAAATATGCCCCTGAATGTCTACCCACTCACTAATGTTGATAAAAAATTATACAGTTTCCTGCATTCTCTGCTCCACCAGCATTATAATCGCTATTTTTCCTCTTTTACTGTATTCAAGTCATAATAAAGAGTCACAGTATGGAATACAAATTGGATGTTGAGGTATGATGTTTTCACAAATTACACTTAGCCAACAATGCAAACTTTTAAAAATGATTGCTGCTGGATGCTTATAATACTGGTTGACTTTGAACGAACATTGATGAACTGGGAGCATCTGGCTCTTATAGTACTTGTATCTTAATTAATTTCCTAGGAAATTTTAGCTTTTTTCAGCGAACTTGGATGAGATGGGGTCTTTGGGTCGCGGCATCAGTCGTCGAAGCAGGGGTTTTCGGTTATTTTCAGTATTTGTTATTTGAATGGTTTTCTTTAGGAAGATTTTAGCTGCTCTCAGCGTTCTCAGCATTCCTGGATGAGATAGGGCTTCTGGGCTAAGATTGCACTTGCAATTTATTTGGCTAGCTATACATTTTTCTACACGGAGTCAAAGTGAGATAAGGACTATGCCAGTATTGCTCGGTTTTTAAATCATATGCTTGTATTAAATTTGCCCTGTTGTGTTTGCAATGATTTTAATTAATCATGCAAAAAAAAAGAAAGCTGACTGCTGTGATGCTAACTAGCAGCCCTAACTGTATACCATGGTCAAACCGGGGGGCGCGGCTACTATATGCCCACAAAACCTATTAGCATCTCCTCACAATTAATCTTTCGGCCATCAAAGCTTGAAAAACAACAATATCTAGAAATCCAGATAAAATAAATATCATTTTTCAGTGGACTTATCAGATACATTTTTAAATCCTTATTTAGTGTAAAATGGGAATTTAATAGAGCAGCCAATCAAAAGGCCTGTTGTGTTTCTGCACTGCAGTATAACACTGAAATTGAATGTGTGGCAGGTAAAACAAGTTTTAATTTTGAGAAATACTCTGTTCAAAGCTGAAGTAGATAGCAATTTTCAGACAGAGAAGTATTTTCAAAATTTGATAATTTAACTTTGCAGAAGCAATATTCAGGAAATATAACACCTAAACCTTAACTGAAAGCTGGAAAATCACTTGGCATAGACGTGCTTCCAATAGATTTCTAAAATATAATTTTTAAAATAAAATTCATTCTTCTAAGGTTGGCAAAAAACTTTCTTTTACAATTAATGTATGCAAAGATATGACAATTATCACCTTAATAACTGATAAACATTGATATAAGGATTGAAATGCCAATAAAAGCAAAAACGTTCAGCAAATCAATTATCACAAATATTCAAAATAATTAGCATGATTTTATCAAACATAGACTTCAAGGAGACAACAGTAGGCACAGAGGGCCTCATTACCATGTCATCGGAGGCTTACCGACCGACCGACATGGTAGGTTTACATTCTGACCGCCGAATTACAATGTCGATGGTCAGAGTGTAAACCGACTGGTCAGTCCGACTCGGTTCCGAAGGGCTCAAGGAGCCTGCCCGCCAGTCGGAGACTGCCCATATTCCTTTAAGGACAGTGTTTCCGTCATCGGGATTATGATGTCTGTTTCTGATAGCCTTTCCATGTTGGCCTTTCCGACATGGAAAGACTTTCGGAAAGAGACTTTGGGGTCCCCTAGCAGGGCCTACAGTTGTGGCCCGGGGGGCACCTAAGATGCCCCCCTTCACATCCCATTAGGGATGTGCAAAATCTTCCATTTCATAATGGGAGCTTGTGCTGCTGCCGGTTTCAGACTGCTGCACAGGCTTCCAATGTAAAATGGAAGTTTGCGACCGCAACATGTGTGGTCACATCCTAATTGCGGTGTCGGGACCGCCGACCAGAGGTCCGTCGGTTCCACATCTGCCGCTATATTGGTCGGAGGCAACTCCGACTGACATCGCAATCAGGCCCTTAGTAGACAATTTTGTTACATCAGTGACTCATACAGTGAGACACAAAGTGAGAGCTTATCAAGACAGGGGTGCCGAATGGGGCTTCTACATTTTACTGTTTATTTTTAACCTTTAGCTCTAGCAGTAAGAAAACCATACAGTCTGGTGGGTATGAAAGTGAAGAATAAAATAACCTATTGCATGTGAATGCTATACCTATCTTTATAAATAGTAAGAGTTATTAAGTCATGGCTATATTTATTATTCCATCTCTGGTTGCAATATTTAACATCACCAAGGGCCAGATGCACAAAAAAGTCAGTTTGTGATTTTCCAATTGTGACTTTTTGTGATTCACAATTAGGAAACGTCTTAGACACATTTTGCAATTCCCAGTGGGTTGCAAAGAGACCTATCTCATTAATATTCATGTAGAGGGTCTCACTTTGCGACCCAATGGGAATAGCCTGCAATCACACGGCTGGTGACCTGCTGCTGTCAGCAGACCACCATGTCTGTGATTGCTTAGCATTTTTTGTTGTTATAATGCAGCCCGTTTTTCTTAAAGGAAAACAGAATGCATTTCAAAAATAAAAATGAAAGGCTACCTTTTCATTTTTTAAGAGTAGGCAGTGGTCTGTGGGACTACTGCCTGCTCTTAAACATTCACAAAGGGTAAGGGATCCCTTGTGGACCCCTTCCCTTTTGCAAATGGGTTACCACCAACTTGAAGTTGGTGGTAACTGCAAATGTTTTGCA
Source organism: Calotriton arnoldi (assembly GCA_963921515.1). Taxonomy (NCBI): domain Eukaryota; kingdom Metazoa; phylum Chordata; class Amphibia; order Caudata; family Salamandridae; genus Calotriton; species Calotriton arnoldi. Next base: position 460,820 of record CAWUFW010012426.1, on the reverse strand, counting down.
ACTGCATTCCCAGTTGCAAAACATTCCTACATACCAGTGCGACTCGCTATTAGGAAGGGACGCCCTTAACACGCCTCTTCCTAATAGCGACTTGCAAACCGTATTTTGCAAGTCGTAATAGGATACCGACTTGCAAATTAGGGTTGGTACATGGCAAAAAGCATTTTACCAGTCACAAACGGCCCCATGGGGCATTTGTGAGCCGTAAAATGCTTCGTACATCTGGCCCCAAGTGCGAAGTGCAGTGCAGGCTATCATTTTTAACAATGGAATTGTAATTGATTGAACAAGAAAGAAATATCTAAGCACATGAGTATGAATACATTTGAACACCTTACTAAAAGAAAATATGCAACGATAAACTTGGATATAGAAAGATGGGCTTTGGATTGGGGCGATTGGAAATACATAAATGAGAATGGCTATGTTCATTTCACAGAAAAATCACACGGAAGGGGGCCCCTGAACAGATACGTAGGCAGGGGTGACGGGAAGAGACACATAATCAACTAGAGAGAACCCCACTGCCTGAAAAAGTATTATGAAAAAATGCTATTCGTCATGGATACAGTAACAAAACAACGTCACATCCCCCCAAAAATAGACAGAACAGTGTGCTAAAGGCAAAAAAAGGCCAAACATGTTACAAGATACTAACAAACTTAAACCATATTTTTTTAGAACAATTAATTCAAATTTATTGTAACAAATCTCAAAATAGCAAAAAACATAATACATACATTTGATAAATATTCAGTCAGTCAGTCAAAATTGCTTTATTCGATCAATCAAAATCATAAAAGCATATAAAAATACCCAATATTCCAAAAAGATAAAATATATAACATTCATAGAGCATCAATGATAAAATGCAGGGCTAAAAATTCCATGTTAAAATGTACGACATACACATTAAAAAAGGGGGAATCTATTGCACATAAATATTCAATAATATACAATGCAATACTAGAAAAACCCAGGCGCAACACTGATATTAAAACCCACTCATTCTCTCAGACAAATGCATACTCATTCATTCGCACATACATAAAAATCACACATGTCCTACAGTCTCCAAAACACATCCATAGGTCACCCCTCACAGAGTCTAAACACAATAAGGTGACTATCTTGGTCCACAATGTACTATGTGGTTTAATAATAGTAACGTCGAATCACCCTATCATGGTATTATTTCATTGGATGAGGCAAAGTTTGTTGACACAATTAAGTTAAATAGTCTTGAGGGAGACATAAGGAACAGAGGACTCCAGCGACGATGCGCATTTCGGTGTCCGACCCCAATTGGTGGGTCTCACCTTCTTCAGGGCGCAGTATGATAGGATGGCAGGGTGAGAAAAAGAGGAGCGCCTGGGAAACATGAAAAAAGCAAATGATCAGGCTCAACAGCATAAAGAAGGATATATTAAATGAAGCCACACTGTAGACAAATGATAAGAGGGGGGGGTGGACGCACGAGGATAAAAAACTATAAGTGGAATGGGAATCGAAGGCGTGCATGGAATACAGCGATAAAGAGAGAAAGCCAAACGTATATCCCATAGTTTCTAGAATAGAAAGTAGTAAACCTACATGTGACCAAAGTGATATGAAGTAGAAAACCTAAATAAGAAAACTGACCCCTCACCTCTTCACCGAAAAGTGAGTGAGAAACTATAAGGCGATAGACAATACCTGAGTTTACATATAGTCAATCCAACACAACAAGGTTCCAGGGACATACGGATATAAAGTGAAGTTGAAGGTGTCCCTTAAAGGAAGACATAAACAAAGAACAAACATGTCTTTAACACACTGGTTCTTACAAAAGTCAGTATTATTGGCCAAAAGGTAGCCAAACACAGAAATCCTCTCTTTACCTGTCCTGCACTTACCAAGACGTGGTGAGAACGGAGAGCAGCCAAGCGGTTGAATAAAAAAACGGTCTGCCACTAGGGACCACCAGAATCAGCCAGTGGACCGGGGGGGATGAAAACTGTGTCCAGGCCGGAAATACCCGTCTGTTCGAGGCAAGGGGAGAAATTCTCCTATGTGGTGGCGTCCTTGATTTAATCACCCTAGAACTAGAAATAACAAGAACTGTCAGTGAGTTATTCCTGACTCAGAGGTACGAGATTTGGAATATGGTGTAGACTGCACATCCGGAGATGAGAATCCATAGACCCCAAGATGCAATAAAAAGGGGGAAGGGCGGTGTAAGGGGCCAGACGGGATGAAAACAGGCCAGGATCAGTAGACTGATATGGAAGTCACCGCAAGATAAAGGGGTACATTGTCTGCACAGGCCGGTGAATGGGCCGTAAAAGAAATAGAAATATATGGACAAAGATAGATAATGAACCAAAAAACATCAACTGGCTCTTCCTATCTACATGCCGCCTGGTAAGTAAACAAAAAAGGTAAGAAAATATATATAGCCCCAGTGCATGCAAGGAGAGGGCATGCAATAATACAAACAGCACGTGCCAGATGGGCTCAAATGTTCCTGCTGACAAACTGCTCATTTAGAAACCTTAACAACTTAAGCACAATGAGAAAAGACAGTCCAGGATGGTCAGAGTAGAGGGTCCCGGGGGCCTAACGATAGAGAGGCCCTAACAGCGAGTGCCCAAGTGACCCTCCCGGGCTAAAGCAACGGGCTGATAGCTAAAATAGTACGGCTTAGCACTTACCTCCAATACAGTTGGTGAACGAGTACAGTAGTTCCCGTACGGATACACGGGAAGTATCGGCCGGGGAGGCGCAGAAACTCCTCCCCTGTAAGTACAGACGCCGGACCACACACGCGGCCCTAAATAGCGCCGGGCATGAGGGTACGGGTAAACGTCCACCGTCAAAACTCATAGTACGTACTGCGCCATATTCAAATGGTGACAAAACAACGGAAAGGGTATCGAGAGGAGTGAAGGCTCACATCCAAAACACGGTACGAACAGAAAATAGAACGTGTGGGATACGGGATTTCCACATGGAAAAAACCTGCCTTCCTAATTAGGAGGACTCGGTCTGCCATTCCTGCCTGGAGATAGAGAGATAGCCATAGGTCAGGAGGGTGCAGCCATCTTGAAAGGGTAAAAATCGAGCAGAATGAGCAAAGCGAAATATAGCAGGGACATGAGGCCCCCCAATGGTACAAATCTCCAAAAGATCGGAATGGAAAGAGAGAATAGGGAAATAAATAAACCAAATGAGAGATAGAGACAGGAGCGGGCCGGTCAAAGGCCAAATAAGGTGCCTCCTACCAGGGCAGTCTAGAAGGGGGCATAAGCCAAATTTGCCCGGGGGTGGCTACTTCAAGAGGTAATCAGAAATGGAGACCACGGCGGGGAGGTCCTACACCGAAGAAGAAGTATTATCCTGATAGCGGGCAAGAGAAGACGGTGATCAAATGTCGGGGTGGTGGTCAAAGATCAAGGCAGAATCCAGACCAGTGGGTCAGGAGTCTCAACCGCAGACAAAATAATGTGAAACGGAGAGACAGGGCGATCAAACACTAAGGTACCTACCACAACACAGGTGCTAGGATGGCAAACAGGCTTACACATAAGGACATAGGGCAGTGGCCCAAAGAAGGAAAAGAGGGCGGACCACTATAGAATTGCGTTTTCCCATGGGACCTGTTCATTCAGTCCCTTTTCTTTGGTTTGAAGTGTGAAAATCAAAAAGACTTCCGTTTTCTTACTAATAGCGGTGGTATCCCTGCCCTGCTGAGGTATTATCTTCTCCAAGATAATCCACCTCAGTTCGCCCTCTGTGTGGTTAAGCTCCTTCCAGTGCTGGACTAATGGAGCGGAATGTTTGGCGATACGGATGTTGGATTTGTGTTCGCCAATTCTTTTCCTGCATTCACGGCCGGTTTTGCCGACATAGGCCAACCCACAAGGGCATAGAATGAGATAAATAATGTTGAATGAACGACAGTTGGTCATGTCCTTGAGAAACACAGTACTATTATTTATCCTGATGTTGTCAGCCACAATGGCATTGGGGCAGACCTAACAGGAACCACATTTGTGGTTACCTTTAACAGGGTCACCCCCTGTGATGGATTTCTGACAGAAATTCTCCTTTTCTGTTATCTTAACTTTAACCAAGAGATTACGTAAGTTCTTATTTCTTTTGAAGGCAAAGAGAGGTCTGGGCAATCTGTAGTCATTATCATTGATGTTAAGTAAATGCCATTGTGTATTGATGATTTGACGAATTTTGCCATCGATGTTAGAGTGTTTAGTAACACAGACCAGTTTGTCTTGCTGTTGCTTGTTGTTGGGTCTGAACATGCTCGCTCGATCATAGTATCTCGCTCTTTTCAAAGAGTCTTTTATTAGTTTAGCCAGATATCCTCTGGCAATAAGTTTGTGCTTGAGGATCTCTGCTTGAATCATGAAATCCGTGATGGTGGTGCAATTTCTTCTCAGTCGAAGAAATTGACTGAATGGTATTCCGTCCTTCTGGCATCGGGGGTGAAAGCTACTCAAATGTAGTAACGTATTCCTGGCTGTGGGTTTGGTGCACAAAGACACAGAGAGGTGGGAATTCTGGTGTTCCACCCACACATCCAGGAATTCAACTTTCACATTGCTAATATGTGCGGTGAATTTAAGATTAGAGTCACACGCATTTATCCATAATATGAATTCTGCCAGGCTTTCCTGATCTCCCCTTCAGATTAAATTTTTTTTATCAATAAAACATGACCAATGAAGGACGTTTTTGAAAAACGGTGCCACTTCATTATATATGTGATGGGATTCAAAGTGGAAAAAACAACAGTTGATGGACAGAATGCAGAACAATGTCATACATTCACCCCAGTACAGAGATCTGGGCCTAAATCCATCGTTTTTTTGCTCACCATGCCATTCCAGTTTGAACTCAGCCATATGCAAATCAGTCTTGACCCTGTGCCTCATGGGAACAGTCCAGCCCGAACTGCCAAGCCAGGTCCTCCTGGACGGGAAACAAGCATCCTAGGACCGGTTTCGGGGTTTCACCCCTCTTCAGCCAGGATAGCTTGATTCCAGTGGCATGGAGAGCACGGGACCCACGTCTGGGCATACCCAGACGTGGGTCCCTTGCTCACTTTGCCACTGGATTCAAGATAGCCTGGCTGATGACGGCTGTAAGCCAGAAACCGGTCCCAGGATGCTTGTTTCCGGTCCAGGGAAGACATGGCTTGGCAGTTCGGGCTGGACTGTTCCCATGAGGCACAGGGTCAGACTGATTTGCATATGGCCATGTCTGAACTGGGGTGGCGGAGTGAGCTAAAGAATGATGATGGATTAAACCCAGATCAGTTGACTGGGGGTGAGTGCTTGCAATGTTCAACACTCCGTCCATCATCCCCTTTGGTTTTGCTATGTTCGCCCTAAGTTGGCAGGGTATGCCCAGACGTGGGTCCCTTGCTCACTTTGCCACTGGATTCAAGATAGCCTGGCTGATGACGGCTGTAAGCCAGAAACCGGTCCCAGGATGCTTGTTTCCGGTCCAGGGAAGACATGGCTTGGCAGTTCGGGCTGGACTGTTCCCATGAGGCACAGGGTCAGACTGATTTGCATATGGCCATGTCTGAACTGGGGTGGCGGAGTGAGCTAAAGAATGATGATGGATTAAACCCAGATCAGTTGACTGGGGGTGAGTGCTTGCAATGTTCAACACTCCGTCCATCATCCCCTTTGGGTTTGCTATGTTCGCCCTAAGTTGGCAGGGATGCCCAGACGTGGGTCCCTTGCTCACTTTGCCACTGGATTCAAGATAGCCTGGCTTATGACGGCTGTAAGGCAGAAACCGGTCCCATGATGCTTGTTTACGGTCCAGGGAAGGCATGACTTGGCAGTTCGGGCTGGACTATTCCCATGAGGCACAGGGTCAGACTGATTTGCATATGGCCATGTCTGAACTGGGGTGGCGGAGTGAGCTAAAGAATGATGATGGATTAAACCCAGATCAGTTGACTGGGGGTGAGTGCCTGCAATGTTCAACACTCCGTCCATCATCCCCTTTGGTTTTGTGGGATTCAAAGTGGCCCATGTACAGGCAGGCTACACTGGGGGCACACAACGCCCCCATGCTCACCCCCTGTATCTGTTGGAAAAGGTTGTTATATGGCCATTAGGGCCATTGTCGACATTGCTAAGTTAGCAGGAGCTTTGCGGCCATGATGCTGCTTCTGCGCACGTTACTACATGACTTTATTTTGCAAGACTCTGTTTATGCCTTTCACATGAGAACTGTCTGCTATTCGCGTTCTCTGCTAAGTTCCTGGAGTTTAGTCTGAACACGATGTGCAAGGTCGATAAACAATGCCCCTTGTTATTCTGTTCTGGTCAGTCCCTAGCACCTAGACAAAACATGCTAAACACAGCTGCACTGCTGGAAACTCGTGCTTTGATATTATGGGGATGCATGTTGTTCAAACACACACTTGGAGAGAGATCTTTCCTTGGAGAAGAGCTATGCTGTTCCTATGATGTAAAGCTTCCATCTAGGCTTTAAGGTATGGGGTCTGCTGACAAAGCCCAGAGATCTTCTTTTATATAATAAAACTTCTTCCAGCCAAGGGGAGGGTGGTTAGGCCTTATAGTCCTTTTTCCACTGTCTGTATATGATGACATCCCCATTTATATTCTATGGAATTGTAACAATGCTAATTGTTCTGAGTTTATGCATTTTGCTGCTGGTAGTGGCTTGTATACTGCATTAGAGAGCACGCTAGTTAAAATAAACATTTTGAACTATTACAGTGACTCTGCCAATTCTTTTTGTGGACAAGTACGAGTGAGTGAGCGAAAGGGTAGGTCTTGCTACCGCGATTCCTGAGAGAGTCAGGAGTGTTGTGTTCTGGGTTGTCTAATCATTTGTAGCTTCGTGATTATGTAGGAGAACAATTGAGACACTATAGCTAGTCGATTTTGGGTACTAAGGTGGTAGGAAGGTACAACCCCTATACACCGAGATCCTGTTTTCCTGCGCATAGTTCTGTTCTAGCCACCTGCAACTCGAAGGTCGCTCAAGCCGAAGTGAGAGCCACCTCTTGTTGGAACAATAGCGCTTTGAGCCTGCTCAATTTGTTGAAATCTGTTTTCAAAGTTGGAATGGAAGGCGAAATGGAACTATCTACTTTCCCATGCGGAGGCGGATATAGCACATTGCTACAACAAGTAACACGTTGTGAAACTGTTACTAAATATGGGATTCCTGCCCGTAAACCACAGCAGTCGTGGTTGTTCAAAATAAGATAACTGCCGTTAGTTGGCAAGGTAAAAGTGGGAATTATTGATGAGATGGGAGTCCCTTTCAAAAAACAAGGAAGATTAGGCGCGGACACATTACAATCCCTGTGCAATCTAAAGTGTTTATAAACTAGTGAATGTCCTACTGTGGAATCGCAGTCCTCCCCTGTTAGGAAAACCTCCCTATCCTCCCGTTTACATCTGTAAGAGAAAGGTAGGGACCACAACTCATGGAGAAAAGCACTACCCAGGGGTTCAAAGTGCCCAACCGGAAAATGTTGCATACATGATTTAAATTGAAATAGCGAGATTGGGAGAGAAATAACCCCATGAATTAACCAAACAGCTGAATCCGTCTCCGCCACAGAGAATGGCAAGGGCTCCAATTGCTCAATGTGCAACAGTGTGTATGTAGCATCTTTCATGGACATAAATCTCTGTTTATCAGTCAGATTAAATGGTACAAACAAAGCAGAAGCATTCAAATAATCCCAAGGGACTTTTCCCATTTTGAGAGTCTGTAACGTCCATGCAAACTGCATAACTGATCGTAATTTGATTTTGACCATGGTATAACACAGATACATCATTCTGAACAATATCAATAACAGATGACACGATATTATCCAATGTATAAATGCATGAAGAAAGTGTATTGATGCTATTGTCGACCACGGCAAGGACTTTTTCTAAATTGGCTTGATCAATTTGGCGCAGACGAAGCGCTGCCTCTATCTGCGAAAGTTTCCAAACTTCATTGTAAGCTGCATAGATAAACCTCTTTGTTCTAGGAAATCTAGGACCCAAGTTAAAAAAAGTAAGTAAACAAAATGGTTATTTTTTAACTCTTGACAATGTGGAAGCTGTTTTGAAATTTTAATGAGGGCCCCCTTTGAAGGTGAAGGACCTGGGCCAGAGCCTACTTTGCCCATGCCTTAATACGTATCTGCACTAAACAAATCTTTAAGTTATTCAAATATGAACTCCCAGTGCAACTTTGTTCTTGAAGAAAATAAAACAATGGCCCTGATATTCAAAGAGTTGCACGTAGGGGTCATAGAGAGATTTAATTGCCCTTGACCTCCATGCTTGTCAAAGCAATCCTGGGCAGGGAAATCTAGTGATTGTCCTCCTGCTTCAAATAAGGCAGGGCAACAATCCCTTTTACTAGGTGGCCCAGTGGCTAAAGGGCTGGTGGAAAGTCAGCGGTTTTCCCACTTCTGAATAGGGATGGCAGCTATGAGTTTTGTCGGGCTGGTGAACCACCAGATTTATAGTGTCTCACCATCACCAATGGTTCGCCCACCCTACAAGACAGGTCTGTGTTCCTAGTCTTCACAGACCCACAGCAGACAGAAAGCTTTCAATCCTTTCATCATTTGTATATCACATAGATGTTGATGCTCACAATTGGCTAAGGTATTCAGTACATTATACATTGTTCTCTGAAATTGGAAGTATAGGATAGCATTCAACTGTGTTATTTGTTCTTAACAACTTACATGAACTTATATTTCCCTTAGTTGAATAGTTTTGCAATAAAAACACATGCTCTTACGCTAGTAATTAGCTCCAGACAAATCTTGTTGGGATTCGATTTAAGATACTGTTTTTTCAATATATTCTTTAATTTTGTTGCTAAACAAAATGTTTTCTTTTTCTCCAGCTTTGGATTCCACCAGCATTCGGATGCCGCCCACAGTATGACAATGGTTTAGAAGAAGTTGTTTTTGGCTTTGAGCCTTGGATTATTGTTGTTAATCTAGCAATGCCTTTTTCTATATTCTATCGAATGCATTCAGCATCCTCATTATTTGAGGTGTACTGTAAGACATAAAGATAAAATTTTGTGTAATAAATAAAAACTGAGTTGTAACATTGAAAGATGGGCTCAATGAATGTGGGGTACCACGCTCTTTAAAGTGCATTGTGCTTGAAAGGTGCAGACATTTGTAGAACTACTTTGTGACCACACAGAGAGTGCCACCCTTTGAAGGTTATTGTAGGACTGTTGAAGGATATTTATTAGAAGATTAAAGTGATGGAAGATTTTCAAGACTTACACCCACCCAGGATCAACATGAAACTCAAAGCCCAATAAAAGCAGATACAGCATCTGCAGCAGTCCATAACAAAAGTAAAACGATTACTAATGCTATGATCTACAAGCTGAATGCTGCTTATGAAAGAAAGAACTACATCAAAGTATTGCTTAGCTCCTAAATGTCTTACCAAATTTCGAATCTAAATAGAAATTTTGCAACCTTCACCTTCAAATTGTTTTCAGTTATCAGTTTATTGACCAATGTATCAAACCCTAAATTATATCATGTGTCTGTTTCCTTTACCTTTATTGTATGATAGACATTCAAGAATTGTATTAGACAATAATTTATATTTTTCTGTTTCGCTTCAACTTTTTCCAGATTCATTATACTTGTGAGTCCATGCTAGCTTGGAACCAGAATGATTTAATAAGTATTTTCTGTCACTTAAATAAATCTGAAGAAATAGAAATCGAATCAGGATAAAAAGTATTTCTAAAATATAAGCATTGAAACATGCAAGCTACTCAGAAGAGTGCAATGGCAGCACAATATAAAAATATGTGTCTGTATTTTTGAATCCCATATAGTCCCACATGACTGAAACACAATGTGCCCATAGATGCTGAGCATTATATAAAGAGGATGAACTGATATTATATTCAATGGATTTTCCCAGAATTTTTATTTTGGCTTTCTCCAAGAACACACTTGTCCTTTTCATTAATAAAATGTAGCCTTCTCTATTTATGCAGATTATTTAATACATGTTTTACAAATGTGAATTGTTCTTTAAGATTTCTAATCATATGAAAAATGGAAAACATAATTATAGGATTTTTTTTCCAAAAATACTGTGAAACCAGATAATAATATAGACCTATTGACAAATTATGGATTGCACCCGGCTGAGTTATCTGTTAAAGTAGGAGTCCTTGTTGCTATGATTCAACATGATAATAGTGACTTTATCAACCTTAACGGCTGAAAGGGTGAGACGGCAGTGCCAGAATTAAATGTGTAACCTACAGGTTAAACGGATTTGTCTGTAGTGAAAGCTCAACGGAGTGATCTAACTTACTACAAATGTATTAGTGCTTGAGTGCTCTGAAGATCATGCAAATGGGGTGCTCTTTCCTTTATGAACCATTTCAAAGGAATGCAATGGCAAATGTCTTTATGATGGCTTTCCAGATGGGTTTGATTGCTTTTATGAAAAGACAGCAACGTATATAAATGCAGATCAGGAACATACAGTTAGCTATATGTTCATTGAAAATGTAAGAAGGTGCTGTAAAAATGTCCCCATATCCTCTTTAAATGCCATCAAAGTGTCTACAAAATTGTATTTATTGATATTGGCAAAACATATCGAAATGTTACCAATAAATATTGTTTTGTTTTCAAAGTGTGTACTCGATTTCAGAGATGGGAGTATATCATGAAATATTTGAAGTTTAATGCAAAAGCTTTAAGTCTGTTATAAGGTGGTTTATTATTAAGGGCAGGTAGGTACCTACACTTAGTAATAACACCACAATCACAAATAAGGTCCAGTCAAGTTCTGAATAAATTAATCCTTGCTCAACCCTTGGTAGCTTGGCTGCGAGCAGACAGGCTTAGCTTAGGAGACAAGTGTGTAAAGCATTTGGAAAACACCAATAACAGTAAATGAGTAAGATACAATGCACAATAAAAATCAAACACCAATTTATAAAAATAGGAAATAGTTTTATGATTAAAATGACACCAAAATGACAAAAATCCAATGTAGGGACAAGAGATATGAATTTATAAAGAATCAATTTAAAAATGTGCTTTCTAGTGCCTGAAAGCCAAAAGCACCAACCAGGGAAATCTGGTCATGCTTCAAAGGGACAAAGTGAAAGTTTCAGGCCAACCATGATGGAGCACGGGTCGCATACAATGAGAAATTTATCCTGCACTAGAAAATCAGCGCTAACAACGCAAGAGGGTGCTGCTTCTTTCTGCTGCTCGAGTAGATGTTCTCCGCAAACAGCAGATTTCTCAACGCGAACGGAAGGCGTCTCAACACGAGCGGTAGCGGCCATTTTCGACCACCCACATTGAGAAATCTTGCTGGTAGTTGGTGGTCTGGAGTAAGATATTCCTCGCTCATGCTCGGCAACTTAACATTGGCGAGCGAAGAAAAAACTCTGCTGCGCTACACGGAGTGCAGTTTTTTGGAACTCCGCACGCTACATGGAGCGGGGAAATCTCTGCAAACTCCGCAATCGGATTGGAATTTCATGCCCTGACCTAGTCAAGTCCTTCAAAGTCCACTGGACGCTGGTCAGCTGGGCTCTTCTTGGTAGAAGTGATGCAGGTGACTTCTTGAAGCTCTTTTGTACCTGTTGCTTTCAGTGAGTCCACTCCTCAAACTTTAAATCAAGGCAAAGTCCTCTTTTGTGAAGTCAAGTGGTTCAGCAGAGCAGATCTTCTTCTTCTTCATGTTTCCAGGCAGGGATCTGATTTGCTGGGCAGCTCTCCCATATTTATCCCTGTTACTCGGCTGGCAAGGAGGGGGTACCCCTGACCATTGGAGTGCAGCGTGCATCCCTCTGAAGTGTGGCATTTTCTTCTCCCAGAAAGCACTGCTCCATAAAAATCAAAATGGAGAAAATCTCTCCTGGAGCTTCAGGTCTGGCTAAATGCACCCACAGGTGTGGCTAACATTCCCCTTCACTCCCACCCTAGCCCCTCTTCTATCCTAATTCATTTACAGGGGCTCCCATCTGTCTAGGGTTGCAGGAAGTCGGAGTGGGCCTGGTTCCTGTCCTCACTGTCTTTCTCCCTTTGAAGGCCAGTTTGGCTACCCAAACCCCTTCCTGTCCTGGCATCTGCAGGCAGCAGCCTCATTAAGGCAGCTTGGCTCAGCCTTTCAAAGGCTGGCCAATCCGAAGAGGCTACTACAGAGCTGGATTGGGTAGCTTTAGGAAAGCAGTTCTATTACTTCTTTCCTATAATAGGTAAAATAAATCCAAACTTGGCTATTGCTGGATTTATTACAACTATTGTTTTCATACTTTGAAGTGTTATTTTAGCTCACTCCTGTAAAAAGGTAGACATTATTCATGCTAAATAAATCCTGCCCAGGTTAGCCTATGGAGCTAATGTACTACAATGGGGGAATACAAAATTGGCAGTTTTTCCCTCACCAGAGCATATAAAACATCTTTTATAATGTCGCTCCTATTTTTAAGATGGCACCCTACCCTTCCCTTGTGGCATCTAGGGCAGACCTTAGGGGTGAGTTATATGTGCCGATAAGGTAGTTTAAGTCTTTGGAAGTACCTTTAATTCCAAAGTCGAATGTGGGAATAGTTTTATTTTAAAAGCAGCCTGCAAGGCGGGGCTGGCAAATAAAAAATAATAGCAGGCACCACAGCAGTGCGCACTTAAGTGTATTTTAATCTATTGGGCCTCTGAACCTACATGCCATACTATATACTAGGGACCTACAGGTAGGTTGCCAGTAGCAATTATAATTATACCAAGTTACCATATACCTTTTAATCAGAGCACTGGGCCTGGTTATCAGAGTCAGTTACCACCTGTATCAGTCAAAGAATGGGGGTGATCGCGGCAAAAAGGATGACATCCCCCTCTCCCCCCCCCATAAAAAAGCTGATGGGCAACTAATCTACACCGTGGTAGTTCTCATCAGCTAAGTGGAAAAACCTTAAAAGTTCATCTGCATTGACATAGGCAGTTCCAGGTCTGTGTCCCACTGTAAAGTCCATTCCCTATAGAAAAATGGACCACTGAACAGTTTAGGATTCTCCCTCCTAATCTGCATGAGCCATCTGAGAGGTCTGTGATCAGTTTGAACACATAAGTGAGTACCGAACAGGGCCTGAAGCAATACCTTCAGGTGGACCAGGGGCTCCTCCTTGCTGAATATAGCTATCTCATCAAGATAAGCTGCACTGAAAGCTTCCAACCCAGAAAGGACTCTGTTCACCAAGCTCCGGAAGGTGGCAGGTACTTCAAACCAAAGAATTTGAGAATGCTGACCTTTCCTTTTCTCCTGGACTTAGGGCAATCTACTTGTAACCTGAGGTCAACTTACATGTTCTCATGTACTTTGCAGCCCCTAACCTGTCAATGGGCTCCTCAGCTCTAGGTATAGGGTGAGCATCAGTCTTAGTGACTGCAATCAAACATCTGTAGTACCCACAGAACCTTAACTCGTCCCCCCCTTGGGGATTACGTTTGGGTACCAGCACCCCTAGGCTGTCCCATGGACTGTCAGAGGGCTCAATTACCCCCAATTCCAGCATCTTAGCTAATTCAGCTTTGATGCTGGCTCGGACCTGGTCAGACAACCTGTACACATTATTTTTGACAGGTAGACTGTCACCATTGTCAACATCATGTACACACCAAGTGGTGAAACCTGGGGTCAAGGAGAACAGCCCAGCAAACTGCTCCAGCACTTGCTTGCAGTCTCTGTGGTGCTGGTCTGTCAACTTGGGAGAGAGTGCAATTCCCCCACTAACCCATCTAGCACATTTATGGAGAAGAGGTCTGGCAATGGCTCGGTCCCATCCTCCCCTTCTTCATCAGTGACCATCAGCATGGTCATGTATGCCCTCCTCTTAGTGGGGTTACAATCTATTCACATGCAAGACCCTGTGGGGATTCCTGGCAGTGCCAAGGCCTACCAAGTAGGTAACCTCACCCTTCTTTTCAAAGATTGGATAGGGCCCAGTCCAGTTGTCTTGGAGTGCTCTGGAAGCCACAGGCTCCAACACCCACACCAATTGTCCTAGTTTGTACTTAGGCATCGTAGCCGTCTGGTCACACCAAAGCTTCATGAGCTCTTGGCTGGCCTCCAGGTTGCTGCTTGCTCTCCTCATGTACTCTGCCATGTGAGATCTCAGGCCTAGTACACAGTCTACCAAATTGTTCTTGGCTTTTTTGAGAGGCTTCTCCCAAGACGCTGTCACCAGATTCAATGCTCTTCTTACAGGGTGCCCAAATAGTAACTCAAAGGGGCTAAAGCCAACACCTTTCTGTGGCACCTCCCTATATGCAAACAGCAGGCATGAAAGGAGAACATCCCATCTCCTTCTGAATTTTTCAGACAAACCCATATTGAATCTTTCCAGTAGACCATTTGTCTTGGGATGATATGGGGGGGTGAACTTGTAGGTAACACCACATTCATCCCACATTGCCTTTAGCTAGGCAGACATAAAATTTGTGCCTCTATCTGAAACTACCTCCTTTGGGAAACGCACTCTGGTAAACATACCAAGTAGGGCCGTAGCCACTGTGGGAGCAGTGACTGTCCTGAGGGGTATTGCCTCAGGGTATTTTGTGGCATGGTCCACTACCACTAAGATATACTTATTGCCTAAGGCAGTTGGTGGGTCTAGAGGACCAACAATGTAAATTCTCATCATTTCAAGGGAGTCCCAACCACTGGCAGTGGTATCAATAGAGCCTTTGGTTTTCCCCCTGTCTTGCCACTGGCTTCCCAGGTTGCACAGGAGCTACCGAGCTCCTTTATTTTGGCAGACATGTTGGGCCAATAGAAATGGTTAACCAACTTATTTCATGTCTTACTCTGACCCAAATGTCCTGCCAAGGAGATGTAATGGCTCAAAGTAAGGAGGAAGGCTCTACACATCTAGGGGACCACAAATCTCCTGGTTGCCCCTTCTTTGAGGTCTCTGGCCTCAGTACAGAGAACTCCATCCTCCCAGTAGACTTTGTGGAATCCACTGATATCACCCTGCTCTTGCCTGGAGGCAGTCTGCCTCAGTCTCTCAAGAGTGGGACACTCTTTTTGTCCCTGACCCAACTCCTCTCTTGAGGGTCCACCAGCTCCTCGCAATTCTGCAAAGTCGGACCGATCTTGCAGGGGTGGAATCCCTACCTCAGAAGTCAGATCCTCCCCCACAAGGTCACATCCCTCCTGCACCTCTGGAGTCCTTTGGGATGACTAACCAGACCCCATGCCCTTTCTCTTGTCCTTGGAGGCTTGGCCCATTGTTCCAGGGTTCAAGTGTCCAGCATTTCCATTCTGTGCAATCTGTCACCTAGTCACAGCACATACCCACTCAGGGAGATCCAGCATCTGTGCATGGACCTACCTCTCCACCCCTGACCAGACATAAGCTTCAAGATCATTTCCTAGTAGACACTCTACTGGGAGGGCAGGAAACACAACTACCTTCCTAGGACCTCTCACACCTCCCCATTCCAACACACCATTGCCTTGAGATGAGTTTGGCTCTGCTGTCTGTATAAGTTACCTGGTGGAATGCACCAAGTATGATCTGCTCTGGAGAAACCAGTCTTTCTATGACCATGGTCACACTGGTTCCTTTATCTCTCAGAGCATCAACCTCAGTATCATTGATTTTAGGCCTCTAACTATACCGCTCCATGCTGGGAGGTGAGGCAGCCAGGGCTGCCATTTCCACCCCACCCACGGAAACTAAAGTTACCTCTGTGAATCCTTTCCCCATCTCTGGGACAACTTGCACCCTGCACCTACACTTGCAATGTGAGTGGACTGCCCACCGGTAGGGGGCTTCTTTGTGCAAACAGTGTCTCCTCTTTTGTGCCCTGACTGATTACAGTCATAACACCTCCCTGCCTTTGAAGGGTCAAAGAACCTGCCAGCCTTGGCAGGGTCCAGGGACTTCCCCTGATACACCCTCCCTGTTGGACCTTGCCCTTTTTGCGGGGTATCCCCAAATGTTTTTCCTTCTGCCTCCGATTTTTCTGACCTGTTTTTGCTGGCTCTAGGAATCTGGGCACTTTACCACTGCTGATCAGTGCTAAAGTTCATATGTGCTCTCCTAAAATGTAATGGTAATTTGTTTCTCCATGATTGGCCTCAACAGGCCAGAGAGCATGAGCGTGAGCTTGAGAGGCTCAAGTGGGAAATAGAAGACATTGCTTTTGGCTCATTAGCTAAGAATGAGAGAGTTAAAGCTGAAGCTGGGAGCCATGAGGGTGGAGTCCAGCACAGATGTTGGCAGCAAAAATGTGATGCCCAGTCCTGAGGCAGAAGTGCACATTCCCAGAGTCTTGGTGCTCAACTTGAAGGAGGGGAATGACATACACCATGGCGTTCAGATTTATGAGGTAGTTCCAGAAGTGCGCAGGGTCTCTGAGGTGGATTGGGGAACTGGCATGAGGAATCATATTCCTAGTGGTGGGAGGGATAGTCTACTTGCTCTGGAAGAGAGTGACAGGGAGAGGGGTTCCCCCATGATAGACGTGCTTGTAAGGAAGTGTGGGGACACCCCAGAATAGTGGGGGTTGAGTTTCGGGGACAGTTAGATACTGTCTCACCAGTCCCAGGAGGGTGATGTGGGGTACTTTTTCAAGGCACTGGATGGTGGTGTGAAGGGTAGTTTGGTTAACACATGTGAGGGGCCGGACAATTTGATCGCTGGAGAGCATGTTCTGCCACGGTTTTCCAGAGCTATGTTTACACCTGGTGGCATTGGACGCAGACATTTTGGTGGATGCCAGAGGGTCTGAAGAGACTTGTGCAGGTGATCCTGAAGGGGGTGGCTCAGATTTTTCCCAACTAAGGGAAGTGGGGGAAATGTGGAGGGGCCCAGATAGGTCCCAGCGTAGTGGGATGGGTATAGGGTCCCATGTCCCTTCTCAGGGTAGGAGGAAAGGTGAGGGTGGGCAATCCCAGGGCCCGGATGGTTCCCAAAGGGAGTACCAGGAGGGGGGCCTAGTCTGTATGGGAGGCCATCCTCTAAGGGGTACTCCATAGTGTCATGAGAGCTTGGGGGTGACTGTCACCAAGTTTCCCTACTTCAAAGGTCAAAATAGGTATTAGTATTGGACATGTACCCCACATTTTTAGAACACTTCTGGACTGAGGACTCTGTCAAGAAGAAGAGCTGAAGAGCTGTCAGGAGGAGTACTGCCCTTTTGCTGTGTGTTGCTTTGATGGGTTGGCCTGCAGTAGCTGCATCTGTCTGTGGGCAATTAAAGAACTTGACTTTGCTTTCTTGTATCCTGCTTTGCTTTTCTGAGGTTCTCCAAGGGTTTGTGTGCTTGCCTCCTGTCGGAAGTTTCAGGGCCATCAAAGACTTCATCTGTAGCCCTCCTGAACTCTACTGATGGAAGTTGTGACCTGCCAAGTGGTGTCAATTCCAGTTCTGGGCCCTCGGAGGTGGTTCTGCTGCTTTAAGACTTGAAAACCCACACATCGCCTTTCCAGCGCCGTTTTCCTGACGCAAGCTGGCCGTACGGTTGAAAAACCAACCTATTACCGCGTTGCGGCTAAAAAATCGATGCAGCACCTGTTCGTGGCCTGAAGAACCGCCGCAACCTGATTCCAGAGCACTGTGTGTCCGTCGTCCGATACCCACACCACGACTCCGACGCAGGCCTTGCTGTGCGTCTGAAAGAATTGACGCATCACTGGTCTGGGGCTGAAAGAATCAACGCAGCACCTGTTTCGCCACCGCCGCATCGACCCCAGTGCGTCTGGATTTCCACGCATCACACCTGTGCACCAAGGTTCCAACGCATTGCCCGACTGAAAGGAGTCGCCTCTGGAAATCGATGCGTGCAGCAGAACTGTGCCTCCATTCCCCTGGGACTCAAGAACTGTGTTTTTTGATGCTTTCCTCCTTTGCAGCTGGTTTTCATCTTGGATTTTGAATCATCAAAGATACTTCATGTTAAAATCAACGCATCCATAGAGTTCTATGGTCAGTATTGCAATACCTTTCAAAAGTGATATTTTGAGTTATGACATTGGATTTCTGTCATTTTGGTCTTGTTTGGTTTAGATAAAGATTATTTATTTTTATAAACTGGTGTGGTGTCCATTTGTAGTGTTTTCACTGTGTTACTATGTGTGTTATGTACAAATACTTTACAGATTGCTCTGAGATAAGCCTGATTGCTGGTGCCAAACTACCAAGGGGGTGAGCAGGGGTTATCTTGGGTGTATAACTCCCTTACCCTGACTAGAAGGAAGGATTTTTTATGGGGGAGGGAATATTTATAAAGCGCACTAAAACCAAACGGTATCAAGGCGCTGGGCGAGACAGAAAGAGAGACTAGCACCAACCAGCTAAGAGGCAAAGAGCCAGGTCTTTAAAAGCTTCCTAAAGGTCTGGAGTGAATCCGCCGTGGTGATAGAAGGGGACAAAGAATTCCAGAGTTTAGCGGGCGCCACAGAAAATGAGCGGCCACCCCATTTGGACCTACAAAATCTAGGAGAGACAAGTTTTTTCTGAGTAGAGGATCTCAAGGTTCTGCCCGGAGTGTACCAATGGAACAAGGTTTTGAGATGTGATGAGCCTATGCAATGCATAGCTTTGTACACCAAGTTCAGAGCCTTGAAGGTGATGCGCTTCCTGATCGGAAGCCAATGCAAGGCACGGATTCCTTCCCTGACGGACTGGTGTTTAGGGATGTTAAGAATAAGCCTTGCCGCAGCGTTTTGCACCACCTGAAGCTTATTCAGAGAGCCTATGCTGGCATTGAGGTATAATGCATTGCAGTAGTCGAACTGAGAGGTAACTAGTGCAATGATTGTGGGCCGATGTAGCACCGAGGGAATGTACGGCAGCACTTTCTTCAGAGTTTTGAGAATATAGAAGCAGGTACTAACTGTGCGGTTCACCTGGGCATCAAAAGACAGGCCCTCATCAAAAAGGACTCCCAGATTTTTGGCCATTGTCACTGGAACAGGAAGGGGACCGCAGATTTCGGGCCACCATGCGGCAGACCAAATCGAGGTTTGAGGGCCGAAAACCAACACTTCGGTTTTATCCGTGTTGATTTTAAGAGAGTTATCCTTCATCCATCGTATTATGCTGGTCATACATTGATTGAACTTTTGGGCAACCAACTGCAAATCATTGGAGATGGAAATTATGATTTGCGTGTCATCTGCATAAGAGAGGTCCTGAAAGCCGAAAGATCTCACCAACGAAGCCAGGGGGGTCACATAAAGATTAAAAAGGGTGGGGCTGAGCGAGGAGCTCTGGGGGACTCCACACTGAAGGCTGAAGGCCTTGGCTTTGAACCCGCCATAACTGACGACATTGGTTCTGCCGTGCATAAATGAGTGAAGAAGCTGCAGGGCCCTCCCGGTGACTCCTGCTTCCCACAGTTGCTGAAGCATGCGAACTGGGGAGATGGTGTCAAATGCCGCCGAGAGGTCGAGCAGAATCAACACCGCTGATCCGCCCTGGTCGACCTGCATGCGGATACAGTCCGAAGCTGCTACCAAGGCGGATTCTGTGCTATGACCTGCCCGAAAACCATTCTGAGAGCTGTCAAGGATGTCATGAGCTTCAATATATTTCATAAGCTCGACTCATTTTCGCGAGGGCGGGTGGAGGGAGATAGGCCTATAGTTCTTCAACTCTGAAGGGTTGGCATTGGGCTTCTTAAGGAGTGGTGAGACAGTGGCTTCCTTCCAGATGTTCGGATATTGCCCAGATAAAAGAATATTATTAAAGACTTTGCACAGGAAATCGGCTGTAAGTTCGGGAGCAAGTCTGAGTGTGGACACCCTGCAAGGATCCATGGGAGCACCAGATTTGAGGCCAAGTAAGAGTTCCTTTATGCGAGGGACTGTAACAGGAGAGAAGGATGCCAGAGCAGGCATAGGAGGTAAGGATAGCAAAACCAAAGGGGATGATGGACGGAGTGTTGAACATTGCAAGCACTCACCCCCAGTCAACTGATCTGGGTTTAATCCATCATCATTCTTTAGCTCACTCCGCCACCCCAGTTCAGACATGGCTATATGCAAATCAGTCTGACCCTGTGCCTCATGGGAACAGTCCAGCCCGAACTGCCAAGCAGGGTATGCCCAGACGTGGGTCCCTTGCTCACTTTGCCACTGGATTCAAGATAGTCTGGCTGATGACTGCTGTAAGCCAGAAACCGGTCCCAGGATGCTTGTTTCCGGTCCAGGGAAGACATGGCTTGGCAGTTCGGGCTGGACTGTTCCCATGAGGCACAGGGTCAGACTGATTTGCATATGGCCATGTCTGAACTGGGGTGGTGGAGTGAGCTAAAGAATGATGATGGATTAAACCCAGATCAGTTGACTGGGGGTGAGTGCTTGCAATGTTCAACACTCCGTCCATCATCCCCTTTGGTATTGCTATGTTCGCCCTAAGTTGGCAGGGTATGCCCAGACATGGGTCCCTTGCTCACTTTGCCACTGGATTCAAGATAGCCTGGCTGATGATGGCTGTAAGCCAGAAACCGGTCCCAGGATGCTTGTTTCCGGTCCAGGGAAGACATGGCTTGGCAGTTCAGGCTGGACTGTTCCCATGAGGCACAGGGTCAGACTGATTTGCATATGGCCATGTCTGAACTGGGGTGGTGGAGTGAGCTAAAGAATGATGATGGATTAAACCCAGATCAGTTGACTGGGGTGAGTGCTTGCAATGTTCAACACTCCGTCCATCATCCCCTTTGGTTTTGCTATGTTCGCCCTAAGTTGGCAGGGTATGCCCAGACGTGGGTCCCTTGCTCACTTTGCCACTGGATTCAAGATAGCCTGGCTGATGACGGCTGTAAGCCAGAAACCGGTCCCAGGATGCTTGTTTCAGGTCCAGGGAAGACATGGCTTGGCAGTTCGGGCTGGACTGTTCCCATGAGGCACAGGGTCAGACTGATTTGCATATGGCCATGTCTGAATTGGGGTAGTGGAGTGAGCTAAAGAATGATGATGGATTAAACCCAGATCAGTTGACTGGGGGTGAGTGCTTGCAATGTTCAACACTCCGTCCATCATCCCCTTTGGTTTTGATATGTTCGCCCTAAGTTGGCAGGGTATGCCCAGACGTGGGTCCCTTGCTCACTTTGCCACTGGATTCAAGATAGCCTGGCTGATGACGGCTGTAAGCCAGAAACCGGTCCCAGGATGCTTGTTTCCGGTCCAGGGAAGACATGGCTTGGCAGTTCGGGCTGGACTGTTCCCATGAGGCACAGGGTCAGACTGATTTGCATATGGCCATGTCTGAACTGGGGTGGTGGAGTGAGCTAAAGAATGATGATGGATTTAACCCAGATCAGTTGACTGGGGGTGAGTGTTTGCAATGTTCAACACTCCGTCCATCATCCCCTTTGGTTTTGCCATAGGAGGTAAGGATGCCAGAGCTGACTCTACGGCAAGATCAGTTTCCTCGGAAGGGGAGAGCTCATGAAAGATTTTCAGGACTTTCTCCTGGAAGTATAGGGCTATATCATCATAGAAGTCTTGGGTGGGATTCAGGAGCGGTGCTCCTGGAGGTTCAGCAATTTATTTAATGACTTTAAAGAGCATGCTGGAGGAATTGTCAGCTGACTCAATCTTGAAAGTGAAATACTGGGATTTAGCCTGGAAGATGGCGCACTTATAGTTCAGCAGAAAGGATCTCTGCTTCACTTTTTCCCGAAGGCAGGGGTCCACCCGCCACCTCCGTTCTTGCCTGCGACAAAGCCGTCTAAGAGTCATGAGTTCTTCTGAGGAGCTGAGGGTTTGGCTCTTTTAACGGCACAGCTTTTGACTGGAGCAACAGTGTCCAGTGCGTTGGTAATCCAATTACGGAAGCCCTCTGCCATGGGGGCGTAGGCAGTGGGGCTATCGCCCGATGCTGAGATCAAGGCAGCTTTCCAGTCCGTGGCCGTGACCTTATTAATTCTTCTACATAGTGCTTTAACTGCCTTAATCTTAAGACTGCTATGGTTGGCAAAGATGCCCTCCAGAGTATGGCCGGCCCTGTGGGTGGGAGAGTGAATAATTTGTTCAAAGCCCATCGAGGTCATAAGGTCAAGAAGGTGAACAGTGTCAGTGTCCTGGTTGCATTCAAGATGTAAATTAAAATCCCCAAGAATAGTGTAGTGTGCCATGGTGGCAAAGGGTTCAAGAGTCTGGCCCCATGTCTCAAGAAAGGTGGCCCTAGACCCAGGCGGACGGTACACCAGGAGGCCAGAGAAATTGCGGTTTCCTGCTGATTTGATTCCAAAAATGGCTGCTTCCAGAGGCGTGCCAGGGGCACCCTCCAGAGTGGAAAGGGTGCAGTTGAGAGAGTCCCTAGCCACCAAGGCTAGGCCGCCACCACTTCTGCTGAGGCGGTCATATCTAAGGATAGTGTAGCCTGGGGGGATGGCATTCGTCAAGTCAGGACCCGAGTGTTCCTTTGCCCAGGTCTCAGTGATAAAAAGGCAGTCCAAATTAAGCGTCGTAATAGTAAGGGCGATTTCAGTCTTATGCCTAATCATGGAGCGGGCGTTAATGAGTGCTCCCCTAAAAGAGGTAGGTCCACCGGTTTTAGGAGATTTGTGTACGTGCATCTTAGCTCCTCCAGGCCCCTGGGGCTAAGCCGAAGGACCCAAAATGGAGGCCAGACCATTAATGGGGCAAAAGTTGCACTCCCGGCAATGATCTGCCTCCCCTGTAGCGAGGTTAATACTAGGTGCACACCTCCTGTGCAGGGATTTAGGACGCAATTCAAGTAGGTGTGACCTAGAGTACACAATATTCTGGCACTTGTTGTTAAAACTGGCAAAACGGGCAGCATGCATGGCCCCTGGCGCCGGCCAGGCACGGACGGGCGCAGACGGGCTTGCCGTTGGCGCGCCTTCGGTGCACCTGCGGCGCGCCCGCTGCGCGCGTCCACTGCGCGCTTGGGGAAGCATCCGGCAGATATGCCCCCGTGGCCGGAACCAGAAGTGAGGTAGGAGCGGGGAAAGATGAGCTCTACTTGGACCGGGTACAAGCCACTGCTAACTAGAGACCCCCATTTCTAACCCTTCCCTTGAAAGTGGATTGGCTATGGGACTCTTCCCCTTGTGCCAGTGTTTGTGGATCTTTTGAGGAGTCTTTTGCTTTTTAATCTTGGTTACCCAGGGCTTTCCTCTGGGAGGGGACCTGTTCTCCTTTCTCTTGATCATCCCCTGGTGTTTCTTGGTAACCCTGGTTCTAACCCACTCGTCTGCTGGCTCCCCCAGTTCCCTTTGACCAGACAGTTTAGAGACAACCAGATACTGGTGCAACTTCTCTGAGGGACAATTACTCAAAATGTGTTCCTTCATGAACAAAGTATAGAACCCCACATAGGTGCTTACCTTGTTACCCTGTGTCCAGCCCTTTAGTGCCTTTACTGAGATGTCAACAAACTCCACTCAACATTGGTTGCTAACTTTTTGGGTGTCCCTGAACTTCATCTCGTACTGCTCTGAGGTGAGACCAAATGTCTGATCAGAACTGTTTCATGTTCAAGTAAGATCCCCCTGTAGGATCAGGAGCCTATCCCTCCCAGCTACTGGGATCAACTCCCACAGGAGTGAACCCCAGTATTGAGAGCCAGCTAACCCTCCTCATTCTAAGGGCTCCCTCAAATGTTGTCAGCCACTTGTCTATGTCGTCTCCTTCTTGGTACTTAGGGACAACCCCCTTGGGCAGCCTTGGGTCAAAACCACCACCCTTTGACATCTCAATCTCACCTTCGCTGCCGCCATCTTGGGTTTTTATTCCATGCTTCCACTTCGGTGGGGACAGGCCATGCTTTTTCTTGCATCCACAGCTATGTAGGCTAACTGGGCCTCAAGCACTCTAACTCTGAGGAACAGTTCTGCCTCTTCTTCGGTGGATCCCACAGATTCTCCCCTCCCACGAGCTGTAGGCCGGGCCCTGGTTCCTGAGGTTGTGGACAGGCAGTCATCATCCTCCTTTTGGAGGTTGGAGGGGTCATCCTCCCTCTCCCTTTCCATCTATGGAGATTCCTCTGTTTCTACTAGCTGGGCCTCTGCCCAGGCTTCAGGGGACTCCATCAGCTCTTCTTTCTAGTGGTGGTAGATGCTGGTACCCCCCTAGCCCTACACAACCACCTAAGGTGTACTACAGTGAGTGCAGGTAGGCTAGCCAGATCAAGCTCCATGGTATCCCTAGTTTTGGGTCACACAAAACGTGCCAAAAATTGAATTAAAACAATTTAGAAAAAGTAAGTTATTAAAATGTGCCCCAAAAAAAAAAAAATCAAAAATTAATTTGACTCTAGGTCAATTTAATGGAATTTTAAAGATCTTCACTTAAATGTTGTATGGTGTGGCTAAACACAAGCACCGGATCCCACCATTGTGTGCCAAATGTTGGGAGGTGGTTTATTAGTAAAGAGCAGGTACTTACCTACACTTAGGGGCCGATTCCCATCTCGCTTGGTAAGCCCTCCGTACGAATCTGACCTGGAGGGCTTTCCAAGCGAGACGCGGTGTGTGCGTCCAACCGAGCGAGTACGATGCAACCGCATGGTTACGGACTCGGTTTGGCCGGACTCCCATAACACTCTATAGGAGCTTGTGTACGGACGCGTACACAGGCTCTCATAGCAAAAAAGGGGTGGGTGGGGAAAAGCGTACACACCGTGGTGGGCTCCCCATTTTGTCCGCCACACTGTGCATGCTTGGATCGTGGCCGACCCATGCACACCCCCCTGACCGATTCAGAGTGGTCTGGGTGAAGGGGGGCCTGCTCTGGCCCCCTGAAGTCCAATTCCTACAGCTGCTTACACTCGCTGAGACCGAATCGATACAGCTGTCTGAATCATGCATTGTACTTGCCCGTTCGGAATCTGGCTCCATTGCGCGGTACGATTTGACTCCGTATGAGTCGGATGGATAGATTCGGGTTCGTAAACAATTCAGTGGGCGCGGACGCGATCTTCGCATCATACTTGGTCGTTTGTAATGGGGGACGATTCGGACAGAAAGATAGGCTCCGAATCGGATTTGCTCTTTATGAATCCCATTTGGAGGCCTTCGTTATGAGATCGGAATCGGCCAATTAGTAATAAAACCACAATCACAGATAAGGTCCAGTCATGTTCTCAATAAATTAATCCTTGCTCAACCCTTGGTAGCTTGGCTGTGAGCAGACAGGCTTAACATAGGAGACAGGTCTGTAAAACACTTAAAAACACCAATAACAGTAAATAAGTAAAACACAACACACAATAAAAATCCAACACCAATTTATAAAAATAGGAAATAGTTGTATGGTTAAAATGACAAACATACAATGCAGGGTACCAGAGATATGAATTTATAAAGATTAAATGTGAACATTTGCTTTCTTGTGCCTAAAAACCAAAAGCACCAACCGGGGAAATCTGATCACCCTTCAAAGGGACAAAGTCAGAGTTTCAGGCCAACCATGATGGAGCACTGGTCGCATACAATGGGCAGTAGAGCCTGGTCAAGTTTTTACCTTCTGACTTAGTCACATTTTTGGCGGTTTTTTCTCTAGCCATCTAGCATGGCTCCCAGTCAGGCCGGGTTGCAGTTTGACGACGGTGCCCTGCTTCCACCTGATGCCTCAATGATTCCTGGATGGCTTTTTTCTCCTAGTCGATTGAGAATAGCTCCAGATCTTCCAGCAGGGCAAACCTGGATTCAGTTTGACGTCACCTGCTTGACTCTCGATGTCAGGTCGGTCAACTTATGGAGCTTTATTCCAAACTTCTGGATTTTCTTCCAGAAGGTCCTTTTGGGGTCTTGAAGTGTCCACAACACCAACCAAGGTTCCGGTAGCTCTGAGTTGCTCATTTGAGAGTTAGGACTACAATTCCCACAATGCACCTTGTCAAATCCTTAAATCCTTAACAGTCCACTGCAAGCTGGACTCGTGGAGTCAATGCTGGTGACTTCTTGTAGCTCTTTTGTACATGTTGGTTTCAGGGAGTCCACTCCTCAAATTTTAAAGAAAGGCAAAGTCTTCTTTTGTTAAGCCCAGAATGTGCAGAAGGTGCAATCCTTATGAGTGCAGTCCTTCTTGGTGCAGATCAGGGGTTTAGCAGGGCAGTCCTTCTTCTTCTTCTTGTTTCCAGGCAGGGATCGGAGTAGCTGTACAGCTCTCCCATATTTACCTAGGTTTCTGGGCTGGCAAGAAGGGGGGGGGTTACCCCTGACCAACTGGGTACTGAGTGCCCAGTTGGTCTGTGATGAACACTTCCACTTGTGGCATTTTCTTGTCCCAGAAAGCACTGTTCCACAAAAATCAAAATTGAGAAAACCTCTCCTGAAACTTTTTTTAGGTCGAGCATCGAGTAGCGCGCAAGCGCTGCTCTGGCAAGACTTTAAGTTAGGGGTTTCAAAAAGCTGACCAGACGCTCGTGCGTCATGGCCTTTTCACTGCGGTTACCCGCACGGGCGCCATGTGGTTTCAATTATCGTGCCCTGACATGGGCACGATAATTAAAACCAGATGTCTCATAGTGGCGCGCGCACGCGCACCACTCGCGTCGCCCCCCCTCCTCCCCGCTCGTGCCTTCAAATGCTTGTTGATCATATTGCTGTCTAGTAGAATGCTCGACTCAGCTGACGACGAGTGCCATCAGTCCACATGTCCAGAACGTGACATTGCTGACTGCTGCTGGCGCTGGGTCATAGGAGGCCGGCTGGGGATCGTGCGTGTCCGAGGTACGTCTTGAACTGATGAAATAAATATGTTTTAAGGCTAAGTCGTTTGGCCAGCTGCCACTATCTTTCATTGCCTTGTTTTTAAAGAGACCCTGTCAAAAAAAATTATTTTTCTTTTATCCATTTCTATTCATATTTTTTTAAACTGTAAAGGTATTTAAAACGTTTGTGGTTCTTGGTGTTTTTCTCTCATTTCACTGCACAGCATTTGAAGGAAACTCCCAGTCTCAATCCGAGAAACTGGCAGCAGGCTCCTGCGGGCTGTCTGTAGGATCGCGGTGACCTGCTGTGGAGGGCCAGAGCCGCCCCCCCCACACCAAAGGCTTGTTCATTTTGATGCTAATAGACCACCTCCCTCCAAGGCTCGCTGCCCCCGCCTGAGGTCCGGGGCGGTGGGGGGTCACCACATGACGTGCGTCCTCCGGACCCCAATTGTCATTCTGCACATCATTGATGGGGCTAATACATAGCTTGCTGCCCCCCCCCCCCTCCACCTGCAGCTGGCGCAGTCTATTGGGTAGAAAAACCAGCCCGGTATGTGGGGGCTTGGTCCAAAAAGGGCCGACAACTCTACTCAGCCACCAGCCCCTCTGCCACCGGCCCTGGCCTCAGGATTCACAGGTAATTAAACACGTGCAGTGTGTGGGGGCGCCTGGGCTGGAAGGGAGAGGGGAACCCCCATTCCAGGAAGTCAACCATTCACAAGCACATCCGGGACCTAAGATGCAGAGACAAAGCAGAGACACTTCTTTCACCGACTTCTGGCAGTGCCAGCTGCTCACTTCCGGTGGAGGGGGTGTGTGGGCCGTGGATCACCACAAGCTGGAGGACTACTCATGGAAAATGAATATTAGGCCTTGAGGCAGCACCAACCGTGTGCGCTGAAGCGATGCTCTTTTCATTCCCTCACCGACCCCTCCAACGGACACTTATGTTATGGCATAACCAGGGTCGCAGGAATTATGCGGCAGGCGAGGCTCAAGCTATGCGGCAGGGTTCAGTAAATTACGTGGCAAGAAAAGTCAAATCATGCGGCATTATGCTGCACAATTTGTAATAGTAATACTTCATTATTTCGTCATTTTCAAACTTGGTTACAGTATCTGGGCATTGGTTGTGCCACACCAGAACCAGTTTAAAACCCAAATATAGCAATAAGCAACAGAAAGGTGACCAGTCCGGCTTTGCAAAGGGCCTTCCACCACACAGCAACACGTGTCACTGCATTTTCATTCACTTTTAAACCGTTTGAGCGACAAACAATTTTATTTTTTGTTAAAACCTGCAGAATATGTGGCAGATGATGGATTAAGTGGCAAATGCGGCAAATCTATAACTATGCGAAAATCACTGCAGCCGCACTATTGCATAATTCCAGTGGCCCTGGGTGTAACGGTCACTAGCAGGAGCAGGAAAAGAGAGGGATAAGAGAAAACAGCAACACTGGATTCTCCCGCTCTACCTCATCAGTTCAAAGGTCAAGGAAGGCTGTGTGCAGCTCTACAATGTCAGAATTAACATGTCATTAGAATGCTAAGCATGATCATAATGACATTAATACTTCAATGGGAAAATGGGAATCTCTGCGTAAGTACCTTGAAAGAACACACGTGCACCAACACCTCTTCCTATGTGTAGAATAACTACCTCAAGCTTCGTCACTCTAGGCTCTGTTGAGGAAGAGGAGTACGGTTTCTACTCGACTTCTGAACAACTGCAAAATAAGGAGTACCATTAACCGCCTGTTATTCCTACTCCTAGCAATGTGTCATGCATACGTACACATATCCTATTATCATTTTGAGATACCGTCCTGTTACTTCACAAGAACTTTTAGTAGAACACAACTCCAGTCTTAAGAGTGCAGATAACTGTTGTTATAATGAATGTAGAAAATGAAGAAGGCCAACTCATGTCAACGCAAGCATCAGTTGAAGATGTGTACATATGTACGTGTTAAAGGAAAAATACAGACCCAAGCTATCTACAGTAGAAGAATTAAACAAGCCTTGGCATAGCCAATAGGTCTCGCCTTTGGGACCTGCTGCATAACTAAATACTTAGAAGGTCCCAAAGGCGAGACCTATTGGCTATGCCAATGCTTGTTTCCATTACTATAGAGGCACGTCTAATTAGGATAGACCCCTTTTCTCATAGCTTCCTGTTCATTAGAGTCATGTTTATTTGTTGCAAGTAGCGTCAATCTGCAACTGTTTCTTTTCCACAAAGCAGCCACATAAAATTGCCTTTGTATAACTGGCCCTGCAAATCTTTCAAAAGGGCCCCAGTGCAGAAAACCTCTCTCAGCTAGAGAAACACTTAGGGGCCGATTCCGATCTCGCTTGGAAAGCCCTACGACCGACTCCGTCCCGTAGAGCTTTCCGACCGACTTGTGCTCCTGGGCTCCGAGCGGCAGAGTACGATGCGCTGCAGCGCTGATGGACTCGGGTCGCTCGGAGCCCCATTGAAGTCAATGGGAGCCTGTTGTACGTCGCGTACATGGGCTTCCATCGTGAAAAATGTACGTCTTGGAAAAGGGCGCCACCTGTCGCGTGTCCGCGTCGGTGCCCCCCGCAACGTTCATGCATGGGTAAGGGAGACCCCTGGGTCCCCGCTGTCCGAGTCGTAGGGCCCCGGGTGAAGGGGGGTCCGGCGCGGACCCCCGAAGTGCTGTTCCCGGAGCTTTTTTGAGTCGGAGGCTCCGACTCGCACCGGCTGCTCGCAACGCGCATCGTACTTGGCCGGCCGGAAACCGTACGCATTGCACTGTGCGCGTCGGACAGATTTGAGTCGCTCGGGAGGCATCGCTGAAGGGTACGAGTCAGTCGTAGCGCGAGGCTTGAAGCGCATCGTACTTGCTCGCTCGTACAGCTGTACGAGTCGCACGGAAATCACACGTACGACTCGGACTCGCTACTGACGGATGCCGCTAGGAGCCCTACCGAGCGAGATCGGAATCGGCCCCTTAGTGCTAAAACATCAAAAGAAGACATAGGAGGATGAAACAGCTAATTGATGGCAGAGCACAGCTAGCTTAATATAAGCTCTTGCCTTTTGGAGGCTCTGGAACTCATTATGCCTTCCTGCTGCAGCTTCCTAGGCTCTCACTGGGCTTGATAGGGGGAGCTCTGGTCTGCAGAAAGAAGAAATGTGGATAGAATATATATTTATTAACTGCACTTTCAACTACCGCTGTAAACACAATACTAAAGGACCTTCACCATAATGTCTTTTAAACCAACCCCACCACAACCCCAAGAAATCTGTATTGGTTGTTATTCGTTGATTTTCATGTTTAGATAAACAACTGGTTGATTGATTCAGTACACTCTTATAAGGAACTAATATCCAGGGAGGGTGTCTAGGGCTGTTCCTCGATTGATGCAAATAAGCATAAGTGTGCCTTCAGTAGGCCTGGGCGGAAAACTACGCTACGCTCGCGTAGTTTGCGAAGTTTGCGCTACTTCGCACAACGCGAATTGCACGTAGCACAGTGCAAACACGCGTAGCGTAGCGTAGCGTAGTGCAGCAGTCATTTTTTGCTTGCTCGCGGTCCTCAACGTCAAGTTGGCGACCGCGAGCAAGCAAAATGACATCCCGGCGAGACTTTTTCCTCGTTCGCGATCAGCAACACAAGTTGCCGATCGCGAGCGTGGAAAATAAACCTCCCGGCGAGATTCTCAACGCGGGGAGGTCAGGTTTCTCATTGCGAGTGGTCGCGTATGCTCGCGACCGCTCGCGATGAGAAACTACCAGTCCGCGTTGAGAAAGCTGCCGCTCGAGTAAAAATCTACTCGAGCGGCAGTAAAGACAGGTCGCACTGTGCAAGATGCCGTTTTCAATGATTGCACAGTGCGGACAAGCATCCGGCACTGTGTAATCATTGCGAACACGCACTACGCAGTTCGCGTGAGTGCTACGCGAGGCTCGCGTAGTGCGAACTTCACTTTGCGTAGCTTCGCGAAGCGCTACTTCGCGAACTACGCCCAGGGTTAGCCTTCAGAAGGCACCTGGATTTTAATCTGGTAACACATATAGGAGGCTCTTCCAGCCCTGGGTTGCTTGCATAGATAACCTCCATTGATGAATGCAAGTTTGAAATGGGGCTGCAGATGAAAGGACCTTTGATGCTTAATAGGGGTACCCACATACCAACTTCCAGAATTGGGTTGCGCAGTAATGAAGGTGCTGTTTTGTGTTTTGTTTCACATGTAATATGTCTCTGTACCTTCCAACTCACTAAATTGATCATCTTGGCATGCTGGCACATACTCCTGCAAAGGTAAAAAAAATAGGGCTACTCTTCAGTTGAATTGAAAAGCCACAAATATTTTGCTTCGTTAGGTATCCTCTAAGCCCGGGCGGAGACCTCCGCTAGAAATGCGCATGCGCAGGCGCGCGCGCATGCACAGTTTTCTCAAGGATTATCCAGACGGCAAGGAAGAGGAGGAGGGCAGCCCGGGCACGCCGCAGTACAGGTAAGTGGTTTTAATTTACTTTTAAGTAATGTAGAATTAATTATTAATATAGGGGGGGTGGAAGCGGGTGGCGTAGCGGAGCGGAGTTCCACGGAGTTTGTTCGCAGCTCTGAGGACCTCCGCGTAGCCCTGCTACGCCCACTACGCCCAGGGTTAGTATCCTCCAACTCCCATGTCAACTACCTGTGTTGGAAATTACTCCATGTCAACACTATCACTTGCATGATTTAACATGTTTAGTTAATAATCATAGATGGGTATCACGCCACAGTTACCTGTTGCGGGTTGCATCCTCACCACCTCAAGAAGGGCGTGTTTCTGTAAATTATATGTTTAAAAGTAAAACATAACTGTATACTTCTGTCCCCAAACCGAAGTTTTGTGCATTGTGTGCCTCACCAGACAAAAGGCTATAAAGGGAAAGGTTAATGTATGTATTTTAACAGGTTGACACGTTGGGGCTTATTTACAAGCCTAGTGCGCCGCCGAAACGCCACTTTTATTGACGTTTCTGTGGCACACTGGGCTTACCCATACCTAGGAGGCCATGTAAAGCCACCCTTGTGGCTTTTCATGGCCTCGTAAATATGGTGTGAGGCAACGCAGCGCAAGTCGTAGCCTCACACTGCCCCGGCGAGACATTCCATGGGTGTTACAGTGGGTGTTCCCACGTAACACCCATGGCATTTGACGCATTCCAAGATTTACAACATGCTGTAAACCTGGGAATGCGTCAAACACCTACACCTCCCAAGGGGTGGCATAAGAGTTGTTTTTGTGAAGGAAGGTGTCCTTTTCTCCACAAAAAAACCTGATTTCAATGCATATACCCTTGCACCATGGTGCAAGGGAGCCTGTGTTTACACAAGGCAGCTATTTGAGTGCCAGCGCAGTAAAAGAGGACAGAAGTGTTCTGTATCTCATAGATGGCAGTGAACAATCACTGCCATAAAGCTGCAGCTGTAATGATGTATATCACTAAAGAGTAGGCAAATGATCAGTGGTGGCTGCAATTGAACGGGGTGGTGCAGGGCAGGGCGGAGGTTGCAAGGTTAGGGTAAGGAATAATAAAAAAAAATCACTTAGCTGGGTACGGTGGCCATGATGCCGCCTCTCCTCGCCTCTTCTGATTTCCGGAAGGGAAGCAGGAAGCACACAGGCTTCCCCTAGGCCAATAACGACGCTGCTGTCACCATGACAGCAGCGTTGTGATTGGTCTGAGCGCCGTGGTCAGCACTCAGCCAGGGACTATGAGCCTGTGCATGTTCTCCACCCAAGCTGTGCATTACAGCCCGGTGGAGAACATGCAAAGTGCTCATGACTCTTTGGCCGGCCCAAGACGGCCGGCCAAACCCTCATGCGCCCTTAAGTGGTCACCACTCCTCCCCCTGCTCTGCAGAGCCCAGCCCCGCTCCGCCCCGAGAACTGAGCAAGTAGGGAAAAATAAAAATGATAATAACAATGCGTTATTATCATTTTATTTTTCCTTTTTTAACTGCTCCGAGGGCAGTGGGGCAATGCTTAGCGGAAGAGCCCTTACTGCAAATGATACTCCTAACAATATCTATCTCATTCTAATGTGGCGCACATTATAACATTATTATCAAATTAACAGCCTGCCAAGATAGTAAATGCCTGTTCCAAAAATGTGCACTCAAGCCCAACAAAACTATATGCCTTTCCATTGTTACAAGGAGCAATAGATATTCTATTAAGCCTTCATAGAAGGAACTCACCATACCATGTTATCTTCTCTGCTCTAGCTCTCAAAAAGCTCTGTCCCGAAAGATATGCAAGGTGATGGTATCGGGGTATTGTTACAAATAAGGTGGCTAGATTTTGTCATCTCATCGGTTGCAACTCTGACACAGACATAGCCAATACGAATTTACTAAGAGGACAAGTGACATTCCATTGGGTGGAAAACATACATGGATGTATCCAAAACAATTGCAAGGAGGGGAACAGATATATCGAATACGAATTTACAAAGAGGACTACTGAAATTCAGTTGGCCATAGAACATACATTGTAGTGGGCAGTGAATATTTCTAAGAGGTCAACTGGAATTTCCTTGACTGTAAAAAATAATTGAGTATATGAGATAAGAATTGAGAAGATGGTAACTTGCCTTTATTTGGCTGCAAAACTTAAATCGATGTACCTCAGAAAAATACCAGAGGCAACTTGTAACACTATTGGCTGGAGACCATATACAAATTTATATACCAACATTTCCGAGAAAACGTAAACATTTTTGGTCTAAACATACATGAATGTATACAATAAAGTGGCAGGGAAAAGTTGAAAAACCTTTGGCTGAATTACAAGCATGAATTAATCCAAAAGGATTGCAGACTAAACGGGAAACACTATTGGCAAGCAAACATAGACGAATAAAATCAAATTACAGAAGAAATAGGGCTAAAAAAGTATTTTGATTAAAAGGCATGGAGCTGTTTGTCAGGGTTATCCATCTGCAAGCTTTAATGAGAAAACAGCACTATGTAATTACTTAATAAAACAAGAATGTGTGTGTGTGTGTTCGTGTGCGTGTGTGTGTTTGTTTTGAAAGCAAGGGTGCTTGTGCTCAACTAGGGAATTGTATACAATATAGCCCAGCTATATCACACGTAATGTAGCATTAAACGTGAATAATATGTAAACTGAAAATATGTAAAATGATTTTCAAAGTGCAAACATTTACATATTAGGGGGCTGATTTACAAGAAACTGACGCATCTGTACAGATGTGTCAGTTTCCCTGCGCCCCCATACGAAACCCTTGCTCCACCATGGATGCGCCGTATTTAAAATACGGCGCACCATGGTGCAAGGATTGACAGATGCGTCAGAAAGTCTGACGCATCTGTGGACCCAAAAGTGACGCATTGCTGGAGTTGCTCATGAAAGTGACGCAACTCCAGCAATGCGCACCAACAGATAGGTGAGTCCCATTTAAAAAGCCTTGTGTCATTCCTTACGCCTGGTCTGAGCAGGAGTAGGGATTTTGACGCAGTGAAGGTGTAGAGTGACGCAGTGAAATGTAAATTTCACTGCGTCAGTTCTACATGGCTTTTTGCGTGGGAACTCCCACCCTGCAAACATTATACGTGACGCAGGTATAATGTGACGCAGGGCTTTACTACGTGACGCATCTCCCTAGATGCATCACGTTGTAAATTGGCCACATTGTTTGCACCGCCGTTGCGTCAAAAAAAGTGACACAATGGCGGCGCAAGGAGGCGCAAGGGGCTTGTAAATCTGCCCCCATATATTTATAGAAGAACACTACAATCTGTGTTTTGCAGCATGGATTCACTGCTTTAAAATCCACTCACACCTATACAATTCCATGCTAAATTCGCATCCCAAAGATTGTAAAACTGCCTCATTTAGGGGCATATTTTCAAAAGAAGTGACGGAGCGCAGCGTTAGCCTTGTTGGCTTAACACCGTGCTCTGTCACTTCTGAAACGCAGAGCTGCACCGTATTTAAAAGAATACGGTGCAGCCCTGCGTTTCTCCCTGCGCTGGAGCTAAATTTAGCAGCTTAGTGCCAATGCAGGCACCCTTGCACCACAGTGCAAGGGTGCCTGCGTTGAGGGGAAGGATTGTGTATGTGCAGAAAGGTGTCCCTTCCTACACATAAACAATCTGAAATGGTGTTTTGTAACTTCTATGTGTGCTGCTTTGTACAGCACACATAGAAGTTGCAACTCATAATTTTTTTAATGAGTGTTTACGTACAGGAAGGGACACCCTCCACCACATAAACAATTCAATGGTGTTTTGCTGTTTCTATGTGTGCTGCACAACGCAGCACACATAGAAACAGCAAAAACGAGGAAAAAAAAGCATTTGCCAGGGTAAGAACAGGTTTTCCCTGGTCTTAATTTTGCCGCTGCCCCATATTTACGCCACCCTTGTAAATATGAGGCAGTGTCAAAACTCAATGAGTGTTGCGGTGGAACGCCCACCACAACACCCATCGCCTGCCCCTTTCACGCTAAGTATAGCATGAAAGGGTGCCTTATTTATAAGGCAGCGTTAAGCCACGTTAAGTGGCTTAATGCTGCCTCGTAAATAAGGTGAAGCCCATATCACCACAGGAACGTCACTAAAAGTGGAAATATGCCCCTCAGTGTGCTCACCTGTTTTGCAAATTCCTTCCTAGATCCTCTGGACGAAGAAACGGTACTAACTCCGTGTAGCCATCAACTCTGTTATACCAGTGCTGGAGCCAGTTTTTCTCCCATCCACTGTATAGTCACCAATCTGTCCAATCATCTTTCCATTCCACCCTTATTGGTCCTGGCATCCACACCCCAGTCACAAAAGATGCATGACTCAGTGAGCTCGACTCACCTCTCAAATAAGCTGGTGGAATCACACTTTGGGGCCGATTCCGATGTCGGACGGATCGGAGTCCGTCCAACATCGGTCAGGAACTGGAACCGAATGACCTCTTGTAAGTAGGATGAGACCGAACCCTGTTAGTTCACAATCCTAGACTTCGCTATGGGAGCATGCATTCCGAACGCATTCTGCTAAGGTGCAGTTCATCCCTGCACCCTGAGACAGGCACCTCAAGGTGCCTGCCACCGGATGCAGAGATCAACAGGGGAGCACCATAGGTGCCCCCTAGGCAGCCATTCGGCGGGCTTGCACCCAGGGGGGCCCTGCTGCGGCCCCTAAAGCTGTTTTCCCACTGCCTTTTTGTGGCAGAAAGGCCGGCACAGAAAGGCAGTGGGAAACTGCCATCTTACTCCATCGGCCGGATAGAGCCGGCCGGGGTAGTACTGAAGGGTTTCCGGATGGCGGACGGGCTCTCTGAGCCGGTCAGAAGCAATCCGGAAAACCGAGTCGGATTCCTTTCCGACCGAGCCAATCGGAAGGGCTTGGTCAGAAAGGAATCCGAACTGGCAGGTCCGATGCAGTTAGGATGGCTCCAACCGAGGGTCAGAACCATTCCTAACCGCATTGGAATCGGCCCCTAAGTTGGAGTCTACTAATTCATTTCCTTGTCACAATTCTCATCCCACACTCGCCTGACACCTGACAGGTTTTCAAATATGATCAGCAGGGAAGACTGTACCATCATAACCATCTTGAAAGTCGCATTCAGGGGATGCCCCAAAGATATCAAATGCATAAAATTCTCAACTTATGCTGGCAATGCTGGCACGCTTTTCCTAAGTACAAATACCCGTATGAAGCATCTTTGCAGATACTTTTCACTGTCACAAGGCATCTTGCTCTCATCTCTTCTATCTTATGTTTGATCACTAATCGGATAAACCTTAAGTGTATGGCCTTTTAAATGTCATGGATCAAGACACTAGAAACACGGCAGCATGGATTATTGGAACTAGCGACTTTAAATATTAGCTGCTAAGACCGATAATATCGCTGTGGTTATTTGTGATTTTACATTGGTTTCCACTTAAACAACACATATTTAGAAAATTCTATGCACAGTGTTTAGAGCCTTGCAGAAAGTAGATAAAAATTTAGTGAACAACTTAACTGTTTCTTTACTGCATGTTTCCTTAGTTTAAACTAAAAGATGTTACTGATTGTTCATAGACAAGTGAATATGAACCTGCTATTTCACTTTGCTAGTACCATTGCTCTCCATGTTCTCAGCAGCCATCTTGCCTTTTGACTTGTTTTAAAGATCAGACTCTTGGATCC
This sequence comes from Calotriton arnoldi, assembly GCA_963921515.1. Lineage (NCBI taxonomy): Eukaryota > Metazoa > Chordata > Amphibia > Caudata > Salamandridae > Calotriton > Calotriton arnoldi. The sequence continues at coordinate 423,900 of CAWUFW010012426.1, read as the reverse complement.
AGTAGCATTCCTCTGTGAAATGGCAAAGGTCTGTCTTTTAGCAGGACATTGGGCCAATAGCCTAAAACAATGCAATGCAATTTGGGTGGCATCACAGCACCAAACAAACATCCTGACTTGAGCAACAGAAAACATTTTAACTTCAGTTCACAATTTCAGCTGGCTATACATTTTTTACATTCAAAGTGGTAGTGACTTCAATTATGGTGAGTCTCCAAATTGTAATCTTTTTACAGTTTTCGTAGCAGTAGATCTGTAAGGCCATGGTAGAAGCATTTGCCACATCTGGATGAGCTCTGCAAAGAATATGGAGAAAGACTAGTATAGGGTACTACATTATTACTGGACCTAACCACCATACATTTCTTGACTAAGCAAGAACAGCTTGAAATGTAAAATTGAATGTGCCAACTGATGCCAGTTGATCAAACAAGACCATTTATTTCAGCTAAAGGATACTGGACCAACGCCTCTCACAACTACAAGTAAATATAACCGCACTGTTTATAGGACTGACCTCTAACTTAATAATGATTATAAAGTTCCCTGTAGGCATATCAGGATTTAGTTGCTATCAGTTTGTACGTGTGAGTGTGTGTGTATTTGCTTGAACGTTATTCCTTATTCCTGTGTCAGGAAAAATGCCAGCACTCCAGTTTGTAAATTCTCCAGGTTTATTACGATGATTGTTTTGGCATTCTTCGCCTTCGTCATATTAAGGTCCGACCACCATGAAAACAATTTAAAAATATACTGAAGACAGACTTCAAAGTACAAACACTTGCCAAAAAAATGGCAATTCATATTATTTTTTGAAACAGATGTTGAGAACATAGATTATTAAGCACCCAGTGGTGACAATTTCAGTTTTAACAACATTTTAAACATAAAAAGGCACTGAAATTCACCAGTTTTAGTCAATTCAAGTAACTATAACTTGTGTGCCTGCCAAACACACTGATGTCATCATTGATGTCATTTCAGGTGTCATCAGTGATGTTATTAATGAAGTCATAGAACATGCCATGAGCGATGTACTAAGTGAGGTCGTGAGTGTGCAAGTTATAGTGTGTGGAGTGGAGGTGGCTGAGTTACCCACAGGGCCTGGCTTGCACCTTCGGACACCCATCTCACTTATTTTTTACATTTTTTTTTTACCTTGTGGGATTCCTGCAGGCATTAGCGGTTCGACCTGGCTCATGCAAGAGTCCTGTGGGATCACAGCAACCCAATTTTTTTTTATTATTTGTCCTGGGGGGTAGTGTTTCCCTGGAACCACTCCACAAAGTCCAGATGGTCAGGGTGCCCCTAGTCTGTCCTCTTATACTTTATTTTGCCCTGTAATGGTTGCCGCCACCTTTCTCTTCATGTTGCGGCTGGCGAATGGGAATGCCTGTGGGACTCATAGGAGCTTCGTTTTCCTGCATGAGCGAGATAGCCTACAGGAAAAAAGCCCCCTAGATCAATCAGATCAGCCTACTATTTGAATTTGCATGCCATCAGGGCACAAGCAGAGGTCTTTTGCACCCAACCATCCAGATATCTATACATTTTGAACCTTAATTTCACAAAAATTACAGGACAGATTTATACCGAATCACAAAAGCACACATTCTGGGGAAAGATCTAGCTTTCTGTCAAATTTGGTGTAATTCCGTTCATTTTTCGGTCAAATTTGGTGTAATTCCGTTCAGCCATTTTGGCTGTTGCAGTGTCTAAAAATCCCCTGTGGAAACTGCATGGGAAAATTGCATTTTAGGACCCCCCCCCCCGAATTTCTCGGTTTCCGGCTAGATTTATCACCCTAAAACTGTCAAGGAAGGGGCTTAGGTGGAGGAACTTTTTTCTTTTGGAATGTTTTTTGAAGACTCCTCCAATGGAGGCTCAGCTATTCGCAAACCAATAAATATATTTGCAATAATATCTAGGTCCTGTGATATCTATGTGTGTGTGTGTGTGTGTGTGTGGGTGTATTTGTGTGTGTGTGTGTGTATATGTGCTCCTTGTTCATTATTCCATCTTGTCCTGCACTCCTAGTTTCATTCATTGATTGTTACACATCTACAGCCATTTGTACAATGGGTTTACTGACAGAATATCGAGTACAAAAATATAGATGAAACAAATATCAAAATGAAAATATAGAATGCAAAAATGTCGACTCCCTATACTTAAACAGGTAAGTACAAAAATATCCCCCAAAATATCGATGTCAAAAATATAGTTATACAAAATATCGATTTATATATATATAAAATAAAATAATAAATATTAAATACATTAAATAAAATTATTTAAAAAATAAATAAATTAGATTTAATATACATTTTACCAAATATAACAAAGAAACTTAATTAAAAAAGTTAAACACACATACATAAAAATTAATATATATATTCATTTACTTTAAAACAATTAATAAACTATACATTTTAATGTATTTTATAATTTTAAAATGATATAGAATTTACATATATATATATATATATAAATATATATATATATATATACCAATAATATAAAATAAATAATCATTCCATTGTAAGTTAAAACATTAAACTATTAAAAAATCTTCAAACTTAAATTTCCCACTACAGTGAGTGCAGCAGTAGGGAAAGTGTTGGATAGCGGAGGGATACAATTTACTATTCCCACTCCAGTCAGTGCAACAGTAGGGAAAGTGTTGAATAGCGGAGGGATACAATTTACTATTCCCACTCCAGTCAGTGCAACAGTAGGGAAAGTGTTGAATAGCGGAGGGATACAATTTACTATTCCCACTCCAGTCAGTGCAACAGTAGGGAAAGTGTTGGATAGCGGAGTGGTAAAAATTACTATTCCCACTCCAGTGAGTATAACAGTAGGGAAAGTGTTGGATAGGGGAGGGGTAAAAATTACTATTCCCACTCCAGTGAGTGCAACAGTAGGGAAAGTGTTGGATAGGGAGGGGTAAAAATTACTATTCCAACTCCAGTGAGTGCAACAGTAGGGAAAGTGTTGGACTGCGGAGGGATAACAATTAATATTCCCACTCCACTCAGTTCAAAATTAAAAAACAAACAAAATATTAACAACAAAAAACATATTTAACAAACAAAATAAATTAAAAAATATATAAATATGTTCAAAATTGAAATCCAAATACATTTAATATTAAAAATTAAAAAAAGAAAAACATATTATAATGTTGAATACATAGGACAAATACCTACAAATATTATATTAAATAAACTAAAAATTTATTTTCAAACAAATAAATATTTTTAATTAGAAAATATTTAGAAATAAAAACATTAATTATTACATACATTTAGTTTTTTTATTTCCTAAACTATAACACCACAAAATCCACAACCCACATCAAAAATAAAAAAAATGTACTTCCATAATTAAAATAATTAATTACCAATTAAAGAAATATTATTAATTAAAAAACAAATTAAAACTCATAAAATCTAATTACCTTCCCACACTTTACCCCCTATAATCACCACAACCCACAGCTAAAATTAAACTGTAAAAAAATTAATTACACAATTAAAACTTATTTTCAAATAAAAAACTAATAGTATTTAACAACTAATTATAAAGTAAGTAAAATTAATTTACTCCCCACCCTTTACCCCTATAAAAGTAAAACCCCCACACAAAAAATAAACAATTACCCTAATTAAATATCAATTAATTAATTAATATTACTTAAAAACTAATTATTAATTAATTAAACATAAATTACGTCCCACCCTTTACCCCTATAAACCCCACAACCCACACCTAAAAGTAATCACACAACTTCCATATTTAATTTTCAATTAATTAATTAATATTAATTAACAACCAATTAATAATTAATTAATAATAAAATACTTCCCACCCTATTCTCCTATAAACCCACAACCTGCTACGGAACTAAAAAACGCAAAATTTAATTAAAATAAAATTGATAACTACTAAAAAGTTAACACATATGTTAAAAAACATAAACCATTCTTATACAAAAAAACCCCATCACATACATTTGAAATATATACAAAAATACATAACACTAATTAAAAAATCAATATTTTAAACAACTATATGCTTGCAAATGATATTGATGACTTCTATAGTTTTAAATTCGATATTTCTTACCTTAAAGTTGATATTCTTGACAACGATATTCTTGCACTCGATATATCCATCCACGATATTTCCAACTCGATATTCATGTAGTTTGAATTTTTTGGCCTCGATATTCTGTCTCATTACCGTACGAAATATAGGGATTGCGATTTCCTACTTGTGATTTTTACCGAATCGCAATTAGGAAAGGGCAATTCCTAATGTACGAAAATGTACAAAGCTGAACTAGCGATTCCTAGTGAGTCATAAATTGACCTGCCACATGAATATTAATGAGGTAGGTCGCAGTTTGCGACCTATTAGGAACTGCAGCCATCACAGGGATGGTGGCCTACTGAGTTCAGCAGACCACCATGCCTGTGATTGCTTTTTAATAAGCATTTTTTTTAAAGGCAGACCATTTTCTTGAAAGGAAAATGGGATGCTTTTCAAAAAATAAAATGAAACGTTTAAGTTTCATTTTTTAATAGAAGGCAGTGGTCCAAGGAACCACTGCATACTCTTAAAATATATTTGTTTCCACATTCACAAAGGAAAAAAAGTTCTTGTGGGGAACCCGTCCATTTGCGAATGGTTACTTCCACCTTTGAGGTGTTGGTGTAAAATCAATGTATTGTGGTAGTAATTCTGTCGCAAAACATTCTTACATGAGTCTTCAATTCGGTAATTGGAAGGGATCCCCAAAACAATCCCCTTCCAAATACCTAATCGCTAAACACAAATTTAGACTCGATAACATGTTACCAGATCACAATTTGTGCTTTGTACATATGGTAAAGAATTTTTGTGGTTGAAATGGCCCGATTCTACAAATCAGGCCATTTCCGATGCCAAAAATGCTTATGTACATATGGCCCCTAGTGATTTATTACACACATTCGAGACCCCTTATTTTGTATCTCTCAAGAACTTGTATTACCGTAGACTCTGTCCTCCAGCACATCCATATCTGGTGGTTCACCCACTAATGCTTTTCAGGAACTTCATCTAACTCCTTTGTGGTCTTACTTTCAACCTCTGGTTACTCAAATATGCAGTCTGTTAATTCTCTACAACCTTTTCTTGACACACCAGGGGACATACTGAATTAATGGAAACACTGGTTTCAAGCATTTGGACCACATTTGGTAGTCATTAGTGGATCAAGGTTATGTCCAGAAAGAAAAACGTACTTGTTACTATATTCCTTGGGTATTGAAAGAAGGTGTCATGTGTGGATAGTGTAGCCATTGTCGTTTCTCCTATGTTAGCTAAACTGTTCATGTTGTAGGATGCTTTTCCTTTGTGCACGTTACGAAACCTCACACTTGTTTTTGTTCCACGTTTATTTTAGAAAAATACTGCACGTTTTCTTATTTTGCGCTTCTGATGGGAATTAGTTGAAACAGCGCAGACAAGGTCAAACAACAATGCTCCTTGTTATTTTCTGTGGTCAGAACCTAGCTCCTAACTTAATAGAGTAATCCAGCTGCTGTTTTTGAGAACACGTTTTATCATATAACTTGGGAATAGTAGTTATGAAAACACACAGAGCAGAGACTTGCAGGCAGAGCAAAGGTCCTGAGATGAAAAGGCTACACCGGCTGAGATGTAGACGACCTATTTATGTATGCTAAGTTATGGGGTCTGCCACTAAATCCAGAGATCTATAATCTATAATCACTTAGCTTTTGTAGTGAAGGTGGGTTTAGGCAAACCTGTCAGCTGATATGACACAGCTCTTTATTGTATATGGTCTTCTAATTATGTTAATGACATTGTTGACATGCATATGTTTTCTTATTGTGGCACAATTAATGCACATTAGAGTACAATAGTTTCTTTAAATATTGCAAGGTTCCTTCGTGTCTCTTTTCTATTTTATTGTGGACATGCTTAAGTGAGAGAATGAAAGGGTTTGACCTGCTGCCGTGATCCCTCAGAGGGTCGGGAGTGCTGTGTTCTGGGATGCCAAACCAATTGTCTCCCTGGGAAGGTTAGGAGGGCAAGTGAGGCACTATAAGCTAGTCGGATTCGGGCCCTTAGATACTGATGTGGTATAATGACTCGGTCATATTCTATGGTTCTATGGTCCCAACCATAGTTCAGTTCCTGCGCAGAATCCCTGCAACAAAGGGACATATTCAACCTGATTTGGTTTTGAATAAAGTTGAAGAGGTTGAGGAGTACTTCGATGTTTTCAAGAAGCTTGACAACAGGTTCGATGTACAACCAAGTTTGGTTGCCTTAAAGCATAGGTTCTTCCAAAGGCTACAAAAATGAGGGGATAATATAGACTCAATACATAACCTTATTGCATACACTTCTAGTGGATTCCCCATTTGCATATTTCAAGGACCAGCTTGTACCTAGGAAGTTTATTAGTCATTGCATTGATAAAAGATTACAACAGAAACTTTTGTAAAAGGGCAATCCGACCCTGGAAGAGAAAAGAAGGCCTGCAAAGAGTAATGAAACCTTGCAGATGCCAGCCAAAGAGTTAGAGCACAGATGCTTGAAGGTAGTGGGTGCGGTGCTAGGAAGGGATGATAACCACCCTAAGCAAAATGTGGGTGATGCTAAACAATTTTTTAAACAAATTCATATCTGTTTTAGGTGTGGCAAGCAGGCCTATGGGAAAGTGGGTATGTCTGGCAAAGAATGTGTCTTGCAGATTAAATGATAAGTTGGGGAATTTCACTATAATGCGCGGAGCAAAAATTACAAAGTGGCTAATGTGTCTGAAACTGCAGTGACCATGATTCAAAATGATTTAAGACAAATGGTCTTGGTGGTGGGAGATACTGAGTTCAGGACAGTGGCAGATGACACTGTGAGGACATGTAGTATGATATCAAAGCATGGGAGAATATTTCACATTTATTGGCCGATTCTGGACCTAAGATGACAATGATCACACAAGAATTATTTGATGAGACCTGTGACAACAGTCAGCTTAAGCCCCAAAGTGTGTTCTGAAGTTTGCACAACATCGCTTTGGGTTTCCTTGAGGAAGTTCTAGAGTTCAGGGTAGCAAAATACTCTGAAAAAATTTCAAAGCTGAAAAAGGTCTAAATATTTTGGATTGGTTTCACCAGGGCCTTTATGACATTGTCTTGATACCAGATGCCAAAGAACAGGTCTCCGTTGTCATGAGGGAAGAGTGAGTTGAATGAGTTCTTAACAAGTACCCCAGTGTATTTTTAGGACACTTAGGCAAAATCAAGGACTTCTGATATAAAATTAATGTTAAGGAAGATATCATGCCTGTCAAGCATTAAGCATGGAGTGTTTCTTTTTGTATCAGGGAAGACCTTGAAAAAGAGCTTGTGGGTTGGTAAAAGTTGAGGCAGTCGTTGACGTAGGCAGGTCCCATGTTGTAGGGTGGTCTTGTATGAGTGGGTGAGCAATTTGAATTGGTATATCTTCTGCACTGCTAGCCAGTGTAGTTTTCTGAGGTGGAATATGATGTGTGCGCTGCAGGGGATGTTGAGGATAAGTCTGGCGGTGGCATTTTGGGTGGTCTGACATCTTTCTATGAGTTGATTTTTAATGCCGGCATAAAGTGCGTTGCCAAAAAGAAAACAATGACAAACTGAGGGTATGCGTAATTCTCCACAGTCTAAACAGGGAGATTTGGATTATATTCTCACCCACGTTCTAAAATGACTGAGATACTAACTACGAGTATGCACATATCTCTGCAGTATAAACAAAGAGATTTGGATACATTCACACATATTCTTCAAGATATCTGAGATGCTGGCTCTTGGGGGTGCCACATAGTTGCTCAAATTCGTTCTTGCCATTGCCTACAATTAGGTGAAAGTGGATACGGTCTCTGGGCATTATACAGCTTTTGTCATATATTTTTTAACACTATTTGGGTTGGCCTCAGCGGCCTTGGTGTTCCAGTGCATAATGTGTCAGATGATTAAGGGTGTGAATGGCTTTCTCCGTTGAATGAATACAAGGATGGATTACTTGTCAAGTGTTCCTTTTGGGTATTAGGGAGCTGAGGATATGTCTGATGGGAGATGAGAGAGTTGACTGATTGCTATTGTGGACCTTGAGCCTCATGTATGTTGTGTGAGCAGGTGTTGCACATGACAATGCAGAAGGATGAAGCGTTGAAGCAAGTAACTGAATTTGACTGGCTGAAATAGAAGAGTGCTGCTGTTGTGTTGCAGCCATTTGTTACAGTACCATAAGAGCTATCTGTGGAGGATGGTTTTTTCGGGCCTCATTTATGAGGCCCTTATGCAGCCGTTGAGTCACTTTTTGTGACGCTGCTGCAGCGTAAAAAATGTGCCACAATGCACCACATTTACAAAGTGATGCATCTAGGCAGATGCATCACTTTATAAAGCTCTGCGCTACATCATACCTGCAACAGGTATAATGTATGCGGGGTGGGTGTTCCGATGCAGAAAAGCCTTGTAGAAGTATCACTAGAACATCTATGAGATTTCACTGCGTCACTTCTATGGCGTCACTGTGTCAAATCCTTACGCTTACTTGAAGCAGGCATAAAGGGTGACCCAGGCCTTTTCACATGGGGCTTGTCCCATGTGAAATGGTACATTGCTGGAGATGCGTCTGTTTCCAGACACACTCCAGCAATGCGACATTTTTGCGCCGACAGATACGTCAGAATTCCTGACGTATCTGTAAATCCTTGTGACATAGAGCGCCATACAGATTAATACAGTGCATCCATGGTGTCGCAAGAATGGTGCACTGAAAAGTGTTGCATCGCTGTTTCAACCCAGCGATGGAACACTTTTCATAAATAAGGCCCTTAATGCGTAAGGGGAAAGGTTGGTGCCACCTCAAATTCGAGGTTAGCTTTTATTTCCTGACTACAAGAATGTCATCTCAGTTCCACTCTAATGAAGCAAAGAGTGTAGAATGGTTTTGGGTGTTCATGCATGAATAAGGAATAGATGACATTATTAAGAACTGTGTTGTCTGTAATAGCTGTGAGGAGAGGTTAGAGATTGCCACTCCCCAACTTCAACCCTTTGAGTTACCTTGTGGACCTTGGGAGAAAAGTGGAATTGATTCAGTGAGACCATTTAGTTCGTAGTCATTTCAGCCCTGCTTTGCACTTGTGTTGGTTAACTACTATTTTCAGTAGCCAGAAATTGGTAATTTATTTTTAAATGGATTGGTTTTCCTATTAGAAGTGCAGCTTGGGAAATAGCAATGGGCTTTATTGATTATGGGTGGATGCATATCCCTTCCAAAACCCCTGCCTCACACTTCCTAAACTCCTCCATACTGCTTCCTAAACCCCTCCCATTTCTTAGGAAGTATATCCCTTTTTCCAGTCACTCCACCTGGATCTCTCCCACATTAACTTCTTAGGGTCAGATTACAAGTTTGGTGGTGCAGGAGCAGGCTGGCACACCACGCCACCGCCCTGCTCCCACACTGCCAAACTGGGCCACCCGCCTGCCAGATTATGAGTATTATCGTGGGATGGCGACAGGCGGCATGGCTGTCCTACGGCGGTGCAGTTTGAAGGATCACTTGTGAGTGTTAAACTACATCGCCGCGGGACCGCCCTTTCACGTTCCTGCACGGCATGGACTCTGCTCCACCATGCACAGGGCCAAGATCTTCCCTCACCGCCAGCAGTTTCATGGAGTAAGAACCTCCATGGGACTGCTGGCGGTGAGGAAATTCATAATATGCTTGGCAGTGCCGCAGGGCACCACCAAGCATATTGTGACCCTCAGACTGCTGTGCCACTGCCAGGGATTTCTGATCCTTGTTGGTTGCGGCAGTGCCATAGCGGTCTGACGGCCAAGTTTTAATCCGGCAGTCGGACTGCCAGTGCAGCGGTGGCCGGACCACCACTGCTTCACCACTGTGAGTTTGGCAGTCCTCATACCACCAAACTCATAATTAGGCCCTAAGTAGTAAACTTACACGTGTGAGGATCTCCCCATAGAAAAGATAGGAGAGGAGGAGGTGGAGATATACACTTGCAGGTTTGTGAATTGTATTTTGAGTACTTTAGTAGAACTATTGTAGTACTACTAACATACTACAAAAGACATTTTGTGAATATGCCCCTACATTTATATTAGTACCAAGGATTCAATAATGATTTTCAACTTTTGGCTTTTAAATATGCCAGACAGCTTACATGAAAACTATGCAGGGTTAAATAATTTGTGCTGAACTTTCCAAGCAGATGCACCCTGGTGGTGGTAACAAACAGTTAATAGTAAATGGTAAATCATGCAAGTGGAGAAACTGGAGGAAATACAGAACTTTCACAGATTACAATTCTAATACTTTAAAGCTAGTTAAAAACCATCAGGTAAACAAATGTTTGCCTGTAGCTAAACAGGTGTAATAATGGATGAGGACCCTTTCTTAAAATCTTTGGGCATCATCACGATGCCCGTGGGACGGCCACCAAAAGACCATCAGTGGCGGTCCCACTAACAGACAACCATTTAGGAAGACTTCCGCATTACAATGCAGGCGGTCGGGTCTTTACATCTTGGGGGATGGAGCACAGTCTCTGACAGGATATACTGATCCCATCGGGGCGGCTGTCAGAATTGTGATTCTGAATGGAGGCGGTGCCTGCTCAGGCACTGCTGTCAGGATCACAATGTCCCTTTCTGAATGCCTTTTCATGGCTGTCCCACAGCCATGATTAGGCAGACGGAAACTGACTTTGAGGGCCCAAGCAGGGCCTCATCCCCCGTGGGCCCCTGCTAAGGGGCCAGGGGGGCACATGTGGTGCCCCCCCACACAATACATGCACCGTGTGCCAGGCACCAAATGGTGCCTGCCACACGGTGCAGGGATGTTTGTAAATTGCCTTTTTCTACTGAGGCTTGTGCTCCAACCCTTTTTTGGGCTGCAGCAGAAGACGCAGTAGAAAAATGCAGTTTCCGACCACATACACAGCGGTCTGATCAAAATATGGACCGCGGACTACTTGTCGGAGGGTCTCAATCCCGCAGCAATGGTGATCAGATGCTCCTCCTACCGCCATCGTAATGTGCCCCTTTGTTCCTAATGGAAAAGTAGAAGAGTATATTGTATAAAGTTACAGATGTTTCCAAAAATGTGTCTTCTTTCGATAAAGGTGGCAGTCAGAGAAGTGCAGATGAAAGTAGATAGGGTTGGATTGGATAACAGAGTTTCAAAATCATCCTGGTTGAGAGCCTATTTGGGTAGAAGGTCACGGGCTATAAGAACAGATTAATTCAGGGGAATATTTTATGCAGGATTGTGAGAAATTGGGTGTTAACCCTGCTCAAGCATCAGCCATAATCTCTGTCAAGGTGAACCACTAAAGTCACTAAATTAACCTATGCTTCACCCATTGGTTACTTGGCACAAAAGCAGTCAGGCTTCACTTAGAGGCAATGTGTAAGTATCCATATAGCATACATAGAGTAATAAAGTGAAAACTCAACACAAGAAAAACCCCACACCAATTCAGAAAAATAAGTACATTTTAATAACTTATTTGACATCAAAGCAAAAAAAAGCCAGTAGGTAGAACCAAAGTACTGAATTTTTAATGTTTAAGGTAAAAACTAGTGTGTTAAAAGATCAAAGTGCCAACCATGGGCATTTAGTCATGTGAGATTGTGTCTAAGCAGTAAGCAAGTCAGATACAAGAAGTGGATTGGGCATGGTCAGAATGTTTTTTGAACTTAAAAGAAAATTCAGTAAAAATGTTCTGAGAAGGTAAAGTTTAGTGGGGCAAGGCTGCAGGCAGTGTCCAAGGAGGAGGCATCGTCATCAGGGAGCCGCTGGATGAAGTAACAGTGATGAATTCCATAATCGGACTTAAACTCTGCTTTGAAAGTTGCAAACCTACAGTGGGACAAGGCTGTAAGCTGTAGCCAACAAAGGCTCCAGGAGGCCAGATATCCTTTCTGCGAAGGACCGCTGTACAGGATTTGCTGCTGTGGAGAAGAACATAGTGAGAACAGCGGCGAAGTCAGGCCTACCGATGATGCATCTTGGGCTGATAGACGAGCAGGTTGGTCCCTGACTCTTTTCAGTTCTCATAGCAGTTTTAGCCAAAAACTTTCCAAGTCCCAAGTTTTGGATTTTGGCTATCTGGGCATCTTTAGCACCACTTTCCAGGATTTAGGACTGGAGGGGCATCATATGAAGCCAGGACTCACTCAGGCTGGGTCCAGGTGTGAGATCAAGATGGTTGGAGCCTTTTCTGCCCCTGAGGCTCTAAATAGGAGACCAGGAAATTAGCCCTAGTTGTCCTGGGTCCAAGAGGTGGAATAGGGCTCAAGCAGTAGGGCAGGCCTCTGAGGTTTCAAGGCAAAGCAGTCCTTCCAGTTGCAGCCAAGCAGTCTTATGAAGTACACAGCAGGCCACAGCAGCAGACAGCCCTTTAGGAGTCCTACTCCAGGTCCAGAAAGTTAACTGGAGAGTGTGTTTGATGGTCCCCTGGTGCCTTCTTTGAAGTAGACATTTCAAGAGAATTCCCCTTAAAGTGTATGGCGCTTCCTACCTTCCCTGCCCTGGCTCCAGTCTGACAGCCTGAACAATGAGGTAGCGTGAAGTCCTCCGTGTGAAGGCACAGCACAGTCTATTAATTTGCAAGTAGGGCAATGCCCAACTCCGCTACCCCATACTGCCAGTAATGGCCCATCCAGGCACATCTAATGTTCTATGGCTGTCTGAGAGGGATATGCATAGTCCAAATGTCAACTATACCTAGTCATGTGACCCAGGAACAGGCTGCAGGAACAAAATAGTTAGGAAAGGAAAATGGCAACTTTCTAAAAGTGGTGTTTTCAAAATTGCGACTTACAATCTGACTTTACCAATAAAGAGGATTTTAAATTATAATTTCTTAGACATCAAACATGAATGTCCCACTTACTTCCAATTAAAAGTTAGCATTTAATTCAAGACAACACAATGTTATCCTATGGGAGAGATAGTCCTCAATGTAGTGAAAAACAAATGCAGGATTTTTTCACTACTAGGGCATATAAAACATAGAAATACATGTCCAACCTTTTAGTTATAATGCACCCGGCCCAATGGGCTACCTTGGACCCACCTTAGGAGTGACTTATATGCAAATGAAAGGGGAGTTTAAGGCTTGGCAAGGGGTCTTATTGCCAAGTCAAACTGAGAGCTTCGGACTGCATTCATGCTGCATTGGCAGATCCGGGGCATGTTTTAAGGGGCTACTAAAGCGGGTGGCAAATAAGTTCTCCAGGCCCACGAGTAGCATTTAATTTACAGACCCTGGGTATATGGCATATAACAATTTACTAGGGTCTTATAAGTAAATTAAATATGCCAATCAGGTGTAAGTCAATTTGACCATGTTTTAGGAAGTGAGCACAAGCACTTCAGCACTGGTTAGCAGTGTTACAGTGCACAGAGTCTGAAGGCCAGCACAAATGAATTCAGAAAAATAGGAGGGTGAAGGAAAAAAGGTTGGGGGAAGACCACCCTAAGGCTGACTTTTCCAACAGGGATGTATTAGTCCAAGAAAAAGATGATGAAATTACATTTGATAGGGAATGAATATTGTTCAGTGTTCAGTAGAGAAATCCAATTTACTGAATATATATTTGTTACATACCCTTTTGCTTAGAAGTTTTAGGAAGATGTTTCTGGTCTTATTAATATGATAATGAGAATTTACCTGAAAACAGAGAAGACAGCGATTCTTTACTATGAGATGCCAGTAAATGAATGGATCTCAATTTTTTTTTAAAAATTGGCATTTTAACAGATATATAGTGGTGGCAAAAAAAGTGATTTTTAGAGAATAGGAATCAAAGAAAAAAATTATTTCCTTTAAGAGTCTCAAGACTAACTTTCATATAAGACATTTATATTTCTATTAATGTAAAAATATGATGGATACAATTCATGGTACGTGTGCTCCTTTCATAAGAGAAAAAGAGTTCTTTAGTGCCCGGAGTTGACAATTGATAGAGTGGAAAATTTGTATCCTATGTGGGGTACCTGTTAGGAGTGCAATGTTATTGCCTGTAGAACGCACTCAGATATTATTCAATGTTATGAGAGAAATTAGATGCTAGAAGAAACGTGAATCAAGCAACATGTTTCTATGAAAGTAGTATGCTCTAATGTAGAGCTCAATACTTAACACGTACAATTTGTGCAGGAAAGTGTAACAAATGCAGTTCGTTTTTAGGCCTAGGTGATTCAATTATGTATTAATTCTGTTAAACTCTTTTGTAGGCTAACAATGTAGATGCAAGATACGTATTAATGTAGTTAAGAGAATTGTTTCTATTGAATACTAATGGTTTATGTAGTTCCTAACATACACAGTATGGTGAATTCATTATTTTAGCCCACATTGTAGGCCTAGATTTGCAGCACATTTGAAATGTCCTCGTTTCGTAAATTAATGTTTAAATCCTCACATGAGTTTCGTAGAATGTTTTCTGTCTCACGTTGCATTTCAGGTGGATAACGTTTGCTAGTGAAGAGTAGGGACATTGTTCTATTAGACAGGTTGCGGAATGAAAGAGTTACAGTTAGCCTGGCCTGAGAAAGATAAGTTGGAAGGAGGTGTTTTCACATGGGAGAAGGAGAGATGACCAAGGACGAACTGCTACAGAGGGGCGTACATGGATAAGGCCGTGAAAGGAGTCAACGTCATGGAAACGTTTCTGGCTGAGCCCATTTTACAGTACGAGTGAGAAAAGCATCATGGTATATTTGCAGACTACGACTTTGAATATATGATGCATTGTATAGAGGGACATATACCCAACTCCTGCTTGCCATCCTGACAGAGAGCACCTAAGTGCTATCTTGCTTCCCTTTCCTTGTTTGTGGTTTCATGCCTCAGACCCATAGTATGGTGGAGTGACTTCTTATGAGGGCTGTACCCGCTGACACCTTTTCTCTTGAAAATCCTTTGCTTATATGCTAACTTAGGGATGCCACTTCTAGATTTAGAGTAGGGATAGTTAGAACTAAATGCTGTATACAGAAGAAGTGCTGATGCAGGGGGACCTGAACTTTTGCTTTCTCATCTCATGCATAATTGTCATCGAACTTATTGTTCTTTTTTATGCTTCACCGAATTAACATTTTCAGAAGATTTGATTTTTTGTTTCTCCTGCATTTTTATAATCTCATGCTAAGATTTGTTTATGTCCAACTATTTTGAATCTGTAATAAACTTGACTAACCTTTAATTGGTTGTCGACCTGGGTTCTTGAGTAGCCGTTTTGTGTTACACTGTATTTCCATTGAATTGCAACCTTTTACTCCCCTCTATGCTTTTATGCTGCTCAATAGAACCATCGGAAGACCGACATTGCAGTGGAACTGAACAGGTGGGCCCAGGCTCTTTCACAATAAAGGGTGTTTGCATGTCCTTATTCACTTCCCTCTTTTTGTGTATGCATTCTATTTGGTCAAGTTTAGCCATTTCTTAAGCAATACATTGCTGTTAGCTACTACAACTTGAATTATGAGTTGCACAGTACTGGGACGAAATTACCAAACTGCAGACACACACGAGAATTTTCCATTACCATGTGGAAAATCCACCTGCTACTGTGGAATTACAAATTAAACCTCATGGAGTGGGGAATTCGCATGTGAGGCCATTTTGTCTGGCCCAAACACAACACAGAATTCGGTGCTTAATGCAGACATGTAGCACCTGCTCTGAAATCTGTGTAGGGTGAGTGATGAGGGGGTAGGTGGCGGAAGCAGGGGAGGAAAGTAGAAATATTTTTCTAGGTGAAGCATTATATAATTCTCCTTACAAAGACAAAAAATCAGAAATGAGAGTTGGCATCTGCTACCAAAGTCTCATTTCGATTTTACTGGTCGAAAAAATCTACTTAGCTGCCTCCACGTCCAGAAAAAACATAACCCACGAAACAGGTCTGAATTTTCCCAATAGCCATATTCAAGCAAAGTCATCTAGCCCCGGTCTCTCTTTAATGCGAAGCAAACACATCTATACATCACTTACCTGTGTAAAGTAGTGAAAGGAAATTGAACATGTGTACTGCTAAGGAAAATGCTGGGAAGAAAGGCTGAGGTCCAACCCCCATCCAAGCTAGAAAGGAATAGTAAGTGGGTGAGGATGGGGGATTGGAGTAGGGAAGAGAAGGCTTCATAAGCAAGGGAGTGAAGATGGAAGAATGTGTATTTTGTAGCCATGAAAAAAGGTAAGAAACATACATGATGTCTTACCGTGGTTATTTGGTGTTTTAAGATGGTTTCAATAATCAGTGACACTTTTTACTGAGGACAGTAGAACGTGAGAAGAAATAGTTTGTGCAATTTGCAAAACTTTAAATCTGGATTGGTGCACCAAATGCAGAAGAAAGAGTCTCTAAGATGAGGGCCATTTCTCACACATCAGATAAGCTGTGCACAGCCCCAACACAAAATGCA
The DNA here is from genome assembly GCA_963921515.1 of Calotriton arnoldi. Lineage (NCBI taxonomy): Eukaryota > Metazoa > Chordata > Amphibia > Caudata > Salamandridae > Calotriton > Calotriton arnoldi. Next base: position 407,370 of record CAWUFW010012426.1, on the reverse strand, counting down.
TCATGTGCTAACATGCAAACATTTAACTTGTGTGTACTACTGGAAAGGAAAACAAACAATCAGGGACAAAGATAATATGCAGTACACCTATGAAGGGCCAAAGTGAGAATTATAAGCATGCAATTTGTACGTGATGGAATCATGGCATGTTGATATAGTGACCTGTAGGTATTATGCATGTTGATATGTAATATGTTTAAGAGAATGCTTCTAAAACATAGGGACAGTTACAGTGGCATGGTGTATGAGTCATTTGGGAACTGGCCCTCTCTGCAGGGTCACCCCCAAACGTTTTGCCTTCCTCCTCCATTTTGCCTGACCTCATTTTTGTTGGCCTTAGGACTCCGAGCACTTTCCCCACTGCTAACCAGTGCTAAAGTACATATGCTCTCTCCTCTAAACATGGTAAAATTGGATCATACCCAATTGGCATATTTAATTTACTTATAAGTCCCTAGTTAAGTGGTACTATAAGTGCCACAGGCCTGTAAATTAAATGCTACTAGTGGGCCTGGAGAACTGATTGTGCCACCCACCTAAGTAGCAATTTAAACACATCTCAGGCCTGCCTTTGCAGAGCCTGTGTCTGCTGTTTAAACTGACATTTCTATCGGACAAAATAAACCAGGCCCATCCTTCCTTCTTAATATATATAGGTGACAGATAGGGTAGGCCCAGACAGCCCAGAGGGCAGGGTGCAATGTATTTAAAAAGCAAGAGATGTACATAGACTGGGTGTAGTTGGCAGTTGGGCTTTGTGTATTTCTCCTAGACATCCACACACAATGGGTGCTTAGATGTGACTAAATAGGCCAAAATAGGCCATCACTGGCAGGGTGGAAGGGGGGAGCTGGGGCCAGCATCACCTAAACACCATATTTTGGCTGTGACTTGTCCCCACACAAAGGGCTGCATAATCCCCCGCAGTTAGTCTGGAGGCAAGGCAGGGAAAGCAGGGCATCAGTGCACTTCAATGGCATGTGTCTAGAAGCTTCTTCCCACTTAAAAAGCACAACTGTTTATAAAAGAAGGACTTCAGACACAACCACTTCAGTACACTTCTGGACCTAAGGATACTCTGCCAGGAAGGACTGCTGTGCTGCTGAAGGGCTGCCACTCAGCTGGACTGAAATCTGCTGGACTCTTGCTTTGCTATGCTGACCTGCTGCCTGCTGCTCTCTTGCCTGGGTGAGAAGGACTAAACCTACATCTTTTGAACCAAGATTGACTCCAAGGGCTAGTTGTCTGGCCCCTGATCTGACGACTCAATGACATACAAGCTTCCGACCTCCTTGCACCTGCATAAACTCTGCCTGGACTCTGCCATCTGTGAGTCTACCCTGCCAAGTGGTGCCATCACAGTCCTGGACCCTTGGAAGCAAGCATAAGGTGCTTGCCAGCAGAACTGACACATCTCCTCTGCTTAGCGATGCATCCCTGAGCTAAACCACGCATCTCCTCGGCTGAGCAGTGCATCCCTGAGAAGAATCCCTGCGAGGGTATCCATGTACTAGTATCTTGCAGGTATCAGTCATGCAGCCAGGTCTTGAGTCCCTTTCTGAATTCTGGGAGAGAGGATGATGTTTGGAAGTGTAGTGGGAGGTTGTTCCAGGCCTTGGTGGTGAGGTAGAAGAAGGAGCATCCAGCACTGTAGTTTAGGTGAAAGCGGGCAGTGCATGCAAGAGCGAGGGATGTGGAGAGCAGGTGTCTGAAGGGTTGGCTGAAGTTCAGGCAGTGGTTGATCTATGCTGGTCCTTGGAGGGCCTTGTAGGCGTGTATAAGCATCTTGAATTGGCATCTTTTCTGGATGGGGAGCCAGTGCGGGTCCTTAGGTGGGGGGTGAGGTGGGTCCACTTGGGGAGGTTGAGGATGAGTCTAGCCACTGAGTACTGTATCGTCTGGAATGTCTTCAGGAGTTGGGTGGTGATTTCTACATAGAGTGTGTTGCTGTAGTCCAGCCGGCTTGTGATTAGGGCTTAAGTAACGGTTTTCCTGGTGTTGACAGGGAGCCATCTTAAGAAACTTCGGAGCATGCGGAGGATGTGGAAGCAGACGGAGGAGAATGCATTGATCCAGCATTTCATGGTGAGTTTGCTGTCCAGGATGATGCCAAGGTTGTGGGTGCAGTCTGTTGGTGTGGGTCCCAGTTTGGAGGGCCACCAGGTGTTGTTCCACTGGGTTGTATTGTTGCCAACACTCATCATGCAGTTGTGGAAGTCTATCTTAGTGGTGGAGGGGTCTTCTGAGAGTGAGAGAATGAGCTGGGTGTCGTCTGTGTAGGATATGATGTTGAGGTCATGGGATCTGATGATGTTGGCCAGGAGCGTCATGTAAATGTTGAACAGGGTGGGGCTGTGGGATGAACCTTGAGAGACACCGCAAATGATGCTCTTGGGTTCCGAGGTGAAGGGTGATAGGCAGATTCTCTGGGTTTGTCCTGTGAGGATGGATGTGATCCATCTAAGGGCGTCTCCTTGGATCCTGATGTGGTGGAGTCTCTTGATGAGGGTCTGGTGGGATACATATTGAATGCTGCTGAGACGTCGAGGAGGATCAGGGCTGGTGTATCTCTCAGTTGAGGAGGTTTCTGATGTCATTGTTGGCAGCGATCAAGACGGTCTTGGTTCTGTGGTTGGCATGGAAACCGAATTGGGTGGTGTCCAACAAGTTGCACCTCCCCAGGTGTTCGGTGAGTTGCGGGTTGATGGCCTTCTCAAGGAATTTTGCAGGGAATGGTAGCAGAGAGATGGGGCAATAGTTCTTGAGTTCACTAGGGTCGGTGGAGGAGGGGTCTGACCTCTGCGAGTTTCTATGCGCCTGGGAAGGTGGCTGTGGTGATGGACGCATTGAGAATGGAGGTGAGTTTGCAGCTTATTTCCTTGCTCCTGGGGTTGAAGAAATGGTGGGGGCAGGGGTCCATGGGTGCTCCTGAATGGATGGAGTTCATGATGGCTGTGGTGCTCTGTGTGGTGAACTGCTCCCATGCTGTGAGCGGGTGGGTGTAGGTGGGGTCTGTTGGTGTGAGGAGGTTGTAGGGGTTGGTGGTTTGGGGTACAAAGTTTCTGTAGATGGTGGATATCTTGTTGTGGAAGTGTTCCGCCAGGGTGTCGCAGAGTTTCTGGGAAGTGGAGCTCATGTTCTCGGTTGCTGATGGGCAGGAGGACTCTGTGACGATGCTGAAAAGTTCCTTGCAGTGGCTGGAGCTGGCTTCAATGTGGTCTGCCGGCACGCCTCTTTTTGTGTCTGTTAGGTGATGGTGGTATTTTTGGAGGGCTTACTTGAACGTGGCTTGACTGTGGTATCTTTGCTGGAGTGCCATCTTCTTTCTAACTGTTTGCAGTTTTGTTTAATTGTTCTGAGTTCTAGTGCTGGTCTTGGCGGGCTTGATAGGGGTGACTCTGTTGTCGCAGTTGGTAATCCAGATGGAAAAACTCTTGATGGTCTGTTTAAGGTTGGTTGCGGAGTCAGGACTCCGCATCACAGCGTTGCAGCTCCTCGGAACCGGTGCATCACCAGCTTCGCGCCGCATCCCTAATACCAGACTTCTCATTGCAAGCCCAGTTGCCGGGATCCTCGATGACGCAACAGGATCTCGCTACGCAACCGTCGCATTGTTTCGGCTGTGCGGCGCATCTTTGACACAGATCCAGGCAACACTCCTCAACCAAGAAGCCCATCAAGGTATTGATTAGTCTACCCTAGGTTTAGGCTGTAGGGGGGTTGTGTTGGAAATGGCCCTCTATGCAGGGTGTGCCCCCATACTTTTTGCCTTCTTCCTCTATTTCATCTGACCTTGTTTTTGTTTGCCTTTAGGACTCTAAGCATTTTTCCACTGCTAACAAGTTCTAAAGTGCATGTGCTGTCTTCTCTAAACATGGTAAACTTGGCTCATACCCAATTCGCATATCTAATTTACTTATAAGACCCTAGTAAAGTGGTACTAAAAGTGCCCAGGGCCTGCAAATTAAATACTACTAGTGGGCCTGCAGCACTGATTGTGCCACCCACCTAAGTAGCACTTTAAACATGTCTCAGGCCTGCCATTGCAGAGCCTGTGTGCAGTTTTAAACTGCCATTTTAACCTAGCAAAATAAACCTTTTGCCAGGGCCAAACCTTTCTTTTTTATCAAATAAGTCACTTCTAGAGTAGGCCCTGGACAGCCCAGAGGACAGGGTGCAATGTATTTGAATGTCCTTGAAGTGAAAAAAAAAAACCCTCTTATACTCCTTTTTCACTACTGCAAGGCCTATATCTCCCAAAGGATAACTTGGAAGTCACCTTATTACATTTTATAAGTGTAATCTCCAAATGGGAAGAGATGTCTAGTCCATGTTTGGTGTTTCTGGAATCCAAATTTAAAATCCTAATTTATGGTGAAGTTGGATTTTAAATTCGAATTCTAAAAATGCCACTTGTAGAATGCTGGCATTTTCCTGCCTCAGCTACTTGGTGCCTGCAGTTTGTCTCTGGTCACGTGACTGGGAATAGTTGGCAGTTGGGCTTTGTGTATTCCTCCTAGTCAGCCACACACAATGTGAGCTAAGGTGTAAACGAATGGGCCATCACTGGCAGGATGTGAGGGAGGAGCTGGGCCCAGCCTCACTTACACCTGCATAGGCTGTGTCCTGCCACCACACAAAAGACTTAACAACTCAGAATTGTCACTTCAGCCAGCTTGGAGCTAGGGCAGAAAAAGTAAGAAATTCCATGCAATTAAAAGACACTATCCCACCTTCCAGAACCAGGGAACCAGGGTATAAAAAGGGGACCTTAGACACCAACTCTTCAATACACTTCTGGACCTGTGAATGCTCTGCCAGGAAGAAGGACTGATGTGCTGCTACAAGGACTGCCACTCTGCTAGAATTCTACTCTACAAGGAACTGCCGCCCTCTTGCCTGGAGAAAAAGAACTGGGCCTGCAACTCCATCTTGAACCCAGACCCAGAGTGACCCAAAGGGCTAGTCTACTGGCCTCCTGATCTGAGCCTCAAGGACGTAATAGCCTCTCCAACAGCTCCTGGTTCTTCAGTGAGTTCCTGACTCCCAAGAGGTGCCCCTCAGGTCCTGAAGCCCTGGTGTAGCTCTTGAGCTCTTGAATGCAAGCCTTTGGGCTCTTTGTGACTGCAAATAGAACCGTTCACACTGAAACCACACTGCCGCAAGCCAGTCGACATTGTGAGCCCGCAGGGCCCACTAATTTGTAGTTCTAGCCCTCCTATCCGTGATGCCCGGCCTGCTTATCGCGCCACGCCAACTCCTGCCCGCGACCCTCTCCTTGTTCCCAGTAATACTCTCCGCCGGGAACGGGACTTCAGCAGGACTAATCTGTGACTATATCTGACCTGCGTTCCATCGCTGTTGGCCTGAACCTTTGACTGTGACCTGGTTGAGCGTGACCAAATAGCCGTGGTTGGCGCTTTCTGCTTTTAGGTGCTATTTTACAGTATATTCTTTAAAAATTCATACCTCCGGTTCTACTAAAGGGATTTTTTTTGTCATTTTGGTCTTGTTTTATTTATAATATTTTGCTCTATATTTCTAAATTGGTGTGGTGTTTTCACTGTTTTACTGTTTGAAGTTTTGCGCAAATATATTACACATTGCCTCTGAATTAAGCCTGACTGCTCTGTGCCAAGGGGGCAGGAGGTTGAGCACAGGTTAGTTTGGTGTTTGCTTACCCTGACTAGAAATGTGGTTGCTGCTTGACCAAGGCTCCCACCCTTGTCAACCAGTATTCCAGTGTATTACACAAACGTTCGTAGTAATTTGGATGGCCAACCAGTGTGTGTACTGCTAAATGCACCAATAACATGTTAGCATGCCCAGAACTTCCTAGACTAAAGGTACAATGACCTATTGATAATGATTTGAGAATAATACTCCGAATGCAACCATTGTTTACGTAAATGTTCCAATAGGAAACACGTTAAATCTAACATGTGCAAGGATAAGTAAAATTATGTATTTGAGTAGGCAGTATTCACACTATTGCTATTTTATAACACAAAACTAATAATTGGTAGCATCAGTCTTGGAATAAAAACTGTAATGATAAATGTCAGTGCACATATGTCGAATATACTTGCACAATCTCAATGATAGGATAACAAATGAAAACAGGAATACTGTTTTACAGAGTGTAATCATTAATACAGCTCCGTTTCTGATCAATAATGCATTGCAACAGTTGACCTCATTCAGTTATATTATGAAATGTAACGTATTATAATAATGTGACATAATATTTACCTCACAGTGAGAGATTTGTTTAACAATGCTTTTAGAAACAGTACATGTATTCTTGAAAACACCTTCTGCTTCTCTTTACCAGCACAGCCAATTGTACCTCTGCTCCACTAGATGGCAGCCTAAGACCTATTCAGATTTTAGAGACTACATTGCAAGCACACAATGTACCGGAACTAGTAGACACAATAATTGTTTTATTGGTACATTCCAAATTCAATAGAAGGAAATGTTTCTTTCATAATCTGTACATTTCATTAGCGTCAACAGAGAATTTCCGGGGCATTAAAAAACAAAAATGTTAAAAGAAAATAAAGGAAAGCAGTGGTTATTGATTGTGTACAATCCAGTCTCTCAACAAGATTTATCACAGTATAGTTTTTTCTGTAGGCATTCTATTTTATACATGTTCACATCAGTTTCTAATCCTAACAACAGAAGTGCACAAGCTAACTATTAACATATTGTTGTGTAGTTCATGGTACTTCAAACAATGGATCCCCAAGCCAGAAGAGCTGGTTGGAGCAGTTAGCCTGTAGCATTACTGGTTAAGTCAATTTCAGTTCAATTCAATTCAGAATCTTTATTCGCTTACAAAAGTAGCCATAAATGTACATACATAAAAGATAGACAAATATTTAAAAACATTCATACACTTATGCATCATCATCATTATAGAAATAAACAATCAATAAAAAGTCTCCATGTCATTCCTTCATAAAAAAACTTAAAAAGTGGTCATCGTAAGCCGAGCCCACACAGCGATTTTAAAAAACAGCCCCATGTGGAAGATACATTCCTCATTGTCGAACTGGAGCAAAATATTGTAAGCTTCTCTAAAATCATTGATACATTGCCTCTTAATTAATGGTAATAAAATACTTTTAGTATACAATGAATAAAAATCACAGAATAATAAAAAATGTAACGTTGATTGGTCCGATCTCCCATTACACGGACAGGGACGGGAGTCTATGGGGCATATCTACGAGGACGGCGATAAGTCAACGCAAAGCGCCCTTAGCGCTTTTCTACTTATCGCCGTCTATCGCTTGATTATATCGCCCTGGTAGCGCGTTATCTACAACGCTTTTCCCCAGGGCGATATAATTACCAGCGATAGCGGGGGAAATCGCCGTTTTGCAGGGAACATCGCTGGTTTTCCCTGCAAAACGGCGATAACCTTGCTGATACGACCCTGTGGTCGTATCAGCACAATCCACCCCCATAATAGGTATGCCTAAGTCTGCATTTTAGCAGACGTTAGTTTTCGGCGAAAACAGCGGTTTTCGCCCAAAACTAACGTCTGCTAAAATGCGTTAACAGCCTTGTAAATATCGCGATGTGCACATCAGCGATATTTACAAGGTTGTACTGCCCAGTGACGCCCACTTTGCATCTCATTAGAGATGCAAAGGGGGACGTCGGGTAAAGGAGTGCTAACATGCGCCAATGCATGTTAGCACCCTCTTGTTAATAGGGCGATGATTTTATCTCCGCTTTTTTGGCTTTAGAAGCCAAAAAAGCGGAGATAAAGCCCTTGTAGATATGCCCCCTAATTTGTTTGAAAACCTAGTGGGAATCTTAACAGATATTTAACCGTGGCTTCCCTGAGACGGAACAGCAAACTATGCTCCCATTGCCCCATCGGACTTATCAGATACTTTTGAATTGGGGTGTGCCGGACAGAGTTTATGTTCAGATAGGCTATCACTCTTGATTTAATGGACTCCTTCATTAATCTCTCCCCATGTGTTAATTTTAACCAGGCGGCCTGCAGCTGTTTTTTACTAATAGTATGAGGGCTGCCTGGATTCTCAAACAGCTGTTGACATCCTACCTTGTGCATGCAGGATTCTACTTATGCCAGTCAGGGGATGTCTCTACCTTTGTCGCAAGAGAAACAGGGGCAGATTTACAAGCCCCTTGCACCACTTTTGCGTCATTTCTCCCATGTTAAAAATGACACAAAAGTGGCGCAAGGGCTTGTAAATCTGCCCCACAGTCTTTAATAATGTCTCTAGTGAGGCCTCCTTCCTTGTTTCTCCAAATTGCAAGCCATATCAACAATGGGCGGGCACTGATATAATCCTCAACGATTGGGATATTCAGTTTGCTGTGACATACAAAATTCGAACATGAAATCGTTGCCCCCAAGATTTTTCTGCTAAATCTGTATTCTTCAAGTTGTATTTGGTGACAATTATCAATACCCCAAACTTAGGCTCCATATGTGGCAATTTGGAGACATTGGGGCAGATTTACAAGCCCCTCATTTTTTGTGACGCACAGGTGGCGCATTTTAGTTCCCCATATTTACAAGAACAGGAAAAGCCACCCTATGTGACTTTTCCTGTTCTTGTAAATATGGCCCTTTTGCATGCAGCACTTTGCGTGAAAGGGGCATTCCATGGGTGTTGTTGTGGGTGTTCCCACGCAACACCCATGGAACCAAACACATTTCCAGATTTACAAGAAATTGGAAATCTGGAAATGTGTCTGAATGCTACGCCTCCCCAGGGGAGGCGTAGGGAGGCGCAGGGAGGCGAAACCTGGAGAAATGTATTCATTTCTCCTCGTTGTTTTCCTCTTTCTATGCATGCTGCTTTCTGCAGAACACACAGAAAGAGGAAATCACCTATGGTGATTGTTTATGTACAGGAAGGTGTCCCTTCCTGCACGTAAACAATCAGTAAAACAATGACGTTTTGCAAGTTCTATGTGTGCTAATGGAGCACACATAGAAGTAGAAAAACACCATTTCTGATTGTTTATGTGCAGGAAGGGAACCCTTCCTGCACATAAACAATCTCCGCATGACGCAGGCATCCTTGCACCATGGTGCAAGGGTGCCTGAGGCCGCGCATGGCAGCAGTTTGTGCGCCACTGCAGGGGGAAGCACAGAGATGCGACATATTGTTGTAAATATGTTGCATCCCTGTGCTTTGAAAGTGACTCAGTACGGCGTAGCCAAATGGCTTTTTTGTGCAGCATGTTTACAAAGACAGCGAAAAAATCAGGAATAAAAAAAAACTGTTAAAGTCCTCATGATAAACAGCTTACCCTTGCTGCAATTTTGGAAGTACAGGAAAATTGCCAGTGTTACCGTTGCTATTTTGTAAGTAAAACACGTTCTGATTTACACATATTGAAATGAACTTTTCTATATATTCACTTTCCAATACATTTCAGTCAACTGTCTTTTCTGAAAAAACTGCAGGTTTGAATGAACGCTTGGATGGTAGTAAGACAGAATCAAATATGGGGTGTGTCGAGAGCTTGGAATCTTCTTTAGTGTCTGCCAAGAATGCTGGTTTTGTCCCCTTCCAGACGCACTACAATTAACTCAAGACAACGTGACGGTCAAAGACTGAGGGGCATATGTACAAGAACTGCAGCTAACTAACGTTAGCGGTAGTTAGCAGCAGTTTTCCTAACGCGGCCTATCGCCGAAAACTATCGCCTGTTAGCGATGTGTTTACAATACGTCGCTACATGGCGATAGTTTCATGTAGCCGCGGTGAAAACTGCCGGTAACACTAGCGTGAAGGCAATACAAATTCTGACGTTAGCGGGCGAAAACTGATGAAAGGCCCATTAGCGGCAAAAAAACTCACTTTAGTCAGCCCAACGTGACTTTTATTGCCTCTAAAGGCAAAAATAGCCTATTAGTCCACCTACAATGAAAATTAGGAAATAAAACCAATTGAATGCAGATGGGAGCAGCCAGGGCCAAGTGCAGCACAAATCAACAAGCGCCCCCCAACCTCCCAACAGCCAGGATGACCAGCCAGAGTCCCAGGGGGAGAGGAAATTCAGGGCTACATCCATGAAAAGAGGCGCATCGCTGTGCAAAACCAGTGATGCATCACTTTTCATTGTGCACTCCTTGCAACACCATGGCATCCAAAACCTTGAAAGCGTGGATAGTCCCCAGGGCCCAGAGGCCTCACTGGGCCTGCGTCTGGGACCCGGAGTGGGAGCAGTGGTGCTGTGGAGTCGCTGAGCCGTGGCGGTAGATATTGAGGCGCGGCAATCGCCCTTACCTGGTGGTGAAGTCTGGCAGGTCGCATGGAGACACATTGCTGATCTGTGTGAGAAGACCGCCTTGCGCCCCTTAAAGCTGTGAACGGTAGCAGCGCTCCTGCTCACCAACATAGGGAGGCCTGCATCGTATACTATGATCCACCACTACACCTGAGTGCACGGAAGAGATTTCCAATGGTGTGCGGCACCTCTCTGCATCACATGCCGGATGATGTTGTGCTGGCCGGACGCTGTGGAGGGTGAGGCCCCTGAACTGCGGTGAACTTGTGTGGTGGGAGCGCTGCAACTTCACGCTTAAGGGGGCCCTGTTGCATCACCTGCATCGGGAGGTTCCCCAGCGGACTTGGCGGCGACTGCTGTACACAGCCTTGTGAAATCCTGCCTGGCTGAGGCTCCTGCTGGCTGAGTCACAGATTTGGAGAGAGTGCAGTGGATTGCGCCATGGTGTCAATGTCCAGGTGAGGAGAAGGTGGGACGCGTAGCGGAGGAGGCCCGGGGGTCGAGTCGCCCAGGCCTAAAACAACTGTGGGTGACGCACCCCCAGTGGCGGCTCATCCGCTATGGCGGAAGAGCATCACCCCACTGCTTTCAAGCAGTGCAAGAAGAGGAAAAATAATAGCATGATGATAACTTTCTGATGTACTCATTCTATGTTTCCTTTGCGGGCGGCAGTGTGGGTTTTGCTGCTCTGCTCACGGAGCAGGGAATTGGTGGAGTGGTATGCCCACTCAAGTGCACAATGACTGTTTGGTCGGCCCTCTCAGGGCACCCAAAGCAGTCATGTGCACTTCCCTGTTCGCAATGCAGGCTGCATTACAGGTCTCGAGTTGGACACCCCGCGAGGGATGTCAGACCACTGCGAGCTGGAGTGTATACGTGCAGGAACCACATCGTCTTGCGTCAGTGTGTCAGCATGGAAGTCCTTTTTCTCCTCTCTCTGCCTCAGCAAAGATATGGTGTTTATATACCCAAAGTGGTCAGGGGTTCTACCTTGCTGTGTCATGTCGGACTTAGGATGACGGAAGGAATGACCTTTATACATAGTTATAATGCAGGAGATAGTAGTTCTGCTGAGTTTCCAAGAATCCTCATGCATAATGGATAAGGCTAATTTTCAGGGAAAAGCCCATGTCCTGTAAGCAGTACCGTAACTAGGTAAAAGGTCAGTCCCAAGAACCGTTATGTACTGTAATGGTAGGGGAGAATGTAGGTGAAAGGTTAGGTTGCTACCTGAGCCTATATATAGGGATACCTATATGAAACATAACACCCACTCCTCATCCGACTGAACAACATACTATAATATTAATGTACTTCTAGACATTGTACGCAAACAACTAATTAGTCCATTAAATAGTGCATAAAAAACAGGAAAAAAATTCAAAATGCTAAAATTGTATCTTAAGCAATAGAAGTCTTACTAAAATATGTTTGTATATATAGTTCGAACAACTACGAGTGTCTGAAAGCCATGCATTTCAGCAAGAAAAAAGTCTATTGTTGAAAAATTCCAAATTTGGTTTGTTTTGAAAAAGGCCGAATTTTTCCCCAGCACACGATGAGCCAAATGTTTATGTGTCCTGGCTGGGAGACTCAACATCACTGTTGCTTGCCATCGCAGACGACGGTCCCTGCAACACCTCACAGATCAGGTCAATCAAGCACAGATGGTCTTCTGTATTACACACAGCCGATGCTGGGGAAGCCTGTGTGACATCCAAGGCCTGAGTACTTGTTGAGGAGCCGGTATCCATTCCAACAGGAGCTGAAGCATCCTGTGGTGGCTCTAAGAATGCCAACATCAACATGGAAATTTGCTGAGGACACAGCAGAACATGGGTCATTATCGGGTCCAGTAAAGCATCAACGTCCGGTGGCGTAACCAATGGAAGTGTTAGACAGAGATCCAACATGCATTCTTGTCCGCAGAACAGGCATCGGAGGACAGGCAGAATACAGTTGATCCAGACTGGTCTAAATGACAGGAACCAAGACTTGCTCAGTTCGCGGAGGCGAGGTGTGCCCAGATGGAGTACCATGCGATCATGGTATCTGCACTCCAGGAGCGTTTTTTCCATCTCCTTGGTGACTGGGACGTCCATTGCGTAGCAGAAAATTACAATCAGGATTCCTGCTATTAGGAACAGGATCAGCGGAAGTCCTCCAAAAATGCTTCCGAATACGAAGTGTATGAGGTTTGGAATCACTCCTAAGACGTTCTGGAAGGTGCTTATCAGTCCAGAACCTATGGTCTTAAATAGGTGTACTATACCCGTCGTATTGATGGAGCGGAAATTTCACGGTAATATCTCAATGCAAAACATCATTACCTCTTGTTTTCCGCTTAAGGCGATGGAACTTTGACACCGTGTGATCACCATGAGGAGACTTTGCATAAACATGAAAATCAGATGCAAATAAATATTTAAGGCAATAATGAGAGTTGTGAGTAGTTTTAAATGGTTGTATTTTCTAATCAAAAGTCAAGGTTCTCTGACTCTTTATTCATTAGTCAAATATCAATCAGGTTACAGAATTGAAAAATAGGAAAAAATAGAATCAATACGAAACATATTATTGATTGCATATAAAGCACTCCTTAAAGGAAGGAAATGAGGCATAAAATGTCAGTCAGAACTTTTTAAAGAGTTTCAGAAAAAATATAATGCAAAGAGTGAGTAAGCTAAATCAATAATAGCAAAAATCTCCCATAAAGAGAAATAAAATGCATAGAACAAATAAGGGGCCGATTCCGATCTCGGTCGGAGGCGCACCCAATACCATTCGGTCGGGAAAAAAGCCATGCGAAAGCCTGTTTTCCGAACGATCCGTACAGCACACCGAACGAGCAAGTACGATGCGCACAACAGCAAAAAATCCGGCCGAGCCGTACTCACCCAAACCAGGTCCTGTTCTCCGACCGAGGCGAATCCGGAAACGCCGAATCGAGTCGCACGGAAGGAAAAATGCAGCCCCGTCCGGCCGGACAAGTACGATGCGCTTCCCGTACGCGCCGAACCCGTCGCTACGCACGGCACGTTAAAGCATCCGGGAGAGGCGCACATAAGCTCCGATTCGCGCCACAACACGATCCACGGCTCACGAGACGAACACGGCACCGGCGAGGACGACGCGAAGCAACGAGGACGAGGCGAAGCGACGAGGACGACGCGAAGCAACGAGAAGGACGAACGACACGAACCAACCATGAATCCCTTCGTCCCGATCATACCAATATTCTACATCTACTACCGGAACAGGCACGGACGCGTACGGCGCAGAAGGTAAGCCAGACACCAACCACAAAACACATACAACACGTACACGACACATCACACACATACACAGGGATGCTGAATATACTTACACCAGCAACAGCAGCACCATAGGGGCGGGATGCCCATCACCAATGCCACATATGCACACAGGGGCCTGAATGCGCACCACCACCCCTACCCAGGGGGGCAGGATGCCTACCACTACTACCACCCTTAGCCAGGGGGTCTGGATGCCTACCACTACTACCACCCTCACCCAGGGGGGCTGGATGCCTACCACTACTACCACCCTCACCCAGGGGGGCTGGATGCCTACCACCACTACCACCCTCACCCAGGGGGGCTGGATGCCTACCACTACTACCACCCTTAGCCAGGGGGGCTGGATGCCTACCACTACTACCACCCACACCCAGGGGGCTGGATGCCTACCACTACTACCACCCACACCCAGGGGGGCTGGATGCCTACCACTACTACCACCCTTAGCCAGGGGGCTGGATGCCTACCACTACTACCACCCACACCCAGGGGGGCTGGATGCCTACCACTACTACCACCCTTAGCCAGGGGGGCAGGATGCCTACCACTACTACCACCCACACCCAGGGGGGCTGGATGCCTACGACTACTACCACCCTCACCCAGGGGGCTGGATGCCTACCACTACTACCACCCTCACCCAGGGGGGCTGGATGCCTACCACCACTACCACCCTCACCCAGGGGGGCTGGATGCCTACCACTACTACCACCCTCACCCAGGGGGGCTGGATGCCTACCACTACTACCACCCTCACCCAGGGGGGCTGGATGCCTACCACCACCCTTAGCCCGGGGGGCTGGATGCCTACCACTACTACCACCCTCACCCAGGGGGGCTGGATGCCTACCACTACTACCACCCTTAGCCAGGGGGGCTGGATGCCTACCACTACTACCACCCACACCCAGGGGGGCTGGATGCCTACCACTACTACCACCCTCACCCAGGGGGGCTGGATGCCTACCACTACTACCACCCTTAGCCAGGGGGGCTGGATGCCTACCACTACTACCACCCACACCCAGGGGGCTGGATGCCTACCACTACTACCACCCTTAGCCAGGGGGGCTGGATGCCTACCACTACTACCACCCTTAGCCAGGGGGGCTGGATGCCTACCACTACTACCACCCTTAGCCAGGGGGGCAGGATGCCTACCACTACTACCACCCACACCCAGGGGGGCTGGATGCCTACCACTACTACCACCCTCACCCAGGGGGGCTGGATGCCTACCACTACTACCACCCTCACCCAGGGGGGCTGGATGCCTACCACCACTACCACCCTCACCCAGGGGGGCTGGATGCCTACCACTACTACCACCCTCACCCAGGGGGGCTGGATGCCTACCACTACTACCACCCTCACCCAGGGGGGCTGGATGCCTACCACCACCCTTAGCCCGGGGGGCTGGATGCCTACCACTACTACCACCCTCACCCAGGGGGGCTGGATGCCTACCACTACTACCACCCTTAGCCAGGGGGCTGGATGCCTACCACTACTACCACCCTTAGCCAGGGGGCAGGATGCCTACCACTACTACCACCCACACCCAGGGGGGCTGGATGCCTACCACTACTACCACCCTCACCCAGGGGGGCTGGATGCCTACCACTACTACCACCCTCACCCAGGGGGGCTGGATGCCTACCACCACTACCACCCTCACCCAGGGGGGCTGGATGCCTACCACTACTACCACCCTCACCCAGGGGGGCTGGATGCCTACCACTACTACCACCCTCACCCAGGGGGGCTGGATGCCTACCACTACTACCACCCTCACCCAGGGGGGCTGGATGCCTACCACCACCCTTAGCCCGGGGGGCTGGATGCCTACCACTACTACCACCCTCACCCAGGGGGCTGGATGCCTACCACTACTACCACCCTTAGCCAGGGGGGCTGGATGCCTACCACTACTACCACCCACACCCAGGGGGGCTGGATGCCTACCACTACTACCACCCTCACCCAGGGGGGCTGGATGCCTACCACTACTACCACCCTTAGCCAGGGGGCTGGATGCCTACCACTACTACCACCCACACCCAGGGGGGCTGGATGCCTACCACTACTACCACCCTTAGCCAGGGGGCTGGATGCCTACCACTACTACCACCCTTAGCCAGGGGGCTGGATGCCTACCACTACTACCACCCTTAGCCAGGGGGGCTGGATGCCTACCACTACTACCACCCTTAGCCAGGGGGGCAGGATGCCTACCACTACTACCACCCACACCCAGGGGGGCTGGATGCCTACCACTACTACCACCCTCACCCAGGGGGGCTGGATGCCTACCACTACTACCACCCTTAGCCAGGGGGCTGGATGCCTACCACTACTACCACCCTTAGCCAGGGGGGCTGGATGCCTACCACTACTACCACCCTTAGCCAGGGGGGCAGGATGCCTACCACTACTCCCACCACACCCAGGGGGGGCTGGATGCCTACCACTACTACCACCCTCACCCAGGGGGGGCTGGATGCCTACCACTACTACCACCCTTAGCCAGGGGGCTGGATGCCTACCACTACTACCACCCCCACTCATAAGATGGACAATGCATGACACAACAAGCACACCACAACCTAGGGAATGCAAGATAAAGACATCCCCCCACCACCATGACAAGCGTGTGTAGGCTGTGTCAAATGCCTACAACACCGAACATGACTTTGAACATACAATGTGACCCCCTAGCACATGTGCCACACATATATGTGTGTGGCACCCACAATGCAAGCAGCCCATGACCATTGTGGCAATGGGGCCTAAACCCCCATCATCACAGTGACCAAAAGGCAAGTGTGGGGTCCATAGCCAAAGCACATTCTGACCATTGTGGCAATGGGGTCTAAACCCCCATCATCACAGTGACCAAAAGGCAAGTGTGGGGTCCATAGCTGAAGCACATTTTGACCATTGTGGCAATGGGGTCTAAACCCCCATCATCACAGTGACCAAAAGGCAAGTGTGGGGTCCATAGCCGAAGCACATTCTGACCATTGTGGCAATGGGGTCTAAACCCCCATCATCACAGTGACCAAAAGGCAAGTGTGGGGTCCATAGCTGCAGCACATTTTGACCATTGTGGCAATGGGGTCTAAACCCCCATCATCACAGTGACCAAAAGGCAAGTGTGGGGTCCATAGCTGCAGCACATTTTGACCATTGTGGCAATGGGGTCTAAACCCCCATCATCACAGTGACCAAAAGGCAAGTGTGGGGTCCATAGCCGAAGCACATTCTGACCATTGTGGCAATGGGGTCTAAACCCCCATCATCACAGTGACCAAAAGGCAAGTGTGGGGTCCATAGCCGAAGCACATTATGACCATTGTGGCAATGGGGTCTAAACCCCCATCATCACAGTGACCAAAAGGCAAGTGTGGGGTCCATAGCCGAAGCACATTCTGACCATTGTGGCAATGGGGTCTAAACCCCCATCATCACAGTGACCAAAAGGCAAGTTTGGGGTCCATAGCTGAAGCACATTTTGACCATTGTGGCAATGGGGTCTAAACCCCCATCATCACAGTGACCAAAAGGCAAGTGTGGGGTCCATAGCCGAAGCACATTTTGACCATTGTGGCAATGGGGTCTACACCCTCATCATCACAGTGACCAAAAGGTAATTGTTGACAAAGAAAGAGCTGCAACTGCCAAACTGCATGGATCATTCCTGGTCACAGAACCAAAAACTCATCTGTGGCAAAGTAGTGTATGTGTCCCATTGCAACATAAATTGGGGGAGCCAAATACTGCAGTGCAAATGAAACATTCCTTTGGCCATGTGCAGACAAACAACACCCATGTGTGCTGAGACCGTCAACAGTCATCAATGACACAATGACAGAAGTGACCATCAGAATGCAGAACCACATATTTGCACCAATGGGCACACAAATGCAGATATCCTGTGGAGACAGCAGATGTGAGGTGAACAGATACCATACCATGGCAGCAATGGGACACACAAACCATGATCACTGTGCTGACTGATGACCTAGGAGTCCCAGGGACAGCAGGGGAAACACACCAAACAACATACAGCCAATGGCACACCCAAGATATGCCAATGCAGTGGTGCAGATGCACAAACACAAACAGGCAGACCAACACTGTCATCATACACAGCAGGTGAGGGGTGGGGGTGCCAGTGTCCCCAGGCAACCACACAACACATGAGGAGAGCTGAATACCAATCATACAGATGTGCATACACTGCCACACTAAGGTAACTCATGGATCCAAATCCCCTATGTGGGCAAGCAGGCATTGTCAGATGAGAGGGAGCACAAAACACACATGTCACACAGGCACGTAGGAACAACAACTGACACAGCAAGACACAGACGCACCACCCCCAGGGCCCCCACAATGTGGTGACCCTGGGCTGAATAAAAATCCCACTGTGATGACAAAGCTAAATGTCGTTCACACTGTGAACCACAGTCAGGTGTCCTGAGCAACAAACTACCATCACACCTACACAAGCACAAATCAATCAGCATGGCCAGTAAGCCAAGGCCAACATGGAGGCAGGGGACTAGCTGGGCAACAACTCCCATCTGCACACACTCAAGACCACACCCCTCGACCTCTAACAATGTGCAGCAGTGAAGTACACATGCACTGGTGACATTGCACATGCACCCATGACTATTCCAGGGTGGTGGGTGGGAACCAAGGTGCAGAAACACATCACACATGGCCACTCAACAAGACTCCTGAATGTCTGACACACTGCACACTACGCTGTACATGGACATGACGGCGATACCACACCAACCAATGGGATCCCAGCCACAGTCACACACCAATGAAGAAGCCAAGGTCACCCACAAAGAACACACATAGACAACAACCAACATTGCAGCCCGGACCCTGAGGAGTGCCAGCAGTCACACACACAACGTGTCACAATCACTGAAAGACAACACGAACTGAAAATCACATGACAGGGGCAAACAACAAGTGCCAAGGGGAAACCTAACTGTGACCCATCTGCGTCTGCACACAAACTCAGCCCTGACAGCAAACACACCTATGGGTGACACCCTGATGACCAGTAATGTGCCATGCACCCACATCACAGAGAACACAGGGAGAAGACTTTGGGGGAACATAGCTCAAGTCAGCAAGCATCACAAACAGGTACAACACTAGGGATCACAGCATGCGCAGATAAATGGAAGTGAACACACAGACATGCACATACAACACACACCTTGGGCGCAGGCAATGTCACACGTGTACACACTGCCATGAGGGGACTCCACTCCTGTGTGAGGAAAGCTGTGCCATATGTTGCCTCAATAGGGCCCCATCATGTCAGCTGAGCACTTGGTCACACAATCAACAATTAGCACCAAATGAGGGCTCCCATCACATCAGCCTGGTCATGGATGTGCCAACGGAATCATCAGCACAGATCCAACACACTTGTATAGCAATGTTGCACTGACTACACGGATGAGTCCTTCCCCATTGATGCCCAAACCTGCATGTCCACTGGAGATGGCAACACGGTCAGGGAAGTAGACAAATGCAACGATGGCAGGCACAACAGATGTGCAGGGGTGGAAGCCACAGATATGAAATTGCTAATGTAAGTAGGAAACCCATTGCCAAATACTGAACACATGACACCCTCAGATGCTGCTATTGATGATATGGATACACCACATGATAGGACACATTCCCCCTGGACCACATGGGTTCCTGCACAGTAACACTTCATAATCATGAGACCAGATATCACCATCACTGCAGCAAGGGCATGGTTAGCAGCACCAACAACATGTACATCTGAAGCATGAGCACTAGAGAAAAGAAAGTTGCTTTATTCAGCATATGTGTTGATTGAAAACGACGTCCAGAAAAAATAGAGCAAAGGCCAATGGCCAGTCCATTGTCAAAGTTCAAACAGGGTGACACTGGCAGATGTCACCCTACGCATGCCTGCACAAAACCAGGGACAATCCACTAGGAGGGGCAACCGGGGGGCAGGCCAGGCACCGCAGGGACAGGATCAGGGCTCACCAGGGGAGTCAGGGAAGGGGTGGTGGGTGCTGGCGAGCCACTGACAACTGCAGTGGAGGTGTCTGACATGGTGTGTGCCGGCACAACTGGGGGCATGACTCAGATGTCGTGGGTGCCGGCACAACTGCAGTGGACCCTGCAGATGGAGTGGACAGGTCCGCCACTGCAGTGCCCAAGTCAGACAGGGCGGTAGTGGACTCCACTGCAGTGCCTACCTCCAGGGGAGGAGAATGGGGAACAGGCAAGGTGGGTTGGACAGAGGGGAGGACACCCTCACCACATCAGTGGCACAGACAAGCGCAGCGGGGGTGTGGTGCTGGGAGAGCAAGTGGCAGGGGGAGAAGGCCTGATCCTCTTGGGGATGGTATATCTGTGGGTGGGGGAACCTGGGGCAGGGTGTGGTGGGGGCACCTGTGCAGTGGGGGCCTGAGGGATGGAGGACGGAGACCTTGTGCCTGAGCTGCAGGGCGGTGGCGGGGTCTTGCTCTTAGGACTCCGGGGGGACTTGCGGGTGGGGGCCTCAGTCCGTCTGCGCCTGGGGGAGGGTGTCCGGGGGCGAGGGGCACTCTGCTCCGTGTGGGTGGGCTTCCTCTTCCCCCGGGATGCTGGAGCAGCTTCATCGGTGGGGAAGAGGCCGAGGTCACAGAGGAAGAGCTGCTGTGACTTTGGGGTTGCAGGTGAGGCAAGGGAGGGTGCTTTGGAGGGAGAGGGAACTGAGGACTGCGCAGTGCATGTGGATGCGTGTGTGTGTTCCAGGGCCCCATCCCCTGTGAGTCTGGCTTCAGTCCCCTGAATGTGCGTGCGTGTGCGTTTTGTCATTGGCGTGTGTGTCAGTGTGCTGGATGTGTGTGTGCTGGTGTGTGCCTGTGCCGGTGTGTGTGTGCTTGGGACGGGTAAGGTGCTGGGGAGTGTGGATGGAGCAGAGGCAGGAGGGGTGAGGGACCATTTGAGGAGGGACACTGCTGCCGTCAGGGAGGAGTCCATGGACCTATTGCCCCTCTGTAGGTCAGACATGCCCGATGAGATGCCCTCCATGAACGACACCAGCTGAGTCAACAGCGCGGTGTGCGCATGGAGGACACTCAGCATGGCTGTCTGCCCTACATGGAGCTGGCGAAGGAGGTACACAGACTCCTCACTCAGGGCAGCAGGGGACACAGGGGCAGGGGTGCGGTGCCTGGCCCAAAGGAAACACGCTCCCGGACATGGGAGCCTCCACGGACCTGGGGAATGGGAGCCGATGGGAGGGCGGTGGTGGTGCTGGTGGTGGCGGGGACAGCAACACTAGCTGGGGTGTGGTGGCTGCTGACACCCGCCTCCACAAGGGAGTCATCCTCCGAGTTGCTCTGGTCCTCAGCTGAGGTGGATGCTGCTGAGGACTCCTCGGTGTGGCTCCCCTCGCCCTCCGTGCCACTGGGTCCCTCCGACCACTCCTCGGCTGCTGACCCAGTCTGGCTCTCTGGCTCCTCCTGGTCCGTGGAGCTGTCCCCTTCCGTGGCCGTGGATGTATCTGCAAACAATGGGGATACAGACAGACATCAGTCACCTGCACATAACGCACACACCACTGTGAGCACAGCACATCACAGAGCAAGCCCTGGCATCATCAGTTGTACATTGCTAAAAGTGCCCTAATTGAACAGGAGAAGTCAATTGTCAGTCCGATGCCAAGCATGGCACTCACATCCCACATGGCCTTGCACCCATCTGTCTGGTGTCTGTTGGATTGCAACACCCCAGTGTTGACACATGCACCAAGTACACAGTAGTTGGACAGTGCAGAGGACACGGTGTGGCATGTGGACATGCACACATCACAGCTCTTGCCACTGAGTCAGTACATGTTTCCGGATGAAAGGGATGCCCAGAGTCAAATAGGAAATGCATGTGATGCATACCAGCGACAGACACCATGATGCACCCATGTCCTGATAGCCAGCGCCACTATGGTGTGCATGTAGCACATGTCACTCCCCTGCAGGCTCACCAATCAGTAGACACATGCCATGGCGGAGGCATGACTGCAAAGTCATACATCACTGTCTCAGTGATGTATGACTTTGCAGCCAGACAACAACACTCTGCACTGTGTCACAATAGTAGGTCATGGGGAATGCAAGTCCTGGAGCTGCACAAGTGCACATGTACATCCCCCACAACACATCCTCTTAACCCTCATCTGTCCAGGTCATACCTATTGGACATATGGTAGACCTGTGACACTACCCTCTGAACCTGAGCCCCTCACACTCTGCTGTGCATGGGGAACAGCTGCCTGAACTTCACATTCACATGCCCCAGTCTGCATGGGCAGCTGATCAGACACCTATGTGTCACACAAGTATCGTCTCCTATGGTCACATCTCCAGTGGCATGCTGAGCCCCTACCAAGAAACTCCACAGCAGTCCTGGCGACTAATCCACAGCACACTGACACAGAGGCAGACACCTGAGGGGTCAAATCACTGCGCACAATGTGTCAGCTGATACACGGGAGTGGGAGTACAGAGTGTATTGTATGGCCTGGAGTAGACATGACTGTCCAGCCCCACATGAATGAGGGATGAGCCCTGGACTGTAGGCAGCTGGCTAAGTATGTGTGACACACGTCATATACATACTCCTGGGGCCCAAACATTGTTCCCACCCGCAGCATGGGTGTGTGCCAGATACCCCAGCCACATGTGGTGGATCAGCTCAGCAATTGGACCACAGATCAAAGTAACACGCTGAATACATGTCAGAATACAGGCATTGTGTACGCAATGGACCCACCCATGATGCCCACCACAGAGTCAGGGAAACAGATGCTGTCTCCCACCTTGAGTCAAGCAAACTGCAAGGACACAGTCCTAAGTGACAGAATTCCCTGCATGTAAGGGCCACACCTGGGTATCAGATGAGGAGTGGGCAGTGCACAATAGAGGGACATGGCTCCTGGACAACATGACCGCTGTACTGTGGCAGTTTAACCAGGCCCGAGGAGGGCACATAGCATGTTAGACAGAGTACACAGTGCAGTCTTTGACTCACCCCCTCCTTGCTGCTCTCTGGCCTTCAGCTGCCCATCCAGGTCTGGAAAGACCACCGCCAGGATCCTGAGCATGTGGGGGGTCAGGGTCCGTGTTCCGCCCCTCCTGCGAGGAGGCGACAGCTTCAGCTGGACCCGTGCAATCCTCCGGGTCCAGCCCCGAAGGTCCTGCCACCTCTTTTGGCAGTTGCGGATCCGGCGCTTGTAGACCCCCACGGACCGGACAGCCCGGACGATGTCCTTCCATATCTCCTGCTTCCGATGGGCAGAAGCCTGTCAGGATGACAAAGTGATAAGGCCATTACTACACATGCAACATATCCGTGCATGACACAGTTGCATATACATGTCGCAATCACAGGGGCACATGGTGTACACAGGCAGTGCACGGCTGCCCATGGACAGTTTTCCAGAAGTCACTACATGGTATCATTGCATGGGGAGTAAAACCCTGTTCAGAAGCACTGTCACTGCACCATACCTGTCCAGTGCAAGTCACTACACACTATGGGGGGTGACAACTACTCAGTGAGCCTGCTAGCCAGTGGCGTGCAGACTCTCAGCCTTGCTAGTCAGACAAAATGCACATTCAGAAAGGCAGTGCACAGGACACTCACCTGCTCCCCTGGTGTCCCATACAGCTTGCTGTACTGTGGAAGTAGGCTGTCCAGCAGGGCCTGGTTCTCCTCAAGGCTGAAGGCTGGGGCTCTCTCCACAGTACGTGCCATTGCAGGGTCCAGAGGGGCAGAGACAGCAGCAGTGCAGTGGCAGATGTCGTCCTGGAGCATGTAGTGCAGGCAAGTGGGCTCTCAGGGGAACAGCCAGCAATATATATGTGCTGGAGAGGCAGATCCTGTCCCTTGTGTCCAAAGTGATAGGTCCAAGTCGTTTGCATCTTCTGAATCTGGCCAATCCATGGAATAGCAGCACCAAAACACGCCCACAGCATCCTTCAAATCTTCAACTTCATGACATACATGATTTTGCAACATTGTTGTGGGTGACCAACTGAATTCCCAGCAACCGACTCGTTCGAAATTCGAAAACGCGTCCGTTGCCAGGCAAGCCCATTGTCAATGGGTGCGCACCGATCGGTCCATTGCGGTTCAACGCGCACAGGGGTACAACGCGTACCCGCACACATTGAAGGCAATGGGCCGGCCGGAGGCACCGATCGGTCCATTGCGGTACAACGCGCACAGGGGTACAACGCGTACCCGCACACATTGAAGGCAATGGGCCGGCCGGAGGCACCGATCGGTCCATTGCGGTACAACGCGCACAGGGGTACAACGCGTACCCGCACACATTGAAGGCAATGGGCCGGCCGGAGGCACCGATCGGTCCATTGCGGTTCAACGCGCACAGGGGTACAACGCGTACCCGCACACATTGAAGGCAATGGGCCGGC
This sequence comes from Calotriton arnoldi, assembly GCA_963921515.1. Classification (NCBI taxonomy): domain Eukaryota; kingdom Metazoa; phylum Chordata; class Amphibia; order Caudata; family Salamandridae; genus Calotriton; species Calotriton arnoldi. Next base: position 383,249 of record CAWUFW010012426.1, on the reverse strand, counting down.
CGGAGGCACCGATCGGTCCATTGAGGTTCAACGCGCACAGGGGTACAACGCGTACCCGCACACATTGAAGGCAATGGGCCGGCCGGAGGCACCGATCGGTCCATTGCGGTACAACGCGCACAGGGGTACAACGCGTACCCGCACACATTGAAGGCAATGGGCCGGCCGGAGGCACCGATCGGTCCATTGCGGTTCAACGCGCACGGGGGTACAACGCGTACCCGCACACATTGAAGGCAATGGGCCGGCCGGAGGCACCGATCGGTCCATTGCGGTACAACGCGCACAGGGGTACAACGCGTACCCGCACACATTGAAGGCAATGGGCCGGCCGGAGGCACCGATCGGTCCATTGCGGTACAACGCGCACAGGGGTACAACGCGTACCCGCACACATTGAAGGCAATGGGCCGGCCGGAGGCACCGATCGGTCCATTGCGGTTCAACGCGCACAGGGGTACAACGCGTACCCGCACACATTGAAGGCAATGGGCCGGCCGGAGGCACCGATCGGTCCATTGCGGTTCAACGCGCACAGGGGTACAACGCGTACCCGCACACATTGAAGGCAATGGGCCGGCCGGAGGCACCGATCGGTCCATTGCGGTTCAACGCGCACAGGGGTACAACGCGTACCCGCACACATTGAAGGCAATGGGCCGGCCGGAGGCACCGATCGGTCCATTGCGGTACAACGCATCACTGTACATGTGACTGGCATAGGTCAGCATGCCTGTCTCAGATGGACATATGCCAGCCACAGATAGCTCCCAGGGAGTGAGGGGCACACCTACATCACGACAGCCTGTCCAAACCTTATCATAAGGCATGTAAGGCTGCATTTCCTATTGTGTGTATGTTGGTGTACATGTTGTCCTGTGGGTGTCACCTGTGGGCAGCCACCCCCAGGCTGTGCACGTGTTCATGGGGACAGGATCCTGGGTGTTACGTGTACGTGACCACTGTGATGTGCAACTGTTCATATCTGTGCATGTGTCATGGTCACATTTCACAGTGGTGTTTGTGTATGTCATGTCACATACCCCGTGAGTCCCATGTGGGACGGTATGTTTGAGCCAGGGTGTCCCAGTGGCACAATAGTGATGGCCCTCCACAGTCTTTGTGCATGTAGTGTTTACAATGTCTCTGATTTCATGTGCACAATGGGAGACAGTCTCCACATCCACGTTGTGTGTGCATGGACTCTGATGTTGTGCGTGTGTGTCACAGACGTCCATGTCTGTCCTGCCATGGCAAGTGTGGCCACTACCTGTGGGGGTCATGTTTGTTTTGCTGTGGTGTACACATGATACTCCAGGTGATGCCATTGTCCATGTGGCATTACAGGGTCCCTGGGAATGTACCTGTCGTTGAGCTGTGGTGCCTGGGGCACATCTGTCCTCACATGTCACTGTGGGGGTGACTGTGACACGGCATCATGATATCCAATGGGCCAACCTGGGACAAATTGATGCCACCTGTAGGACCGTGTTGACAGATGTTGCCATGTATGTACCATACATGTCCTTCCGGTACTGCACACTTCATGTAGTTGTGCCTCATGATGATGTATGTTGGGATCTTGAGTGTGTTCAATGCCGCATATGTGGGGTGACTGACGATCTTGCTTACTTCTCCTCTGCACTGCAGGGCTCCTGCTGTCCATCGGCCATTCCCAGACCTGGCAACGATGGTGGAACGGGACAGCATCCGACGGTACCGCTTCACCAGGCAGCTGATTGAGGATTTGGCAGTGCAGTTGTCCCCACATTTGCAGCCTGGCCGGCCGTATCCTACAGCTCTGACCCCCAAGGTGAAGGTGATGGCAGCCCTACACTTCTTTGCCACCGGTACCTTCCAACATACTGTGGCGTCTGCTGGTGGGATGTCACAGACCATGTTCAGCCGTGTGCTCCGCGATGTTTTGGCGGCAATGTTGCTCTTCCTGAACCGGTACATCTATTTCCCTAGACTGCGACGACTCACTGACGTGAAGAGTGACTTTTATGCCCTGGGGAGGATGCCGCATGTCATTGGCTCCATTGATGGGACACATGTGGCTTTGGTACCACCACAGGCCCAGGAGCAGGCCTACAGGAACCGCAAGCACTACCACTCGGTCAATGCACTGGTGGTGTGTCTTGCAGACATGACCATCACACACGTGTGTGCCCGTTTCCCTGGTTCAGCACACGATGCCTTTGTGATGAGGAGTAGTCGCATCCCCAGGATGATGGCACAGATGCAGAACCAGCGTGCCTGGCTTGTCGGTGTGTACTGACTTTGTGCCATTGTGTGTGATCTGATCTGTAGTATTCCGCCCACTTTTCCAAGTCAGCTGATGTGCACTTGTCTGTCCGTAGGTGACTCGGGATACCCCAACATGCCGTGGTTGCTGACACCCCTCAGGAACCCTGTGACACCTGCCCAGATGTGCTACAATGAGGCACATGGTTGGACCAGGAGAGTGATTGAGCGGACCTTTGGTCTCCTGAAGAGCCGCTTCCGCTGCCTGGACAAGACCGGAGGGTCCCTCCCATATGCCCCTGCGAAAGTGTGCAAGATTATCATCGTCTGCTGCATGCTACACAACCTGGCAGTGCGGAAGGAGTTGCCTCTCATCCAGGATGACGATGACCAACATCCGCCACCTGTGGAGGATCCTGGCCTGGACCAAGATGCCAGTGACGATGATGATGATGATGGTGATGGTGATGTCCGCACACAGCTCATCACCAACTTCTTTAGCTGAATGTGAGTATCCTGAGGTGTCATGTGAATGATGTGAGTTGGCATGATGTGTGGGTGGGGCTCTGGCGCTGTTGGAGTGTGTCCATGGGCTACTTGACTGGATGTGTGTTGCGATGTGTGGTTACAGGTGGGCTGTACTCCCCAACAGTGTTGACATGCTAACTTGGTTCTGGGTGGGTATCTTGTAACATGTATTGTGCATGAGTTTTGCTGTTCTGTCCTGTACTGCATTGCTTTTGACTGTGTGTCATTTCTGTCCTTCACAGGGTACTTTCAGATTCGTTTGGTCAACTGTGTCCACCGACGACGTGATTGCACATCCAGGCTGGTAGCTGTTGTGTCCCTACAGGTGATGTGCGCCACACCCATGGACTTCCTTCCGTCTACAGTTGTTGACTGCGTGCCCTATACCAGGTGGGGTTACCTTGCATCTGTAGTGGTTACGGCATGTTGCTACTGTGTAATAAACCTGTGCTTCACTTAGTGATGTGCGTTGTCTGTGGTCACACATTTGACTGCCATTTGCTTACTGCACCTGTGGGCTACTTGACTACAACTGGGAATGGGTGTGGTGTCTGTGCATTGCACCGTCTTCCCTGGCAACATCAGTGTAGGCAATGAGTCAGATGGCCTAGGTGTGTATGTGTTGTGTAGCCCTGGTGGTGTGTCTCCCTCATATGTGTCACGTTGCCTTTACTCACATGCCTGTGTTGTCCTTGCTGTTGCAGTTCGCATACACAGTGTAATTTTGCAGTTCATCATCCCCATAACAGCACCCACGTTGGAATCACGACAGAGGCAAGTATGGTGTATTAGTGTGTTTATTGTGATACATTTGTGTAAATAGTGCATAGGATGTGTTGTGCTGTACATGAATCTTGCAATCCCAAGTTCCTAGGTGAATTGAAAGTCCGGGTAGACAGGATCCCCAGTATCGGGGCCACAGTTGTCTGACACATTGGTCCAACTTGTACTCCCCATGCAATGTGTGGGAGTAGTGTTGCCGTCAACAGGGTGAACAGTCTGTGCACAAAGGCGAACATCCAGAACAGGTTCAGGCTTCCTGGGAGTTGCACTTGGCCATCGGCCTCTCACTTTCCCCTCCTCGGACGACCCCTCTTCTTGGGGGGGCCCTCAAGTGCAGGCTGCTGCGGTGCAGGGGACTCTCCGCCAGAGTCCTCCTCCCTCCCTGTGGCAGTTGCAGTTTGTTCGGTACCAGATGTTGTTGGCACACAGGGAGGTGTGGACTGGTTGCTGTTCATCTGGCGGAGGCATTGTAAAATGTCCCTGTGCACCGCCGTCATCTCATGCAGTACATCCCACTTGGACTCCACGCGGGACATGTGTGAGTCCACACGGGACATGTGTGACTCCACGTGGGACATGTGGGAGTCCAAGCGGGCATGATGGGCAGCCTGCTGCTGTTTGATGTCTCTGAGGAACCCCACTACCTGGCTGAGCTCTCCGGTGCTGGACTGGTACGCATCAGCTATGCGTACCAGTTGTGGGTCGTCATGCACACCAGCAACGTCTGCAAGCAGCGACCTCTGTCTCCCACCCCTCCCACCACCCCTGCTGACATGTGCAGTGTGTGCTGTCTTGTGGATTGTTATCTGCCTTGTTATGTTGGCCTAGGCCTGGCTGCCATGCTGCTTTTCTTTGCGCACGTTACACTGAGCCGGGCCTTCCTCGCCCTTTGCTCGTGCCAAGTTCTTTTGCACTGTCTGCATTTTCTGTTGTTCACCTTTCTGGGCTCAGTCTGCACAAACATGTACAAGGTCGCATAACAATGTATTCTGGTTCTTCCTGATATGGCCAGTCTCGCGCACCCAGACATAACATTATGTGCGATTGCCATGAAGAATTTGATATGCTTTTAATACTGTGGTTTACTAGCGCTTAAACACACTTGGAGAAATCCCTTTCAGTGAGAAGAGCTATGATGTCCTGCTGATGTAATTCTGCATCTAGAGACTGAGGTATGGGGGTTCGCTAGTCAAAGCCCAGAGGTCTTCTATTTTATAATAAACTATCTTACTGCAAGGGAGGGTGGTAATGTTATTTATACGTTTATCCACTGAGCTCTGAGATGCTTTCCCCGTTTGTATTCTATGGAATTGTAACCATGCTGCTTATATTAGTAATATGCATTATGCTATTAGTACTGACACGTGTACTGTACATTAGAGCACGTAAGTTGGAATAAACATTTTAACCTATCCAGTGTCTCTTCCTACGCACCTTGTGGACAAGTACGAGTGAGTGGCGAAGGAGTGTTCTTGCTTCAGTGAGTCCTGAGATAAAGATACCGTGTTCTGGGTTGTCCAAACATTAGTACTTGGGTGCTAATGGGATGCTAAGCTAGTTGGGTTGGGGTTTTTGGGTGCTATGGTATATGGTGGCAAACCACTGTATTCCAGGGTCCCATTTTCCTGTGCATAGCTCTGTGTATGTGCAGAAACCTTATGACATGGCGCGACCACCGTGGGGCAGCTTATCTGCGAGACGCTTGAGTAGTACTTGTGCTTGTCCACAAACCCCTCGCGTACGCTTCCGGAGGCGTATGTGACGGTGATACCTCCTATATTGAATGTTTTATAGGTTCTTTCAAGCTTGATATTATTAAAAAAGGTTAGTTAACAGACCCATTTTTGTGCTCCCTGTTAGGTTGTCGAATATAATTGTTTAGTCATGGCTGGTGTGGCGATAGCTGCACATAGTCGAGGAGCACTCCGAGACCACTTAGCTGTGTATGGAGTGCCCGATACTGGGGTCGAGTTGGTCTTTGTGGTTCAAGCCGATGCGGCTTATCACTTTGAAGTGTTTTACACTTGGATCACTTTTGAAGCGGTGGATGCAGGTGATAAGCTGTTTCATGAATATAAGCCCACCGCTGTTCCTGCTGCCTATCGACCCTATACTGTTCTTGAAGTGCCTCTCACGGCTTGGCAGCACCGTGTTTGGTTCAATGGCGCCCTACCACAACCAACTACCGCAGTTCGTTTAGGCCCCTTATCAATTCAGGGGGCCACTTGGCCTGTATTGGCCGGGTATACCCCGCATCCAAATTATCTGGCATTACCGCTTGCGGAACTGCGCACTATGCATACCGAATTGGTGCGAGTGCATCGAGCCTTGGTGACATACGTTACAGGAAGCCTCCATGGAGCTGCTCCTGTAGTCGCAGGCCAACCAGCTATTGCTGCTGGAGTGACTATAAGTCCTGTCATGGTAAATTCTGTGATGGGCAAACGTCCACAAAATAAGGACGACTATCCTTATTGGCTTGCCGAAAAGTTCGATCAGATAGAAGCAGTGTTTCCACATACATCCCCAGTAGATAAACACCGCATCCTCACGATAAGTTTGCCAAAAGACATAATCCCCGATTTGACATCATGTGAAAACTGGGGTAAGGTATTCGCAGCAGTATATTCAAAATGTTTTGGAACTCCTTCCATGACGGTTCTACCCTCTGTAATTAAAAAAGTACAAAATAACATTCATTCTCCAGGTGGCGAGTACCCACAGTGAAATACAGGCCCTTTTGAACACTAATCTCCCCCAACATTTTGGGGAGTTAATACATCGTATTTTTAACGCATCTAACACTGAAGGCCTAGTACACTTTTTTAAGGTCGTTGGGTCGGGCTTGGTGTCCTCCTTCCAAACTATTTTTGGTGTCATCCCGGCTTTCATACATTCTATATTTTCCAGTGTCTTTGGCGGTTTCCCATTGATCCTCGCTTTAGCGGCTGGTGTCTTGCTCTTAATTTGCTTTCTGCGCAATGGCTGCTCCACGATGGGACCTGCTCGATCCAGAACGCCTCCAGCTGCTCCGTGAGCGCCTTTTGGCCGGTTTTGGTGTCTTGCCATTGGCGACACTGAGTGTGTCATATACTCTTTCATTTCGCTTTGCGTATTTCACTTGCGTGCAACCTGTGATGACTTGTGTCCGCTGTCCTTTCACCTGGGCTCTGGATTATTGCCTCTCCAATTCGTCATTGTCTGTTCCGGATTTTGTTCAGTTGATGGGTCCCTTAGAGGCCCATGAGCTGGACTGTTCCGTCGCTGGCTGTATGGCGCGTGCGGCTGCGCTGGGGATGTTGGCGCAATGGGATATCTGGGCGGCTGCCCAGGATCTCCTACAACGAAGCTGTTTTAATTATCACGCAAGCTGTCCCGCATTGCTTCTGGATGCTCCCTTTGCTGAGGAGCATTCCTGCTCTTTTGAACTCATGGATTGGATGGCATCTATGTTTTTTGACGATTCCAATGATGAACTCTTGGAGGGTATGGCTTTTTCTGTACTTTCACTTTCATGGATTGACCTGCCCTTCGCCGTTTGGGCGCTCCCTGTGCTCCGACGTCACTTTTCTCCTCTGATGGGCCTCTGTCCTGGCCGCCGGACTGTCCAGGGGAGGGTGTCTTGTGGATTGTTATCTGCCTTGTTATGTTGGCCTAGGCCTGGCTGCCATGCTGCTTTTCTTTGCGCACGTTACACTGAGCCGGGCCTTCCTCGCCCTTTGCTCGTGCCAAGTTCTTTTGCACTGTCTGCATTTTCTGTTGTTCACCTTTCTGGGCTCAGTCTGCACAAACATGTACAAGGTCGCATAACAATGTATTCTGGTTCTTCCTGATATGGCCAGTCTCGCGCACCCAGACATAACATTATGTGCGATTGCCATGAAGAATTTGATATGCTTTTAATACTGTGGTTTACTAGCGCTTAAACACACTTGGAGAAATCCCTTTCAGTGAGAAGAGCTATGATGTCCTGCTGATGTAATTCTGCATCTAGAGACTGAGGTATGGGGGTTCGCTAGTCAAAGCCCAGAGGTCTTCTATTTTATAATAAACTATCTTACTGCAAGGGGAGGGTGGTAATGTTATTTATACGTTTATCCACTGAGCTCTGAGATGCTTTCCCCGTTTGTATTCTATGGAATTGTAACCATGCTGCTTATATTAGTAATATGCATTATGCTATTAGTACTGACACGTGTACTGTACATTAGAGCACGTAAGTTGGAATAAACATTTTAACCTATCCAGTGTCTCTTCCTACGCACCTTGTGGACAAGTACGAGTGAGTGGCGAAAGAGTGTTCTTGCTTCAGTGAGTCCTGAGATAAAGATACCGTGTTCTGGGTTGTCCAAACATTAGTACTTGGGTGCTAATGGGATGCTAAGCTAGTTGGGTTGGGGTTTTTGGGTGCTATGGTATATGGTGGCAAACCACTGTATTCCAGGGTCCCATTTTCCTGTGCATAGCTCTGTGTATGTGCAGAAACCTTATGACAGTGCAGTTGCACGCACAGATAACCCTGGTCCACCTTGGGGGTTGGTGGTGGTGGTGGTGTCCATGGCCCCAGGTTGGTCCAGGGTCACTGCGCTGGTGTTGCTCCTTATTCTGTCCATGTCGGCAGGGATGGTATTCGTGGTGACAGTCGTTGTAGGGGTGGGTGCAGGGAGTGCAGCTGGTGGTCCTGCTGGTGCTGCAGCTGGTGGTCCTGCTGGTGCTGCATGTTGACTTGCACCGGATGTGCCAGGTTGTTCATCGTCCGAGGAGGACAGAGGCTGTACGACGCCAGTGAGCTCGGCATCCTCTTGAGCCTGGGACTGGGACTCCTCAGCGTCTGCTGCTGTGTCCCCATCATCACCTGTTTTTGGGAGACACAAACAATGTATGTCATGTTTCTGCAGGCATCAGTGGTTGACACACATGACAGTTGTGACTGTGCCTCTGGGTGCGGGCCTGTACATTGCATTGTCCTAAGTCGTCACAGTCAGGGGTTGATATTGGTGTGGCACATTGTCCTGCATTATTTGGGCATTTCTATGTATTTTCTGGGGTGTGAACATGGTCTGCATTGCTTGTGTTTGGTTGACAGCCAGACCTCCTTCCCACCCAGCCAGCCAGTCAGTTATCCCACCATGGAACGTGCTTGCGTTGCAGGGAGTGTAAGTTGTCTCTCAGGATGTCAGTCAGTGGTGTCCTGCTGTTTGTTGGTGCACAGTTGGCAGCAGGGCCTTGTGCTCCCCACAGCAGTAGCCAGTGTCAGCCATCTTGTGAGTCCTTCTCCACTCCCTGTGATGTGAGCATGGTTCAGGGTGGTGTTGATGGGACAGTTGTGGGGGTGAGCTATGTCTGTGACTACGACTCCCATCATGCCATTGCCTCCACCCCACTTGCCAGCATTCCCATACTTACTTGCTTTTGTGTGGAGTTCAGTGGGTGTGGGTGTGAGGGCAATGGCAAGATGGCTGACAGTGGTGTCCTGCTGTTGGTTGGTGTGCAGTACCCAGCATGCCCTTGTGCTCCCCACGACACAGCAACAGTGTCAGACATCTTTTATGGGCCTTTCCACTCTCTGTGGGATGTGCATGCGTGAGTGTGAGCTTGCTGGGCCATGTGGTGGGGGATGTAGGGCTGTGAGTACGACTCCCATCATGCTATTGCCTCCTCCCCCTTCCCAGCATGCCCATGCTTCCTTCCTTTTGACTCTGCTTCCCTGTGGGTTGGGCTGGCTGTGCTGACAGGATGGCTGGGAGTGTTGTCCTGGCAGTTGTTTGGCTAAGAGTCCCAAGAGTGTCCCTGTGCTTCACACAACATAACCCAGGGTGGTGGTGCTTTGTGGGATCTTGTGTTAGGATGGAGGGCATTGCATTCTACCAGGTGGGTACTGTGGAGTTTGTGTTGGGGAGGGTGTGAGGGGAGGTGCTGGTGACTATAGTCAGTGCTGCAAGTCCCCCTTCCCACACAGCCAGCCAGATATCCCACCATGGAACGTGCTTGCATTGCAGGGAGTGGAAGTTGTCTCTCAGGATGTCAGTCAGTGGTGTCCTGCTGTTTGTTGGTGCACAGTTGGCAGCAGGGCCTTGTGCTCCCCACAGCAGTAGCCTGTGTCAGCCATCTTGTGAGTCCTTCTCCACTCCCTGTGATGTGAGCATGGTTCAGGGTGGTGTTGATGGGCCAGTTGTGAGGCTGAGCAATGTCTGTGACTACGACTCCCATCATGCTATTGCCTCCACCCCCTTCCCAGCATGCCCATGCTTCCTTCCTTTGACTCTGCTTCCCTGTGGGGTGGGCTGGCTGTGCTGACAGGATGGCTGGGAGTGTTGTCCTGGCAGTTGTTTGGCTAAGAGTCCCAAGAGTGTCCATGTGCTTCACACAACATAACCCTGGGTGGTGGTGCTTTGTGGGATCTTGTGTTAGGATGGAGGGCATTGCATTCTACCAGGTGGGTACTGTGGAGTTTGTGTTGGGGGTGTGAGGGGAGGTGCTGGTGACTATAGTCAGTGCTGCAAGTCCCCCTTCCCACCCAGCCAGCCAGATATCCCACCATGGAACGTGCTTGCATTGCAGGGAGTGTAAGTTGTCTCTCAGGATGTCAGTCAGTGGTGTCCTGCTGTTTGTTGGTGCACAGTTGGCAGCAGGGCCTTGTGCTCCCCACAGCAGTAGCCAGTGTCAGCCATCTTGTGAGTCCTTCTCCACTCCCTGTGATGTGAGCATGGTTCAGGGTGGTGTTGATGGGCCAGTTGTGAGGCTGAGCAATGTCTGTGAGTACGACTCCCATCATGCTATTGCCTCCACCCCCTTCCCAGCATGCCCATGCTTCCTTCCTTTTGACTCTGCTTCCCTGTGGGGTGGGCTGGCTGTGCTGACAGGATGGCTGGGAGTGTTGTCCTGGCAGTTGTTTGGCTAAGAGTCCCAAGAGTGTCCCTGTGCTTCACACAACATAACCCAGGGTGGTGGTGCTTTGTGGGATCTTGTGTTAGGATGGAGGGCATTGCATTCTACCAGGTGGGTACTGTGGAGTTTGTGTTGGGGGGGGGTGTGAGGGGAGGTGCTGGTGACTATAGTCAGTGCTGCAAGTCCCCCTTCCCACTCAGTCAGCCAGATATCCCACCATGGAACGTGCTTGCATTGCAGGGAGTGGAAGTTGTCTCTCAGGATGTCAGTCAGTGGTGTCCTGCTGTTTGTTGGTGCACAGTTGGCAGCAGGGCCTTGTGCTCCCCACAGCAGTAGCCAGTGTCAGCCATCTTGTGAGTCCTTCTCCACTCTCTTTGATGTGCGCATGGTTCATGGTGGTGTTGATGGGACAGTTTTGGGGCGGGCAATATGTGTGACTGCGACTCCCATGATGCTATTGGCTACACTGACTTGGCCAGCATACACAGAATTCCTTCCTTTGAGTGGTCTTCACTGTGTGTTGGTGTTGTTGTGGTGGCTACATGTGTGGATGTGTTTGTTAGTTCTATTTGTGCCACTGCCTAGCTGTAGTTGTGGTTGTGTTTGTACATGTGTTGGCACAGTTGGATGTGACTTTTTTGATGGCATGTGTTGTGTTTCTCTGACTGACATACACATTTTGGGATGATTCTGTTCTGGTTGCTGTGTGATTGCTATGAGTGCATGGTTTGACTCTCCCCTTGACAGTGATGTGTGTGTGTTTTGTGGCAGTATATTGTGTACATTTGTTGTGTACTCACCAGGCTCTGGGATGTCCTCTAGTCCATATATGCTCACTGGCGGTAGGATGGCCCGCACCTTCTCCTCCCAGGGCCTGAGGTATATTGGCTTGGCAGGAGGGCCACTGCCGGTGTGTTGGCTGTTGATGTAGTCTTGCTTCAGCAGTTTCCGTACCCTCCTGCGCACGTCATACCACCTGTTCTGGATGTCGGTCTTTGTGCGCCGACATGGTGATTGGGCGTTCACCCTGTTGATGATCCTCTCCCACATCTTGGTTTTCTGCGACATGGGGGTCTGTTGGACCAATGTGCCAAACAGCTGTGGCTCTACCCTGAGGATCTCGTCTACCAGGACTTCCAATTCACAATCTAGGAACTTGTGATTCTTCTTGGGGGGCATGGTGATGGGTGGTGATGGTGAGTGATGTGTGTGTTGGTGTGCAGGTGAGGGTGTGTGAGTGTGTGTTTTGCTGGGTGTATGTGAGGTAGGTATTTGTTGGTGTGCTGCTGGTGTGTGGCTTGTGTGAGGGATGAGCTGTGGGTGTGTGGTTGCTTTCTCTTGGGTGCTGGCAGTGGAATGGCATTTGCAAAGGCTCATGGTAGTGATTTGTGTCCTTTATATAGGTGGAGTTGTGGGTGTGTCTTTGTTCTCTGTCCCCACCCCCCAGTATTTATTGGCTTGGTAATTGCTTGTTTGGCCTTTTTTTGGGTGATTTTTCCTTTGTGTTGTTTGTGTATGTTGGAAACGTTCTTGTGACCGAGTCGGACCCTGCATTGGTCTCGTACGGTGTTTTCCGTTTCGTTCACGCTGTGTTTGTGCAGTTTTCTATGCTGCGTACGCGTCGGTCGCGGTGTTTTGTGTTGCTTCGGCTCGGTTTTGTATGCGTGTCGGTCGTACGGCCTGTCCTCCGTCCGACTCGCTTGTGGTTTTCGCGCCTTGCATCGTACTTTGCGGTTTGGAGTTGGCGTGTACGTTTCGGTCGGATTTGTTCCGGGTGCGTGTCGGTCGGTTGGATTCGCGTGTTTTTCCGGACGGATTGCTATTTTCCGTGCGGCTCGGTCGGTCGACTTGGTTTCGTTACGTGTCGGTCGGATTTTTCGCGCCTTGCATCGTATTTGGCGTGTCGGGCGCCAAGGGTACGTGTCGGTCGGTATTTTTTCCGGATCCGAGTCGGTCGGTGCTTTTTCCGGCCCGAATCGGAATCGACCCCTAAGTCTTTACAAACTAGTTAGCATAAAACTCAGAATTTTAGCATCTAAACCTGTCCTGATCTCTCAGCTGATCTCTCTGCGCTCGTCTGCCTCGGCCTCTCAGTGTCACACAACAGACGCTGCCCATGGCCCCCTCCTTTCTCTCTCTCTTTGCAGAACTCTGAAAAAAGAGTGTCTTTCGGCAAGCGTAAGAATAAGGCAAAAAAAACCCACACCTCTCAGCTAGCAACCAATATTTCTAACAAAAAAACACATGACTTGGTCTTCGTAGCTTGTCCAATAGGAGCTTCAGAACACATCGACACCCCATGGGCTGACTGGACACGTCATCAATCAGGCGAGTTCTTGTAACACATTTGAGTCTTGTGCTAAATGATTTCATCTCCTAACATCCTAAAAATAATTACATTTTCTGCAACAAAAAGTATTAATTATGCGGAAACAGAGAATACATATTGTAGGAAAAATGTGTGCTTTGCAGTTTTTCACTCCACGTTATGAAGTGAATAAAGCATTGTCTAAACAAACTGCAAGGAGATAAAAGTATGCTACAAGCGAAGGTCTTTTCATGAAGAGACAGAAACAGGAGGAGTAAATTATAGAAAGGTCTTTCATGAAGAGGAGAGGAAACAGGAAGGAAAGAGCACATTCCATTTCTTATCTCAAGGCCGAAGGCCGCAGTGAGCTGAGCCTGCCAAAGCAAATTCAGCCTGCAACTGAAATTTCTGCAACTGATGGTGTTCTCAAATACATGTCATCTGGTTTTAATTTGACTAAGACTTGTTCTGCACAATTTATTATTCTGACATCTTTCTCTGTGAACTCCCTTACTTCTGTGTTTATTATTTCTTTCAAATCAGAGGGTAATTTTTCAACTGTCATTTCTGAAAACAATCCTACAGCTGTCTCTTGTTGCACCATTTTAAACTGTACATCCTCATCAGGAATCTGATATTTAACATCATCTGGTGTACAGTATTCTGTGCTGTTTAATTTGCAAAACAAATGCTTTACTGTAAGGCCTGAGTCACAAACAACAAATTGGTAACTTTTCTCAAATGGGCCTATTTTTGCTGCAACCTTCTCTAAAACTGGGGGGCATATTATCAAGGGCTTTATCGCCGCTTTAGCGGCACTTTTTGCCGCTAAAGCGGTGATAATTTTATCGCCCTATTAACAAGCTGTCGCTAACAGGCGTTAGCGACAGCTTTCAGGCGTTAGAGGCCGCGTATTCCATCGCCTTGCATGTCAGCGATAATTATCGCTAATGACATGCAAGGAAGGCGTTCCCTACTAAAAGCGACGGAAAACAGTCGCTAATCCCACTACCCCCTATTAGCAAGGCAGGCGAAGCAATATAATAATTCGCACTAAGCGCGTTTATCGCTAGATTCTAACACCTGCTAGTGAGGACGACTTACCTGTTTAAAGTATAGGAGGTGGATTCTAATGCTGAATCCACCTTAGCGTTAATGCGAGAATATCGCTGGTTTTCCAGCGATATTCTCGCTTTTTGCCGCTATCGCTGGTAATATTATCGCTATGGAGATAAACCTTACTAATAGGGTGTTATCTCAGCGATAATTTCCAGCGATAGGCGGCGTTAACAAAAAACGCGCTAAGCGCGGTTAGCGATAAATATCGCTAATCCTTGATAATATGCCCCTGGGTTTGTAATTTGTCTGTTTAAAACTCCTACAACTAAGTCTGGACCTTCCACTGTTTTCACAATGGACTTGGTAATTTCAGAATTGTTAGGGCTAAAACTCTCATTTTCAAATACAGCAACCTGTTGAAATGGGTTCTGATTTTGTTTCTGGAAAGAATACTCACTTGCTCTGGACAACTGATTTAAATTAATTTTAGCATTTTCCATATTTTGTGAGACCATCTGAGCTTGAAAAACTCCTGTCATTCGTACCTTTTTCTGAACTGACATTTGCATTTGCTGAGCTGGAACATTTTGCACCTGCATTTCTCTCTGTGATTGCGCATTTCCATTTACTGCGTCAGATTTAAGTTTACATTTCTTCTTCCAATGCTCAAATCTGTTACAAAGATGGCAAAAGCACACTTTTTCCAGCACTGCGACAGCCATACCTGAATTTGCACAAACTAAAACACCTTTACTTCTATCCTGTGAAACACCAAATCTTCCTTGAGCACCTTTTATTTCTGCTTGTGAAACAACACCTTGTAACTCACTTTCATTCTCTGCAAACAACTGATTCTGAAAACTTTTCTGAGCAAACTCCCACTGTACCATCATAGGTTTTCCCTCAAACATTTTCTGCTTCATTCCTTGTTCAGCACTATAGTACCCTTCATCCTTCAGAATCACATCTATCAGCTTTCTTTGCAAACAAACCAATATTTGCTGTACGTGCACACTGATCTGATCAGAGAACATTAATCCAATAACCAACTGAGTCACAAAGAATCTCATGCCACTGGCATCAGGACATTCTCTCCCACTGTGTTGTGAAAACACTAGAAACACACTTTCACAAAACTCATGAACCAATTCTTTTAGCTCTTGTGTGGTTCTTTTAATCTGTACCCAATTATCATCTTTTGCTGACACTCTGCCCTTCAGAAAAGTAATCACTGCTTCGTTTTTCTCCTTAACAACAGAAAATGGTGGTGCATTCATGCAAACATTTTTCATTGTCTCCTCATCTGGCCCTTGCACAACAACTTTAGATTCAAACCACAATTCAGTCTGCATGGCAATGTCAAAGAACATTTTCAAATGAATACACAACTCCTTTGAAATTTCAACAAATCCATCAACTTGTGGGTACCACAGCATAGGCTTGTCTCTCAACTTTGGGAATGTGTTCAGAAATGCTGCAAGTTCACTTTTGTTCCGTGGCACATGAACATGCACTTCTCCCACCATTTCTCTCAATGAGTAAGCAAAAGCTTCTCCCTCATCCTGTTTATTATTTTCCTCAACAAGGTCTGGTGGTTTCCTTTTCTTATCCAGTTTCCTAGCTAGGTCTGGTGGTTTCTTTTTCTTCTCATGTTTTCTTGCCGACTTGTCTCCTAATTTCTCAAACCCATTGCATTTGAAAATATATTTCATTATTTCTGCAATCTGTAATTGCATTTCTGAAGAACTCATTGTTTTATTTACTTCATCACCCTGAAACTTTTCTGAAATGGAAAACTTCCTGAAACATCAATTTCATATTTTTGAGCCAAATCAATCAGTCTATCATGTGTGGTTACTGCACATGTAGCTTCCTTACTCAGGGAAATTAATTATTTTTCCTGACACTGGTTCACATTTTCATGATTTAAACAGCAGGGACTGTTAATTTCTTCATGTTCAAATTTTAAATTTGAAACATTAAGCTGTCTCTCTTTTTCGGGGTCTAGGTTAAGTTGTTCCCCCATACTCTCTATCTTTTTAATCACTGCTGCTTCCTCAAAGCAGGTTTGAAAAATCTCATCTCCAAATATATTCATTTTATCCTGCGCTGTGGGTTTTGTAAAGACCATTTTTCCCCCACCTTTCAATGCTTGGACTGTCTGGGGTAGTTTCTGTTCAATAATCTGTGAATTCTGAGTTTCTGAAATAAACCCTGATGTAATTACTCCTTCTGCAGCACTTTGCACTTTTTGAGTAGGAACCATATTAAATAGGACAGTCACAATTTGTCTAGGCACGGTCTGTGCATCTGCAGTTTGAAGTATTTGTACTGAATCAGTCACTATTGAAGCAGTAACACCTGGAGATATCACTGTCAGTGCTGAAACAACAGGCAGTGGGTCAATCTGAAAAGTCTGAAAAGTTCTCTCCATCTGTTTTTCCCTTGGTTCAACAGAAGCAGTAGCCACTGTAGTACTTACTGGTACAATATTATCAGTATTTTTAGTGGGGACCACATAAGGTGGTGGACACTCAGTTAACAATGCATCCAATATTTCATCCCCATAATCATTATTCATTTGAAGCTTTTTGTCATCATTAATTCCCTTCTCTAGTATCTGGTGCTTTACCTTTTTATCCTCAATTTCTTTGTCTCTTGCTGTCTTTTCCCACATGCTTAAAGCTTAAAACTGTGCAGCTCTAGATGGTGTCTTTAGTTCACATAACACTTCCCTTAATTCAATAATTTGCAATTCAAAAGTACTATCTTTTGGAAATCTCAAAGGACCCTCTTTTTTAGTAATCTTGCACCATTGGTGAACCCACATACATGAATTTTGTCCCAAATTGGAAGACATAAAATGCACTTGTGTTCCTTCAGGAGCATCACCAATTAAAAACGAATTTTTCACTTTACCTCCCAACAGTTTCTTAAAACCTTTAAACAATTTCATTTCTGCAATAGTTGAATGCAATTTATTTTCTTCAATGCTGTCACAGTTGACAATTTCAGTCAGTTTAACTCCTGCTACTGACCCTCCCTTTACAAAATAATACGGTAATATATTTCTATACTTTTTCTCAACTAAATTTTGTTAGAAAACAACATTAAACAATGCTACCTTGTCTGTTCCTCTAAATAAAGAGATAGTCTCCTCTTCAAAAAGAAAGATTCTTTCACTTCAAGTAAAATAACGACCAGCGCTATTCTACACACAAACAAGCTACAGGTGGACTTGGTACTCCTCTAGGGATACTAGCCAAAGTTTTGGAAGAGGACTTTCACATGGAAAGAGGTCTTGGTACTCCTTTGGTGATGTAAGGCCAGAGTTTCGGAAGTGGACCCTTCACTATTTCACGCAAAATCTGCTCTCAAACGAATAGTCCCTAATATAACACCATCAGCCTCTCGCCGTTATGACAACAGACAAAGTACTTCTGCAGTGTGATACCTCATCCACACTATTCTTCTGCCTCTTCAGGCTATAACATTATCCCGGGATCTCAGGTAACTCCGTACCCGCACTTCTAGACAACATAGAACAAAACACTAACTTTTCATGTTAAGAAACAAAAATCATTAATTCTGTCCTATGAAATTACCAATTTAATCAATAAAACCATCAAGTCACAATGAGTCAAAACCTTACTATTTTTTCAACACTACTAATAATACCATTTAACACATTAACAACAATTCACAACCCTATTGATACTCACACCACTCCAGCAATCGCCTTCTTGCATTACTTTCCAGTACCGCTTTGCCAGTCTTCAAGTTCTGGGCATTGGAATCAGGACTTTTTGAGGATCTGGACATTTATCTAACTTGGGCAATTATTTTTTAGCGCTATTTAGGCATTAACCTAAACTATGCACCTTTTGATTATGGTGTTTAACCGTAACTCTGCTACCAAAACTGATGGAGCGGAAATTCCACGGTAATTTCTCAATGCAAAACATCATTACCTCTTGTTTTCCGCTTAAGGCGATGGAACTTTGCCACCGTGTGATCACCATGAGGAGACTTTGCATAAACATGAAAATCAGATGCAAATAAATATTTAAGGCAATAATGAGAGTTGTGAGTAGTTTTAAAGGATTTTATTTTCTAATCAAAAGTCAAGGTTCTCTGACTCTTTATTCATTAGTCAAATATCAATCAGGTTACAGAATTGAAAAATAGGAAAAAATAGAATCAATACAAAACATATTATTGATTGCATATAAAGCACTCCATAAAGGAAGGAAATGAGGCATAAAATGTCAGTCAGAACTCTTTAAAGAGTTTCAGAAAAAATATAATGCAATGAGTGAGTAAGCTAAATCAATAATAGCAAAAATCTCCCATAAAGAGAAATAAAATGCATAGAACAAATAAGGGGCATATTATCAAGCGGCAGCGATAATTTTCGCTGGCCGCTCTTAGCGAGAAATTATTTATCGCCGGCTATCGCTGGCAATTATCGCCATGCTATCGCTGTATCAACAACGCATAGCGCAATGGCGATAATTTTCCAGCGATAGCAGTGTTTCCATGGAACATCGCTGGTTTTTCAGCGATGTTCCATGGAAAAAGGCGATAACCTTGCTGATACAACCCTGTGGTCGTATCAGCATGATCCACCCCCAGTGTTAGGTATAGGTAAGTCTGCATTTTTGCAGACGTTAGTTTTTGGCGAAAACCGCGGTTTTCGCCAAAAACTAACGTCTGCTAAAATGCGTGGGCCTCCTTGTAAATATTGCGATGTACATTTCGCGATATTTAACAAGGTAGTCCGTCAGGGGTACGCCCAGTGACGCCCACTTTGCATCTCATTAGAGATGCGAAGTTAGGCGTGCTGGAAACGGGCGCTAAGTCAAGGAAACACGTGCTAGCATGTCCTTGATGATATTGCGATACAATTATCGCCACTTTTCGCCCGAAAACGGACGCTAAAGCGGCGATAATGTTATCGCCAGCCCTTGTTAATATGCCCCTTAGTCTTTACAAACTAGTTAGCATAAAACTCAGAATTTTAGCATCTAAACCTGTCCTGATCTCTCAGCTGATCTCTCTGCGCTCGTTTGCCTCGGCCTCTCTGTGTCACACAACAGACGCTGCCTATGGCCCCTCCTTTCTCTCTCTCTTTGCAGAACTCTGAAAAAGCGTGTCTTTCTGCAAGCGTAAGAATAAGGGAAAAAAAACCACACCTCTCAGCTAGCAACCAATATTTCTAACAAAAAAACACATGACTTGGTCTTTGCAGCTTGTCCAATAGGAGCTTCAGAACACATCGACACCCCATGGGCTGACTGGACACAACATCAATCAGGCGAGTTCTTGTAACACATTTGAGTCTTGTGCTAAATGATTTCATCTCCTAACATCCTAAAAACAATTACATTTTCTGCAACAAAAAGTATTAATTATGCGGAAACAGAGAACACATATTATAAGAAAAATGTGTGCTTTGCAGTTTTTCACTCCACGTTATGAAGTGAATAAAGCATTGTCTAAACAAACTGCATGGAGATAAAAGTATGCTACAAGCGAAGGTCTTTTCATGAAGAGACAGAAACAGGAGGCATAAATTATAAGAAAGGTCTTTCATGAAGAGGAGAGGAAACAGGGAGGAAAGAGCACATTCCATTTCTTATCTCAAGGCCGAAGGCCGCAGTGAGCTGAGCCTGCCAAAGCAAATTCAGCCTTTCTACACTGTAAAATGCGTGTTAATTCAGCACAAACATATGCTACTTTGAGAGTTCAAAACACATTTTCTAAATTAAATGTACATTCTATAGTGAGGTTAAATCTAATATAAACACAATTAAACAACCATGATTAATTAATTGAGCATGGTTTTACATGATTCATTAAGTATCTGAGCAGGCCTCATTCATGTTTTCCCTTGCACCAAAACTCTGCGTGCCATTTTTTTAAAAAGCAGTTTGTGTCTGAAACTTAAAGCAGCTTTTTGTCATTTAGTAATACATAAATCTATTGATGAAATCTGAGCTCCATCAGTATCAGACATGTTAAAGATACGTTGTACCATTTCTGTGAAATGGAAAGGGCAGTTTGTTCATACAGGTGCCTGTATCTCAGCTGAGGACCTTGCGACCTGAAGATCAAACGTCTCTCGGGCGGAGGTTAAGGGACGGTTTTCTGTAAAAGCATGGCTTTCATTCGGCTCAGAGTATCAAACCGTATAAAGGAAACATTCAACGAAGGCCATACCGGAGCCTCCCTGACTGTGTGGGTTGGTGGAAACAATACTTGCATACAACAAGTAACCCTGGAGTCTACAGTGACAAGATATGCGATGCCCGGAAGCATGCCACAACAACCTTGATCATTCAGCATCAAGTAACTCCCATTTGAAAGCAACTTGAACACCGGATTAATCAAAGGCAGCTGAGGACCCTTTCAAATGACAGGATAAGTTTTCAACTGAACCGTTACAGGCCCCGTGAAGCATGATATCCTGGCATATGAGAGATCCGCTTAAAGAGTTCTCGCAGTTTGTACCGCTTAGAAACACTTCCATGTCCCTACTCCTGCATCGAAATCTGTATGGTAATTCCCAAGATTCCTTGATGAACTCCCTACCCATTGCTTCATATCTGCCTGGCTGTTGTTGTTCTAGGCAATACTGCATCTGGAAAGTTGTGACCGGTAATGCTATATGGCCATGGATTAACCATTCCGTGGATGGTGACTCTGCCACAGTAAAAGGTAACAGGTTCAGTTTTTCAATACGCAGCATTGTATATTTTGCTCCCCTTTGTGCCATTGTTATCTGTTTTTTGTGACATTCTATTTATTTATTTATTTTATTTTATATATTTATATAGCGCACTACTACCCAGGGGCATCTAGGCGCTTGGCAACTAAACACAGGAACGCATCAAGGTTTGGCTGAGGGCTCTGGGACTGAAGTAGGCTATAAGGTTATAACCAAGTCTTTAGGCCCTTTCTGAAGGAGAGCAGGTCTGGTGAATTTTTTAGTTTTATTGGTAGCTCATTCCACCATCTAGTAGTGATGGTTATAAAGCTTTTTCCACCCCATCTCTGGACTCGAAAATTCGGTACTTTCACCAGCTTCAGGGAGGTGGACCGAAGGGTGCGTGGTGAGATATACCATTGGAAGTGATTTGTCAGATAGACGGGACCTAGATTATGAAGCGCTTTGAAGGCGATACACAGTGTCTTGAACTTAATTTGCTTCTCCATAGGTAACCAGTGAAGAGTGTTAAGGGCATGTTTGGCTGATAAATATTTGGGTATTCCAATGAGCAACCGAGCTGCAGAGTTTTGGAGTACCTGCAGTTTCACCAGTACTGCCTTGTTTGCCCCAACCAGAAGCCCGTTACAGTAATCGAGCTTAGACAGAACCAGTGCTGCCACCACTGTTTTCTGTAGTTCTGGTGGTATAAACGGAAAGATTTTCCTCAGAATTTTCAGAGTGAAGAAGGTAGATGAGGTGAGCATCATCACGTGATGGGAAAAGTATAGAGTGGTGTCAAAAATGACCCCAAGATTTTTGGCCGTGGTGGCTGGTATAGGAAGAGTGCCCTGCTCCGCCGGCCACCATTCAGTGGACCAGAAGGATATATTTCTACCAAAAAGTAGGACTTCGGTTTTGTTTGAATTGAATTTGAGGCAGTTCTCCGCCATCCAGCTGCTTACATGTCTCATACATTCGTTAAAGTTGTGGGCCGTGTTGCAAATTTTACTCGAGATAGACACAATGATCTGTGTGTCATCTGCGTATGACACGAGCTCAAAGCCATGAGTTTTGATCAATTGGGCCAGAGGTGTGACATATACATTAAATAGGGTAGGGCTCAAGGATGAGCCCTGTGGCACCCCACAAGGGAGCCTAAAGCAGTGGGACTTGAGACCCTCCACTTCCACAAATTGTTCCCGATTTGACAAAAAGGACCTGAGGAGTGCAAGGGCTGTGCCTGCTATCCCTATTTCCTGAAGGCGGTAAAATGATCTACCGTATCGAAGGCAGCCGACAGGTCCAACAAGATCAGGGCTGCTGAGCCACCTTCATCAACCGCACGTCTGATCTCTTCTGTTGCTGTAATCAAGGCTAGTTCAGTACTATGCTTACTCCTGAAGCCATACTGAGTTGAGTCCAAGATGCAATTGTTGTCGATAAAAGTGGCCAGCTCTTGATTCATATGTTTCTCAAGGACCTTTGCTGGAAGAGGCAGACGAGAGATAGGGAGGTAGTTTCCGGGGTTCGTTTTGTCTAAGTTTGACTTCTTTAAGAGTGGAAGGATAGAAGTTTTTTTCCACATTTCTGGAAATATCCCTGTTTTAATGACAGTGTTGAGTAACTCCATGAGTGGATGGGCGACTGTCTCCACAATAGTGTGGATTACCTTGGGGGGACAAGGGTCCAACGGTGATCCAGATTTAGTAGCCAAAAGAAGTTTCATAATTTGTTCATAGGATACCGTATTAAAATCTAAGAATTGAGGCCGACCAGGATCCAGGTGAGGGTTGGGGGCTGTTGAAAGTGTGCTTGCAACATCAGACACTGTGGCCTGGATACTCGGATTATTTGCAGAGCGTGAAGCAAAAGTATCATAAATGGTAGATACTTTTTTGCCAAAAGAGGATGCTAAACTATTGCAGAAGGCTTGATCTATTGAATTTTGTTGAGTCTCCTGTGAATGGCTAAGTTTCTGGACCATCGCAAATAGTTCTTTAGAATTATTCTTTGCACCTTCTATTTTCTCCGAAAAATAGATAATTTTAGTTTTGTGAATCAGTTCTTTATATTGTGCAAGTTTCATCTTGTATATTTCTTTCTCCCTGGGATCATAACGCTGCCGCCAGCGCCTCTCTTGTCTGCGGCAGTGCCTCTTCAGAAGCCTTAGTTCCTCTGAGAACCATGGTTCAGTGGGTGCTGTCCTACTTATTTTCCCTGCTCTCTGGGGTATTGTGGCATGAACTGCTGTGGCCATCCAATTGTGGTATTCTAGTGATGCTGCCTCGGGGTCATGGGAAAGACAGGGTCTGTTTTGACCCAGGTGAGTGATGAGATTTGTTCTATCTATGCGATGCCACAGATATCTTTTTTGACTTTTAACTGGACCAAGCTTAGTGCCTATTGAGGAGGGCAGGGTTAGAGTTAGCATCACTGTTAGGTGGTCAGACCTGTGAAGTTGCAAGTTGTTGTTAAATTTCAGAAACGGACAGTCTGTAAAGAAGGCGTCCAAAAGTGGTCCAGCTCTGTGAGTGGGCCCTTCCGTAATCTGCTCCAGGCCTGCACTAGTCCATTAGGGCAGAGGAATCTTTATCTGAGATATTATCCAGGTGAAAATTGAAATCCCCTAGGATAGTGCAATCTTGTAAGTTGACTTTGTGTTCAAGTAACTGACGCATGGTATGAATAAAATTAGTTCTGGGTCCTGGTGGGCGATACACTTGAAGCCCATTTAAAGAGTATACATGATTGACGGCTAACTTGAAGGAGAGCACCTCACAGTCCGAATCTGTAGGGATGCCTTTAAATGATGCTTTCAGGTGATCTCGATAGATGACGGCCAGCCCACCTCCTTTTCTCCCCATTCGGTCTTTCCTGGCGATTAAAAACCCAGGTGGGATGGCTATTACTAAGTCGGGGCCTGACATCTCATCGGCCCAGGTTTCCACAACAAAAATTAGGTCGAGGGCATGAGAATCTACAAAGTTTGCAAATTCATGTTTGTGTTTGATTAGTGATCGTGCATTTAACAATGCGCAGGCCATCCCTTGTGCGGGACTGATACTCCGGGGGCCGGATAGGTCCTTCCTTGTTCCTATGGGGTCCTCACTGAGGTCATTGTTTAAATGCAGCTTACTTTTTGTGTCTGAGAGCCTCAGTTTACAGCCAGGACATACCTGTGTACTGATGTCGTTGCTGCACGTTAGGATTGGACCCGGGCAAATTGGTTTTGCAGACAATACCTCCAGAAGCGTACATCTATGCAGAGAACAAGGACGTACTGTTGATAAATCGCCAAGGCACATAACCAGCACGCAATGATTGCAGCGTCCAGCTTAATAGCATAATAGAACGTAGCTGAGACTGTCCGTGCTGCACTATGGACAAATCCTGTTCTAGTATATCTATTGCAGAAGATACAGTGTTGCCCAGTGAATAAATCCTGGATGTTAATATAGTCCTGCTATTGTCAACTACAGCTCACGCCTTTTCTAGGTTAATTCTATCTATTTCATGAAATCTCTCCGCAGCTTCTTGTTGAGAGATTTTCCAGATTTCAATATAGACAGCATATAAGAAACGTTTCTGACGTGGCTTTCGGGGACCTAATAAAAAATCCCTTAGATCCACCTTATCTGAGAGTAAGGATAAGTGCTGTTTCACCTGGGACAGTGTCAAGGTTTTTAGCCAATCGAGGCATAACTTCCCAACACTGCATGATGTCATCCACCCCCGGATGTTCTCTTTGTACATAGCGTTGGTCCAGCCTATGGATACTAAACCCTTCAGTTGTACCCCTGAATCTTGATTGACATCTGTTTGTGTCTGTGGGCCACAGTAACCATCCCTTCAAATTGGGGTCTGATGAATTGTACTTTATGATGTCATATATTGTATCCCCTCCACGTGATGTAAAATTTTGCCACCCCTCAAAGTATGATGGTGTGGGAATCCAAGGTGTGTTCAAATCCTTGTTCTTGGCTAGTCCAAGACAGGAAGTCTGTTCCACAGTGTCATTCAGAAATATTATCTGCTGTGGGATGAGGCACTCTCGAAATAGAGCTTCTGTTCCCTGAACCTGCCATTCCTTCGAACCCCCAGCCTGATTTTATGTCTATAATGTCCTTCCATAAGTAGAAACCCTGTTCAGACAGTTGGGAAATAAAGGATGCAGAGTAAATCTGTTTGGTGTTTGTTAGCATATTTTTCTGTGCAGTTGTAGGTGCAACCTTATGGGGTCGGATCAGAAGTGTTAAACCCTGAAAAATAAGAACATTTCTGTGCAAATGTTTTCGAACTACCTTTTGGTGGTGTTGGGCAATGTTCCCATTGGTGGTATGTGAAAACATTACGTGGGATACTGGATTTGTGTAAAAAGTGATGACCATAATGATGGTAACAGTACATAGTGTCAAAATCAGATGTGTCCTCTAACATTTCAGTGCTTGAAAATGCAGCGGATTGTTCTAAATCAGACAACACATTATTTACAGTTTCAAACTCCCAATCGTCAGAAAATGTCCTGGAGGTAATGATATCATTTAGAGAAATTTTAAATACATGTGGTATTTTTAAAAGTTCTGTGGGACCAAATACATCATAATCAACCCTGCCCCACATTATACCATTAGGAATTGGAACAGTTGTAATGTTCACGAAGGACAGTTCTCTTTGCTCATGATGAGAAGATTTATGAGGTTTCATGACCAAGTTCACATTCGATGCTGCAGTGCGTTCTGGGTGAGAGTTTCCATTCATGAGTAAGCAAAAAACAGTTACTAGGCCAATCCAGAACAGAAAAAACAGTATTCCAGTTATTATCCAGAGCTAGAGCCAAGGTGATACTAGGTAAGTCTTTTTTAGAAAAATGCAGAAGTCACGAATTTGTTGCTTACGGGAAACTGGAGCTGGCGGTGTTTCAGGTTCACTGGGATCAAGAGAGAAAGTATAAAAATCGATGAAGTAGCCAAATGCAGTTCTATCTATCTTTGATAGCTCAGCAGGTTTTGTTGAACTGGCAGACGTCTCTTATAGAGGCATATTGATGTAGACATCGGTGGTAGGCCGAATTGATATTTGTCTTTCATTTGTGTTTTGATGTTCTGTTTTAACAGGAACGAGTTCCATTTCATTGTTGGAAACTCCATTACTTTGTATTGGTGACTCTTCAAATGTTATGAGTCTTTGTGTCTGAACTTCCTGTATGGTAGCGAGAGGAGAGCGTCGGCTATCCAGAAGCCCACGAGGCCTACTATTCAGTATCGGCCACATAGTGTGGTTTGATCAGATCAATGGAGACAAATCTCTTTTCTTTTTTGCCGGCAAGAGGGGGAAGAAGTACTGTTCTTGTTCCTTCGACAGCCAGGACAGGTACAGGCTTTCTGTATGATGGCCCAAATTCTTTCTTGTCCACATCCCCGACTTTAGGGATCCAGGCAGGTCTTGCCATGACTGATTTGACTTCCCCAGTGGCGTTTTACTTGCACGTTGCTTTGTAGTGCCCGGAATTCATTGAGATCCTGTAAAACAGCCAAACGTTTATTGATGTCAAATGGTTTTTCATCCGCCACTGTGCTTTCATAGTCAAGTTCAGGTACCCACATTCTCGTCCCAAATAGCACCTCGTAAAGATTGACACCTTCTAGGGAACTTCTTGGCATATTGATAATGGCTCTTTGGACCCCGTATAAGTGATTGACCCAACTACCACCCGAACCTAATACTCTTGCTGTTAAAGATTGCTTTAAGTCTCGGTTTTTCCTCTCCACAACCGAATTTCCCTCGGGATGGTACGGAGAGGAGTACCGCAATGCAACACCCAAACTTACCATGGCGTCCTTGTAAGCCCTAGAGCTAAACGCGGGGCCGCAGTCAGAATGTAATGTGCCAACTGCGTATGTCCCTATAAAGACTTGCAAATCTTTTATAACAGTTCAAGCGTCAGCAGAGCGCTTATGCTATCCCCATAGGAATCTAGAGCATGAATCCACTGCCGCCAAGATATACTTGTAAGCCCCATCCGGTTGTAAGGGGCCGCAGTGGTCCAAATAGACACAAGCGAGTGGTCTGTCTGATATAAGTCATGTCTGCGCTGGACATGCTACGGTGGAACCCTTCATCTGCTGACAGATGTCGTACTTTAGGACAAAATTCTTTGTCTGTTTAGTTAATCCTGGCCACCAATAGCGTTGTTTCTCCTGCATGTGCAGAACCTAGACCCTCGTGTGCAGCTAGAATTAAACCTAATCTGCGATCCATGTTTGGTATTACTCTATCCCCTACTCCCGGAATTTGAGCATACGGAATATTTTTGCATCTAACTTGTAGGAGTACTTGAGTGGAAAACCTTTCGGTAAGGCTGTGCTGTTTTTGCATGAAGCAATGACAGCTACCATTATCTGTCCGTCTATTCTCGTTTTACAACGAATGATTGCAGCTACGGCAGCAGTTTGTACCGGTATTCCCATAGCATCTGTTAGCCGTGGTCTACACAGACGATATTCCGGATACGAACTGAGATGATGCCAGCATGAATATAAGGCAATAATCCTCAGAAATTCAAGAACCTAACAGACGCTACGGGAATACCGGCGCATATGAATGTGCTATATTAGATTACTTCAGTGATCTTCAAATGATAATCCCAACCTTGATAAAGTCCATTTTTGGGACAAAACGCGTTGGCTGGGCTGATGCTTTTGATTGAAAATGAACATAAAGATTAATGGAAGAATTTGATTGAAAATGAAAATAAAGATTAATGGAAGAAAAGAGAATTCAATGCGCCTTTAAACCAGTTTATGTTCTCCTGGTAGGTGAGCGGAACTTCAATGTCCTCATACAGACAGTATTCATTTGGTGTTTCGTCTTCAGTATAAAAATGAAATGTATTTGTTTGTGCATCTGCTTGTGGGAATTTCACCCATGAATAGAATACCTCTGTTCTATATGATTTGTGTGCCTCAATCACAAATGTGACTGTCCCTCCCCTAGCTGTGACTCTATAGTGTGCTAGTTTTAGAGTAAGGGCAGTTCTAATATTTTCGGAAATGTTAATTTCACCTTCTTGTTCTTCCTCCCTAGCTGCAGCACTATGTGCTAGGCAATTGGCGTCTTCGTCAGCCATTATTTTGAAAAAGAAGACGTTCCAAGGAAACTGAGATAAGGTTTTATGCACAATAGGAACTATTTGTCCTTCAAGCTTGATAAACCTACAGCCAATACATAGGATATGCCTACTCAGCTGTGGCGGATTGTTCCCTTCCCACTCCAGACGTCACCTGGAAAAATGTGAGTAGGGCTCTCTGAGAAATAGCACAACTGAACTACTCAGATTTGACCATTAAATAAGTACCAAACCAACGTTGGCGGTGCCATGTCGTATAGTTCCTATAAACCTATATAGGATCTGCGTGTTTAGACAACATAGACTGTGGGATTGGTGTTCAGACTGATTCCAGACACCCTCACCGAGTATGTTCACCTGTATACCAGCTAGCTCACAGTGCCACTAGAAACCCCTCTTACCAAAGAGAGAATAGTTCTTGGCAACTATCGAACATGACAACTCTGTCCCATCAGGGATCGTGGAAACAGTACAGTACTTTTCGCTCAGTCACCCGTGCTCGCTTTGTCTCAGAGAGATACACTGAATAAACGGTGGGGACGTTTTCAATAAGCATTTATTGAACCAGGGTCATTCTAGTGTAAAATAGGTGTGTTGAAACAACCATTAGACAGAAACAGATATAAATTATTAGAAGCACCAACATAGTAAATGGGTGGTAGGTTTCTACCGTAGTGCTAAAACAATGATAGAGGCAGGTATGAAAATACACGACAATAAAATGCGTACTCCTACGATGCGACCCTAACTAGATGTACCTTAGTGTACCTAGCATGTATGTAGGTGTAGAGCCAAGAATCCCGCTAGAATAAAGTCAACCTCATTGCCTGAAGTGAGAGACTGTGGGACCCCGTCTTGGTCTCGAGATGGACACCCCGCAGGGGATGTCAGACCACTGCGAGCTGGAGTGTCTGTGCGCAGGAACCTCAGTGTCTCGCGTCAGTGTGTCAGCATGGAAGTCCTTTTTCTTCTCTCTCTGCCTCAGCAAAGATATGGTGTTTGTATACCCAAAGTGGTACCCTCAGGGGTTCTACCTTGCTGTGTCATGTCGGACTTAGGATGACGGAAGGAATGACCCTATTATGCAGGAGATGGTAGTCCTGCTGAGTTTCCAAGAATCCGCATGCATAATGGATGAGGCTAGTTTTCAGGGAAAACCCCACGTCCTGTAAGCAGTACTGTAACTAGGTAAAAGGTCGCTCCCTAAAACCGTTATGTAGTGTAATGGTAGGGGAGAATATAGGTGAAAGGTTAGGTTGCTACCTGAGCCTTTATTGGGGTACCTATATGAAACATAACAGCACCATGGTGCAAAGGTGCCTGCATTGGCACACTGCATCTCATTGTGTGCTGGCGAAAAGGACATGAATGTGCTGTATCTGATAGATACGGCGCATTCCTGCCCTTTTCTTTTGCTGTAGGGCAGCGCAGCAGGAAGGCCTGCGGCGCTGCCCAACGCAAAACCTCATAAAGAAGGCTCTTCATATTTACATTCACAGCGCCGGCAATACGCTTTTACATCATTAGGAGGTACGTTCTTGGGACTACCGTCATTAAGGCAATGACAATCCTTCAGAGAAACAATTTAGAGGAATACTTCTCCAATATTTTGTTTATACGATGGACAAAGCCATTTGCACCGAACATCTTCAGAGTTCTTTGACTCGGACACAGGCAACACCACTGTTATGTTTTGTATTAGTGGGCGCCCCCCACGCTGTCACCCCGAGGAGGGGCGATTTCTGAAATGTCCTTTCCCGTCCGGTCGACATAGTTTCGACGGCGACGTAGGGACTGTCGTAAAAAAAAGGCCCTTGGGACGTGACCGAAGACAGTAAAACACCACTCTGGTCTTGCGTGATTCCTGACATTGCATTGCCTGACCCAGTGTCCCGAGATAGGCCTTGCGACATACCTCACATGCAACAACTTGCAAAGAGGCGGTCTGAGCCCGCCATCTCACCTCCTTTGGTCCTGGGCATTGTCTGCCTCCTGCACCCGTGATATCGGCTCTTCTGGCCCTACAGCATCTCACTGCCGGTGTGCGGCTCCCTGCCCTCGCAGCCTCGTGGTGCTTGCATTATCTTTGTTCATTCCCCCAGCCTGCCAGCGGACGACAAGCGCACGATCCGGCGCATTGCCCTTCCTGAGATTTTGAGTACAGTGCCTTCCTGATTGTAGCATGACGCCGGCCTGCGAGCTCCTGCTGTGCATCCTGCTGCGTCCTGCTGGTGGACCAGTCCTGCAGCTCTCCGTGCATCCAGGGCTGTGGTGGAGGTGCGTTATTCTCAACTTCCCCTCCTCTGCCCCTGCCTATGCCGGTTGTACTGCCATCAGAAGGTAGCCTGCTGTGAAGCCTTCCTGCTCATCACTGGCACACATGTTCTCCTGGTGCCCCAGGTTGGTGGAGGTTCTGTTTTGCTTGGCACCCTGCATAGACTGCATATGTTCCACCAGGAGACCCACCACTAGTGATTTGAGCGCGTATAGCTGCATTTGGGCTGAGTGAGGTGCGTTACACCCTCACACCATTTTCGTTGTTCAGAGCGGCCACCATGACAGCTATACCTCCAGTAGAGCCATTTCTGATTGATGGCCTCCCCTTCGCCCATACAGCGAAGTGGAAAGAATGGGTAGAACATCTGCTTCTCAAATATGGAATTAAGAGCTGGTTAGCACCATTTGATGCTAGACCCTGAATCTTGAGCTATCACTCCACCCATGTAGGGCTGAAAAGGTGTAAGCATCTCAGTTTTGGAATCTCTAGCACAGCCAAAGTTTTTCAGGACACTGTCTGGAGCATTCTTGCTCACCTAGAAGAAGTCCTCAACATCAGTGACGATATTCTGGTTCGACCCTACGCTTGAAGAACACCTTGATCAATTGAGAGCCACCTTTCAATGCCTCCAAGAGAGTGGTCTAACTCTTCACAGAGAAAAATTTGCATTTCTCCAAAAGGAAATATCGTTCTTTGGGTATTGTTTTTCCCAGGAAGGGGTATTACCTGTTTCTTTCAAAGTCCAGGACATCCAGGCTGCTCAAGCACCAACCACTGTGACCGAGGTGAGACGTTTCCTCGGTATGGTCACATACTGTGGCCGATTCATTCATAATCACACTGATCTCACCGCCCTGCTGCGAGAGCTGACAAGAGCCAACACAACTTGGAATTGGGGACCTGATCAAGAGAAAGCATTTCAGGCCACAAAGCGGGCACTGTCGGCTGACACCACGTTGGTCTACTTTGACCCGGACAAGGACTCTATCTGTTGATGCCAGTCCTGCTGGCCTCAGAGCTGTGCTATTTCAGAAACAGAACAACAGGGAATGGGCCCCGGTGGCCTATGCCAGCCGGGCGCTGACTGAGACTGAGCAACGCTATTCCCACATAGAGAAAGAAGCCATTGCTGTGCATTGGGGATGCCGTCATTTCCATCTGTAGCTCTATGGTCAGCCTTTTGTAGTCCATGCTGACCACAAACCCCTCAACACTTTGTCCATGGGGCCATCCTCTAAACCCCCACCCAGGATTGAGAAATTGATTCTACAATTGCAGGACTATCATTTCACAGTCATTTTCCTCCCGGGTGCTCAAAATCCAGTGGATTATCTGTCCCGGCATGACAGACCTGTCACAGAAAGTGAAGAGTGTGACGTGAAGGAGGTGAAAGAATATGTTCGATTTGTGGTTTAACGCTCTTGACCACTCCCTATTTCACTAGAAAAGATCATTCAAGCTATTATGACCAACAGGTGTATCCAGTTGGGCATCTCTGCTGTGCGGTCGGAAAATGTCCACTTTCCTGGACAAAACCAAATATCGCACGGATCACACGTGGTTGACGTTAACCTACTTGGACAATGTTTGTGCGGTACTGGTGGTGTCCCCGGAAGGCTTTCTCATGAGAGGACCCCGCCTAGTGGTTCCTGGAGCCCACCAACAATGAGTGGTGGATCTCACACACTTGGGTCATCAAGGGGTTGTCAAGACCAAATCTGGGCTGTGATGCAAGGTTTGTTTTCCCAATTTAAACGCCCTAGTGGAGCAGATGGTGGATTGGTGCTAAATGTGCCAGGCAGCAGGGCCAGCTGACTTAACGGCACCCATCATCACAGAAGACATCCCATTTGCATTTCCCTTGGCAAAGAGCCAGTGCTGATTTTGGTAGACTCCCAGATGGTCGACACATGTTGGTGGTTATTGACGATTTTTCAAAGCACCCCGAAGTTGAGGTTATGGAGTCCACCACTGCCAGTCAGAACATACATAATCTGGAGAAAGATATGGCTAACCATGGTCTATTTAAGGAACTGCGTACTGTCACTCGCCCCTGTGAGAGGCTGGCTCAGTATATGATGTACACTTATGTAAGTGGACAACTTGCAGTGATCCAGACAACCCTTATGGTGATTGTAGTGGTCTTAAACAAACTTAGAATGCTCTCTAAGTGGTAGCTGTGGAGAGCAGCCTTCAGGCTGAGTCCAGAAGGAATGTAAAGCAGCTTGTTTTACCAGTATACAATCTTAGAGGTATAGGTTAAATGAAAAAGAACCACACAGTGTATTTATAAAAATATGTATTTATTATAAGACACTCACTAACACTGTTCGATGTCTCCTGGCCAGAGATATACACAATACACACAATACTTTGCAATAGAAACAGGTAAGTAGCACAGAATACACAGTGGTCACCAGGGGGGGACCAAACCATATACTAAAATAGTGGTATGCGAACCGCGACTCAAGTCAAGACAATACTCAGAGGATGTAGAAGTGCCAGGGACCCAAGGAACCACCCAAGGTGAGTATCTAGGAGCCCCAAGGAGCTCATGTGCAGTGTGAGAACACAACTGCGTTCTCCGTACAAATCAATGTGTAAGTCGCGGTTGCAATTTTAAAGAAGCAGGACCCTTCCCAGTGGACCCTGAAGAAACCCTTTGGAAGACAGAAGGTTGGAGAGACACCCCACCCATGGATACCTTAGGAACCAGGATACCTGCCCCAGGGGAGCTTGGTGCATAGGTGTGAAGTGGCATCGGAAACCGCCGTCAAACCCAATGGAGGACTTCAGGAAGATGCCGCTGCTGGAGAAGGCGAAAGTGTCCGGTGGAACGCAAAGGTGGATTCAAGTTGAGAAGCACCTGAAAGCAGAGGGGTCAGAGTCTATGCCACTTAGAAGGGACCAGGAGGCACGGAACCGAATGCCCACCAATGTCGGGTGCTGTAGAAGAGTAGGCGGTGCCCTTGGAGCTGCAACTGTGAGGACCAGGCGATGCTGTGGAAGACCAGGGGCTGTTCATGAGCTGTCCCATGTCTTATGTCGAGAGTTGGGGGGGGGTGTCTGGCGGGAGCACCAAAAAGCCCTTGCAACTGCAAACAACGTGAAAGTAGAAGAAGGTGCAATGTCGATACCAGCATGGTCCAGGAGACTCCCCACAAGCAGGTGTGTCAGGGCAGTCCCCGAGCAATCAGGGGAGCCCAAAAGAATTCAACATTGACTCTCAAGAGGACCCACAGGCCGAAGGCCCTGGAGTCACAGAGGACCTCGAGCAGCTCACCAAAGATGCAGGCCCACGGTGCAAGTGTTGTGGTGAGGACAAAGATCTTGGTCGTTGGAGATGCTTGAAGTTAGGGCTACTTGGAGCCCAAAGATCTTGGTGGAAGAAAGACAACAAGCCTTTGCAACTGCAAGTCATTTTTGTGCACAGGGGTTTGGTTCCTGTGGCTCCGACAAGGGATACTATCCTCAAACTTGGTGAGAGGACAGGGCAGGCCTTGAGGGATATGAAGAACCACCACCTGTGTTGCTGAGCCTTTTGGAGTCCGTAGGAGCCCAGGATAAGCAGACTGCTCAGCTTGGTTGCGGTGCCTTCAGATGCAGGGAAGTGACTCCTTCACTTCAAGGGGGACTCCTTCAGGTGTCTTGGATGCTCACAGGCCCTGGATGGGTTCCTGTATGGAGCACAGGCACGGACATTGCTGCAGACAAGCATGGTGTAGAGATCAGGAGCAGCAGGAGTTGTCCTGGTTGCAGCCTTGATACCCAGAGCGAAGTCCAGCGAAGTCCAGAGTGCCCAGTCGGTTGAAGTGGTGTCTGAATTGTATCATATCCCACAACAAATCTAGGGACCCACCCACAGGTAAGCCCTTAAGTACCCTAAGGAAAGGGTTGGGACGATACAGGGCTCCCTCTTTAAGGAGGGGCTGGACAAGGGGAGGATACTCCCCTGTCCTTTGTCCAGTTTCACGCCAGAGAGGGAGCCAGCGGCTCCCTGAACTGGTTTGAACCGGATTATGCATGGAGGGAACCAAATGTGCCCTACACGCAGACTATGTGGTGCTGGCAAGAGCTCCCACCCTGCCCCAATACGCTAAACTCTGGGAGGTGGTCACACCACCCTGTGACAGGATGCCTATTGTTCTGCCTTCCCCTGCTCGAGCTTGGCTCAGCAGCAGGAGGGCAGAATCGTGTCTCTGGTCGGCAGCAGCCATGTTGTGCTGTCTGGGTCTAGAAGACTGATCCTAGGAGCATTGAAGACCTAACGGAGGGCCTTTACAGTGTTGAAATCATACCTCCCACACCGTTTACAGTGTGGGCATAGGATTCCAACATATTTGATACCAAACACGACAGGGTTTGTTTTAGCCAGTTTCGAGATGGTCATTGCGAAATGACGCGGTGCCCCTCTATATGTTATATGGCTGTCTCACTTACAACCCGGGAGAATTGACTCCGAAGGCTGTAGGCATGTCCTGCTCATGCAGGGGCACCCTCACACTTAGAACCAAGCACCCTGCCTTTAGGATTGAAAAGGCATGCTGTAGGGGTGACATTGGTTTTAAGTGCAGTGACCTTAGATATAGGGAAACCTATATCTTTTGTAAGTTATGCTAGCAGATCCTACTTTCCTACACAACCCTCCTCCCCCAAATGTAAGGAGATGAGACTAACCTTTCCCAGTTGAGTTTTCTTTTTCTAATTGGAAATATCTGGAGAGTCCATCTGCATTGGCATGGTTACTCCCAGGTCTATGTTCCACTGTATAGTCCATCCCCTGTAGGTTTGGGATTTTTACCCTTCATCTGTTTAAACCATAAGAGAAGCTTGTGGTCTGTCTGAACAATGAAGTGAGTGCCAAACAGATAGGGCCTCAACTGCTTCAGGGCCCAGACCAAAGCAGTGAGACTGGGGTCCTTTCTCGAGTCAGGAATTTACTGAGTATTTGCGATCTCAGGGTGTTCTTCACAGGAAGGTTACACCTAGGCGGCCTCAAGCAAATGGAGAGGTGGAGCTCTTTATGAGCACTCTGAATAAAGTGCTCGGAATTGCATTAGCCAATTGCCAAAATACGGATTGCACCCTCTATGCATTTCTGAGAGAGTATTGTTTAGCTCCACATTCGACAACTCACATCAGTCCAAGTTCTCTATGCATGAATCACACCATGGGTGATGTTATTCTTCATGTGGAAGGGCAGTCAGTTGTGCACCAACATGTTGCTGAGAACTTACAGAAACACAGGACCCAGAATGAGCACATGTCCCAAACTAGCAGAGCGAAACAAAGTTCCATGAAAGTGGGAGATTTGGTGCTGCTAAAGACTAGACATTCATGAGGAAAATTCACGCTACCTTTTAAGCCTCATCCATGGAAGGTGCAAAAAGTGAAAGGAACCATGATCACTGCTCAGAGAGATGGAAAGACCATTTCAAATGCTTTCAAACTCCCAAGAGCAGATCCGAGGATGATTTAGATACATCGTGTGGAGTGGATATGCCAGCTGATGAAGACGGGTTGCCGATTGACCCTCCTGCTCCACTCGAGTCACCAAGGGCAGAGCCCTTATCGCCTGAAGCAGGGAGACACTGTCTGCCGACTGGGCCACCTGATCTAGGCACTTCACCAACTCATGTCGTGCAAGATGAGTCGAGGAGAGGAGCCAATCGGCCAGGAACAGAGAGATCAAGAAAGAACAGGGGAACCCTACTCACTAAGGAACCAGGGTAATAGTTATATAGGAAAAACAATGGTTCCTGTGGAATAATATACTATGAGGTTATGATACATAAGCACAATCGCAATATAGAGGGTTAGATAATGGCAGAGCGCGAAGGAACACTAACACATCGATTCCAGTGTAGTATATTTTACGGATTTTTTAAACAATAAATTTAGGAATAAACATTATACATCAAAACAACATTTGTGCGTAGTGTCCCAAGTGACAAAGGGAACTTAAACCTAAGTGACAATGTGAATATTAAATACAAGGTTTCCACAGTTTGTACAAGTCGACCATTATCAAAATAATTCCATGTGAACAGCAACTATATACAATGATATGTGCTGGGGAAATGGTTCGCTTCTTCTGTTTGTCGACGGCGTTTCAACCCTCAAAACAATGTGGGATCGCTTCAGGACTATTGATGGAGGGACATCTAAATGGGATTGAAATAAAAAGAGCATAAGGCCCATATACCGGCACAAATGCGAAAAATAGGAAAAATAAAATGAAGGCCGTTGGATAAAAGGTACCTGAATATATGGTTGCGCAGCCTTGTGAAAATGATGTGCCACACGTGAAGAAAAGAGGAAAAGGTTTACTCACATGAGGACCCGTCCGGGTACTGTAATTGTGAGAAAAGAAGTAGCAATTACTGATAATTGGACAATGCGCTATGTATAATCCATTACAAGTTTCACCGAGGTTCTTACCTCAATGTGAGGACAGGCTGTCAATCCAATGGGGTATGTAGGTTGGCCAGAGGGGCTCAATTAGTTTTACGCCACAGCCGTAGCGTTGTAGAATCCCTTTGTGGATTAACAGTGACAATGCACTGAGAGTATTTCTGAAAATTAAAATAATGTAGGGGTCAGATTACTGAATTAAGGGCTGAGCGCAAGGGCTACGCGGCCTGGATGTGCCATATATTAGATTCACTCTTTTGCAATATGTGTTCATTAACTAAGAATTACAATTGTGAAATGTCTGCCCAGCATGTGTGTTTGCATATTATAAACACCGGCGAAATTCGGAATTTTGTAAATATATAAAGTATACATGTCATTTTACCTGCTCTTCACTATTTAGTACCCATCACCGGTATTGTGCCCTAATTCCCACCTATTAACAGAGAATTCACCACTGTCATTAGCGCAACAACCCCACCTTTGTGCCACACATTCTACTTCTTCACCTCCCACTGAGGTCTTTTTTCACTCTTTACCGATCACGGAAACGGAGCACCGGATTGCTCGGTGCAGCGGTTTTCCGTAGCTAGGTCTGCCGGTTTCCCTTGGCAAAAAGAGCGGGAAACCCTGTATATAACAATCCTCTCTGGATGAGGATCTCTGTCATTGTACCCGATCAAGCTGACTGATGCAGCTTTTTCTGAATCTACACGCGGAGCGCTGTCCAGCTTTTCCATTCCTCTACCGAGGTAAGAATTGGCACATCCAGGCCGTGTAGCCCTTGCGCTCAGCCCTTAATTCAGTAATCTGACCCCTACATTATTTTAATTTTCAGAAATACTCACAGTGCATTGTCACTGTTAATCCACAAAGGGATTCTACAACGCTACGGCTGTGGCGTAAAACTAATTGAGCCCCTCTGGCCCACCTACATACCCCATTGGATTGACACTTGTCCTCACATTGAGGTAAGAACCTCGGTGAAACTTGTAATGGATTATACATAGCGCATTGTCCAATTATCAGTAATTGCTACTTCTTTTCTCACAATTATAGTACCCGGACGGGTCCTCATGTGAGTAAACCTTTTCCTCTTTTCTTCACGTGTGGCACATCATTTTCACAAGGTTGCGCAACCATATATTCAGGTACCTTTTATCCAACGGCCTTCATTTTATTTTTCCTATTTTTCGCATTTGTGCCGGTATATGGGCCTTATGCTCTTTTTATTTCAATCCCATTTAGATGTCCCTCCATCAATAGTCCTGAAGAGACCCCACATTGTTTTGAGGGTCGAAACGCCGTCGACAAACAGAAGAAGCGAACCATTTCCCCAGCACATATCATTGTATATAGTTGCTGTTCACATGGAATTATTTTGATAATGGTCGACTTGTACAAACTGTGGAAACCTTGTACTTAATATTCACATTGTCACTTAGGTTTAGGTTCCCTTTGTCACTTGGGACACTACGCACAAATGTTGTTTTGATGTATAATGTTTATTCCTAAATTTATTGTTTAAAAAATCCATAAAATATACTACACTGGAATCGGTGTGTTAGTGGTTCCTTCGCGCTCTGGCATTATCTAACCCTCTATATTGCGATTGTGCTTATGTATCATAACCTCATAGTATATTATTCCACAGGAACCATTGTTTTTCCTATATAAGGAACAGAGAGATATCATCTTCGACCACACCCGGCAAGATCATCTCGCTTAAAGGACTTTGTGCTGCACTGAAAAGTGTTCATGATTATGTACCTCTCTCTCTCTCTTCTTTTTCTTCTGTTTTGCCTTTGTGTTTCTTTACGTTCTCTTGGATTTATTTTCATTTTATTAATTTTTTAACTGAGTTTTATATAGCGCGAACTTGACCCGGGGTATCGGGTATCAGAGCGCTTTACATAGCACCAGTTGCATTACATGAGGACACATTCATTTTTGTTAGGCACGGGAAGATTAAGTGATTTGCCCAGAATCACTGGATGTTCAGCGTCATTGCCGAGACTCGAACCCAGTTCCCCAGATTCGAGGTCAACCGCCCTTGCCATTAGGCCAACTCCTCTCCCCATTGTGGGTAAAGGAGGAATGTTATGTCTTGTATTAGTGGGCTTCCCCCACGCTGTCACCCCAAGGAGGTGTGTTTTCTGAAACGTCCCTTCCCATCCGGTCGACATGGTTGCGACCATGATGTAGAGACTGTTGTGAAATAAAGGATTCCTGTCATTGCATTGCCTGACCCAGAGTGCCGAGATAGGCCTTGCAACATAACTCACACGCAACAACAACCAACAGGATGCAGAGCAGGCCTGATGCGACCGGCAGAGATGTCCCTCTTTCTAGTTCCTGTGTACCTATTATTTCGAGGGCAACCCCCAGCCAAGGACTCAGCCGATACAGAAAGCTAGGGCTCACTCATATGATTAGGAAAAAAAAGAACGTTGATAAAGAGCAAAAAAAAACTAGAAGACTCGACAAAGCCGTTCTGTTTATAAAAAGTCAAATCCTCCAAATAGCTAACTATTTTGGATTAGGAAATATACCTTTAAAATCACATATCTGTCTAAAATATAAAATAGTACCTGTTTCCTATAAATATACTATACCCAGGGCCACTGGAATTATGGGGTGAAAAGGGACACTTTATGCAACATGATTCACTAGAAATTGTGTGCCAAGAAAAGGCAAAGCATGTGGCATAAGGTGCCACATTTTGTGATAGCATTACTCCATTATTTTGTCATTTTTTCAAATGGTGATATTTTCTGGGTAAAACATTTAACTCAACACCAGTTTAACCCCCAAATACAGCAAAAACTATTGAAAGATAGCCAGTCAACTTTTGTGAAGGGCTTTCCACTGCACAGCATTGACGTGTCACCAATTTTTAGTAACTTTTGATCCGTCTCAGCTAGAAACAATTTGTTTTGTTAAAATTTGCAGATTATGCAGCAGATGTGGTGGATTGTGTAGCAAATGTGAAAAATCCCTAATTATGTGGGAAATGCCAAAGTTGCATGCTCTATCTTGTTTTAATTATGCAGTTTCAGCTTTGCACCCATTTGCATGAAGAATGTTTTCACCTCTCTGCTCACCTTCAATTGAAGGATATGTCACCCTCCTTTTATTTATTTTTAATCTGCTAGCAAGCAACAGGTCTTCCATAGACTCCAATGGAATCATCCGCCCTGAACATTTTTATTGCCCATCAAAAAATATTTAGGGCCAGAATAACAAATATGTTTGCCTAGTTGGGTCACAAAAGTGACTCAAACCTGCACAGAATATTTGTTTAGCTATTCAGGGGCATATTTATCATTACGTCATGCAGTGCAGCAAGCCACCTTGCTGCACTGTGCTGCGTAACAGGGAAACGGCATAAATGCACAGTAGTTAACATTATACGACGTATTCCTGTCTTTTCCCAGCAATGGCGCACAATGTGAGGCCTAGTGCCACGGCAGGCACTCTTGCAACGTGGTGCACGGGTGCCAGCATTGTAAGCAGGATTGTTATTGTGCAGCTAGGGACACCTTCCTGCACAAAAACAATCCCCTGATGCATTTTCCTCTTTCTATGTGTGCTGCAAAATGCAGCACACATAGAAATTGGAAAAATCAATGAGAAATAAAGGTGTTTATATCTCCTCATTACGGCTCCTCTGGGGATGCGTAACATTTTGGCACATTCCCAGGTCCACCAGTAATGGTAAATCTGGGAATGCGCCATAATCCATGGATGTTGGATGGAAACACCCACACACCACCCATAGAAAGCATCCCTGGGGCAGAGTAACACAATGCAGCGATTTGCTCTGCGTTGTGTTACTTCAGATTTATCAAACCAACGAGGACCATGCAAGATGGCCTTGCGTGGCTTGACAGATTGCACTTAAGTTGCAAAAGTGTTGCTTTTGCACCCTGTTGCGTGGCGCAAAACTGATGCAACCCTATGATACATATGCCCCTTAGTTTTGAGCATAAAAGGTGTTTTGCGCTCAAAGTTGCCTGAATGTAACGCATGTAAAGCTGTTTGTATGCAGGACATTCAAATGTTTTTATCGAGTACTCTACAGAGTAGATGATATGAAACTGTATCTGATCCCTCTTATACATCGTATTAATCCATCCTTAACTTTCTTTTTAGGGTTTGTTCTTTAGTGAAATAACTGCTGTTCATGAGGATCATGTATTAAGTAAAACATTGAAGGGCTTCCCTGTAGAAACTGGCACAAAAAGAGTAGTATCTGGTCCAGTCGTCATGCAGCTTACTGAACCAATTTATATATCATCACTGCATGTCCCAAGATGCTTTTTATAACTCAACAGCTACTTAGAAAATACACAGTGCTGGAAATGGAAACAATTTATTCAGAAAAAACAAACATTAGGGGCGACATGAGGACTGGGCTGGAGTCATGATGGCAAGCCTCATGAGGAGTGGAGTACATAGCAGTCAGCTGAAGCATTGTTTTGCACAAACTCTGACTCAGAGAAATTGGCAGCATGGGAGATGTGACAGAAAAGCTGCTGTGGCTTATCTCATTGGCCACAAAAAGACTACATTTTAAGGTGGCATAAGGAGCCAGTGCATGTGCTGCATAGATCAATGTGTGTCTAGCAAGTACCCTGATGTAATACTGGTGCCACTAACCAGGTGGTTAAAGCACTCGCTGGCGATATCTTGGTCTAATGTGTGGTCAAAGGACTGAACCATCATATAATAGGTCAGAGGCATAATAGGGTTACTGCAGAGCTTTCCATTTATTGTGCCACTTGCAAATTTCTGCTTTATGTAACATAGCTCAGTAGGTTGATGCTTTTGTTGTGGTCAGTCTGTAGCTTTTGTTACATGAACGCCTATTAATGCAATTGGTCACACTTGTGAGACATCAGATATTTGTGGAGAACATATGTATACACAGATCTTTGGAAAGTCACTTTCCAGGAAGGAGCTGAGGTAGATGAAAGTTTTCTGTGGAAATGTTTGTGAAGATTGGTCAAACTGTGCCAAAGAAAAAGCAAAGAGAAAAAGAAAAAACACTTCTCCTATGGAAACTCTGATCTAGCTCTAACTACACAGTGACGACCACCATATATATATTGCTGTCCAGTCTCCAGTGTATGTGCTGCAGAATACTCAAACATTTTAAAATTGGCAAACCCCTCAACTGGTATATTTAACTTTCTGGTAAGGCCATAGTATCTAGTGTAAGAAAATACATCAATGCCAAAGAAAGTTAAATGATACCTGTGGAGTGCTGCACCTACGGTGCAATTCAATAGGCTGTCAAGAAAAACACGACTTCAGGCCAGACTCCTGAAGCTCCTAAATCTGCAGACAGACATGTCAAAATAAATCTTTTGATAGGAGAGAAGCCCTATTTTTAAATATGTATAGTGACTCCTAAATAGGCTCAATTACAACTGGAACTGAACTGGACCTTGATGGTGGCTTCTGCTGGAGTGTGTCCTGACCCCTACATGCTATCCTTGTGATCCTAGGAGCCTTAGAAGTGGCTAATGCTTACTCTGCTGGAAGGGCTCAAGACTGGGATGGCACCACTTGGCAGGGTGGGACTCACAGTTGTAGAGTCCAGGTGCTTGGTACAAGAGACGTGGTCCTTGGAGTCACTTTGTTAGTGCCGGGCACAGGTTGCAGGTCCAGTCCTTCTCACCCAGGCAGGAGGACAGCAGCGTAGCAGGTCAGCACAGCAGACAGACAATCCTTCAGGGCAGCAGTCCAGCAGAGTGGCAGTCCTAGCAGCAGCACAACAGTCCTTCTACCTGGCAGAATGTTACAATGGTCCAGACATGTGCTGAAGAGTTGATGTTGAGGTCTAATACTTATACCTGAGGCCTTCTTTGACATGGGAGAAACTTCTAGAGAATTCCCTTTGAAGTATTCAGGTTTCTTGCCTCCCTTGCCCTTGTTCCAGACTAAATACAGGGGGTATGCAATCCTTTGTGTGAAGGCAGAACACAGTCTATTCAGGAGTAAATAAGGCTGTGCCCAGCTCCGCCCTCCCATCTTGCCAGTGTTGGCCCAATCAGGCGCACACCTAAGCTCTCTATTGCGTGTTGCTATCTAGGAGGAATACACAAAGCTCAACTGCTAGCTACACCCAGTCATGTGACCCACAGATAGGCTGCAGGGACTAAATGCCTCAGGCAGGAACATTTCCAAGTTTCTAAAGGTCACATTTCCAAAATTGTAATTTAAAATACGACTTTACCATAAGAGAAAATGATTTCATTACAATTCCAAATACACCAAACATGAAATGGTTACCTGTTCCCATTTGAAAGTTATCACGTAGTAAATGTAATAAGGTAACTCCAATGTTATCCTATGGGAGAGGCAGGCCTTCCAATAGTGAAAAATGAACTTAGGAGTTTTTAACTATCAGGATGTGTAAAACTTATAAATATATGTCCTAATTTTTAAATACATTGCACCCTGCCCTCTGGGATGTCCAGGGCACACCCTAGGGGTGATTTATATGTATTAAAAGGAAGGTGTGGGCCTGGCAAAAGGTTGATCTTGCCAGGTCGGAATGGAAGTTTAAAACTGCACACACAGGCTGCAATGGCACGCCTGAGACATGTTTGAAAGGGCTACTTAAGTGTGATACTCATTGCTGCAGGCCCACTCATAGCATTACATTTACAGGCCCTGGGAACATACAGTACCACTTTACTAGGGACTTATGAGTAAATTAAATATGCCAATTGGGGATAAGCCAATATTACTATGTT
This sequence comes from Calotriton arnoldi, assembly GCA_963921515.1. Lineage (NCBI taxonomy): Eukaryota > Metazoa > Chordata > Amphibia > Caudata > Salamandridae > Calotriton > Calotriton arnoldi. The sequence goes on along the minus strand of CAWUFW010012426.1, from coordinate 340,139 downwards.
TTAAGGACTGAGAAAATGCACTTTAGCCCTGGGGCAGTAGTAAAGTGCATAGAGTCATCAGGCCAGCAAAAAGGAGATCTTCAAAAATGGAGATGTAAGGCAAATAGCTTGGGGAAAGACCACCCTAAGGCTGAGAGGTCTAACAATTTTAATATACTCATTATCTTTGAAACCACTAACTAAATGCTCTCTATGCACTGGTACATCACATTTCAATTCATTTCTTTTAGTAGTAATTTCAACATTAGTTTTATTAACACGATCTGAAGCATATTGCACAGGAGTCAGTGAGCACCATAACAGTCCACTAAAACTAGCAATATAATTAACCAGTATTATTATCACTACAGTTTTACAGCATTTGCTGTATTCCATCTTTTATTAAGACAGAAATCCTTATCATATTAAAAAATTCAAAAATCAACACATTTTCTTTCAAACAATAATATTTTCTTCTTTTTTCTTCTTATTTCCATAAAATAATAAACCAAAAATAAGTTTGCCATTTCTTCTTCTTTTTTCAAAAGTTCATGTGTTAGCTTCAAAAGTTTCTTTCAAAGTTCATTAGATTGAGTCTAAACTTAATGGTTTTTTTCAACTTTCTCAAAAATATTGAAAACTTCAAAAGTTCATAAGACTCTATTTAGTAAATTTCTCCAAGTTTGTTAAAGTCTTTGTGAAGTCCCTTATCAAAGTCTCTTAGTCACCATTTTGGATTTCACTTTCATTCAACAGTATCTATTACACATTGAAAGTGAATTTCTGTTTGAAACTCAGACCCTGATACACTTTCAAACTTGAACTGGCAATGATTCAGCAATGAAAAGAAATGATTTCATCTTCTTCAGAAACTGTGGCTAAATATACCCATACAGGTGAGGCGTATTTTCGATTTGAAACTTTTTACCTTGTTGATCTTCTTTTACAACTTCTCTTCCTTGAAAAATCTTCTTCAGTTTTTTCTTTCTCAGCAATATTCTTTGTCTTTTTATTCTTCAAGGAACTTTGACTTCAGCAAAGACAAAAACTCAAGCTCGAACTTGAACTTTGATCAACTTTATCTTCATCTGTTATCTTCACAGTGAATTTCTTAATTCCTTTGGGGGTCTTTGTAACTCTGATTTCTAACTGCAACTTTTCACTGCTCAGATCGGACTAGTTCTTCTGTAGTGTAGCTCCTATTTCCCTAATAGGCTCTGCGCATTGGAATAATATATCCTATAGGTTTGACATAGGACTAAGGTCAGTATGTCCCTATCGAGTATATTAAACTTAATTACTTGTGCCAGCTAGCTCAGAGGCCACTAGAAACTCCTTGACAAACAAGAAGGGAGTAGTTTCTGGCAGCCACAAAACATGACCACTATGTTTCCTTTAGAATCAGAACGTGTCCCAGAGTCGTGGAAACAATAGATAACTATTTCACTCAGCTCAATCGTGCATGCTTAGTTTTCTCCGAGTTACACAGAAAGAACAGACGGGCATTTCAATAAAAGATTTATTGAACAGTCTTGTTTCTGGTGTAAGTAAAATGTGCTGTTACGATCACAAGACAGTATGCGAGATAAATAATGTACAGTGTGAGCAGTAGAAATAAATAATACTGCGAGAGCATTATCTTTTAGTACATATGCCTTTACATAAATAACACAGACTAAAAATGCGAGTACTCATACGATGCGTTGCTAAGCTAGTTCTACCCCAATGTACCTAACCTAACCTAGGTGTAGGGAGAGGTATGAAGTAGGTGAAGTATTCCTTACTATGGTATACTAAGAGTATGTTAAGCCTAGTATGCATAGTATGCCTAGTATGCCAAGAGTCCCTCTAGGTTCTTGTCAGCTCCATACCTGAGGAATGAGAGAGGTAGGAATCTCTTTGCCAGACTCGAACTCCAACACCCCGCAAGGGAAGTCAGATCACTGGAAGCTGGACTCTCTGTGTGCAGGGATGACAGCGTCTTCTCAGTGCGTCAGGCCGGGAAACGGGCTCCTCTGAAGTCGAGGTCTCCTCTAGTTTACAAGGGCTAGGGAAGGTATATTTATACCTGAGAGATAATGTTAGTATTGATGTGAGTCGGACAGCGAAAGACGTCATGAATGAACCCCTAAGGAATAATGGTTCATGCATAATATATGAGTCCTTGAAGAAATCAATAGTCCTGGGCTAGGGAAACTCCTGCAGCCTAAGGGTCTGTTCTTCACGAACTCGTTGTGACGTTAGGGTGGACGGATGTCGGAGACCATGCCTGTATTTGGAGTGCACGGTTTAATGCCTAAATAAGGCCTGGGAATTTATGCCTATATAAGGGCAGGGCGAATTGTGACTATATAAGGACATGATACTGGAAAGTCCGTTATGGACACCCTAAGAGAAATACAACACCCACTCCACTTTCGTGTGTACGATAATACTAATATGCTAAACATTTAAAATGCTAAACATTAAATGGAGTACCGCACATTTAAAAATATTTCTTAAAATCATTAAAAAAACATAATAAAAAATGCAAAAGGTACTGTACATTTGAAGCAATTGCTTATCATTTCAGGCATAAAAGTTTGAAAATAAATGCAATTGGAATGAAATAAGCAGCAGTATTTACATGTGACAGAAAATGATCGATAAGTTCTTCAAAAATCAAAGTCATTTCATGTCATGAAAATTAATGAACTGTTTTAGATACATAAGATGACTAAGTGTCCTTGGAAGTACCGTGGAGTCTGTACTATAAGGCTAGTTCTACTTTAAGCAGATTGAAGTGCCATTTTTGTTCGAAAAAATGGGAAAAAGTTCAATTTTGGTAGAGTTCCAAGTTTTTTGTAGAATGAAGGCCAAATTGTTACTGCATTTCTGGAACACTGTATGCTGAATCAGAGTCAGTTTACGGGTCTGGTGTAAACATAAGATCATCTATTTCTATAGACAAAACATCATCCACAGAAGTTGGTGTCAGTTGGAACACCTTGTGAAGTAGATTAATCGCACAGAGATGTGAAGCATCGCTTTCAGCATTGGTCGCCGCAGCAATGTTCGCGTCCGTTGTTACCTATGTGCCTGTAGATCTTTCTCGTACCTCAGCAGCAGCCGGAAGCGTCTGTGAGATCTCAATGAATGCTGACATCAGGATTGGTAGCCTCTGGGGACAACACAGAGCATGGGCCGTTATCGGGTCCAGCAGAGTATCGATATCCGTTGGCGTATCCGATGGATATGTTAGACAGGTGTCCAACACGCATTCTACACCACATAGCAGGCATCGTAGAACAAGTAAGATGCAATCTTTCCAGATTGGTCTGAATGACAGGAACCACGTGGTATTAAGGTCCCGTAGGCGATTTATGCCCAAAAGCTGTACTATTTGCTCACGGCACTTTCGTTCAAGGAGAGCTTTCTCCATTTCGCTCGGAGTGATGTCGGCGAATAGGCTGGCCATAGCGCAATAGCAGGAAGAGAAATAGAATTCCGGCAACAAGTGCTAGAATTAATGGTATGCCACCAAACACCGAATGTGCAAAGTTCGGGATGATTCCGAGTATTGCCTGGAAAGGTGCTAACAGACCGGAGCAGATGCTCTTAAATACATGTACAATTCCGGTTGTATCAGACATATTGAAGATACGTCCTATCATCTCTACGAAATGTATAGGGCAGTTTGTACGTATTAAAGTCTGTATCTCAGCCGAAGTCCTTGCTACTTGTAGATCATAGGTTTCTTTGGCCGAGGTCAAAGGTACTGTTTGCTGTAAAAGCATGGCTTTCATTCTGCTCAAAGTATCAAATCTTATAAAAGAGACGTTCAGCGAAGGCCATAGAGGCGACTCCCTGACTGTGTCTATTGGGGCAAACAATACTTGCATACAGCAAGTGACCCTGGAGTTGACTGTTACTAGATATGGGATGCCTGGCAACATGCCGCAGCAACTTTGATCATTCAACCTGAGGTAACTCCCATTAGAAAGTTGTCCAAACGTTGGATTAATCACAGCAGCTGGTGTACCCTGCTGATGGCAAGACAAATTTGCCACAGAACCATTACAAGCCCCGTGTAAGGAAATGTCCTGACATATAAGCGAACCGCTTAGTGCACGTTTACAGTTTGTACCGCTCAAAAACACTTCACGATCCCCACTCCAACATCTATATGTATACGGTAAATCCCAAGATGTCTTAATGTATTCCTTACCCAACCTTTCATATTTGCCTGCTTGCATTTGTTTGAGGCAATACTGAAACTGAAAAGTAGTCACAGGTAGTGTGATTTTGCCATGAATAAGCCATTCTGTTGCTGGTTTTTCTGCCACTGTGAATGGTAACTTTTCCAGTTTTTCAATGCTCAGCACTGTATACCTTGCTCCTCTTTGTGCCAGTTCGATCTGTTTATCAGTGAGATTGTATTCTGCAAACAGAGCCGTTGTGTTGATAAAACGCCAAGGCACATAGCCCGCTCGCAAAGATTGCAGCGTCCAGCTTAATAACACAATAGAACGTAATTGAGATTGGCCTTGTTGTAACATCGCCAAATCTTGTTCTAGTATGTCGATAGCAGAGGATACAATGCCATCCAATGAATATATTCTGGAGGACAAAGTTGTTAACCCATTGTCGACCACAGAGAGTGTTTTCTCTAAATTAATACGATCAAGTTCACGTATTCGTTCTGCGGCCTCCATCTGTGATACTTTCCATGCTTCATTATAGGCAGCATAAATGCCGGCATATATGAAACGTGTTTGACGCGGTTTACTTGGTCCAAGCAAGAATTCCCTAAGGTCTGCGTCCTTTTTAAGTAAGGTTAAGTGTTGTTTCACATCCTGTAGTGTAGACTTATGCAGCCAATCGAGGCATAATTTTCCTACACTGTATGTTGTTACTACCCCCGGATGTTGTCTTTGGACATATCTTCGGTCTGGCCTATTAATAGTAAAGCCCTGAGTTTTATTCAGGAATCTTTCCTGACAGTTGTTCGTGTCTGTGGGCCAGATCAACCATTTTTTCCAATCAGGATTAGATCTGTTGAGTTGTAGTATATTGTCAACTGTAACCGCTGCCTGTGTATTGTTATCACTTGTAGGTGTTGGTACAGAAGGATTTTTCATCTCTTTGTACTTGGCTAATCCAAGACAAGACGTTTGTTGGATGGTTTCATTCAAAAACATTATTTGTTCAGGGATGATACAGGCTCTAAATAAAGCTTCTATCCCCTGCACTTGCCAATCTATAGTACCCCAGACAGTTTTTGTGTCTATTGTATCTTTCCATAAGTCGAAACCCTGTCTAGACAGTTGGGCAGTAAAGGCTGCAGAGTAAATCTGTTTTGTATTAGTTAACATAATTTTCAGTCTTGTATTGTTTACATTTCTAAAGTAAAATGTATCTGGGTCAGATGTATTGTAACCTGAAAAATATGGAAATTTACTAGCAAATGTTTTTGAACTACCTTTAGGTGGTGTAGGACAATGTTCCCATTGGTTAAACATAAACACATTTCTAGGGTATGCAGATTTATGCAAATAATGATGACCATAGTGGTTATAGCAATACAGTTGTTCATAGTCTGATGAACCCTCTAAATATTCATTTTTAGAAAATGCTGCAGATTTTTCTAGGTCAAACATTATATTATTAACAGTCTCAAAGTCCCAATCATCAGAATAGGTACTGGACGAAATTAGATCACTTAGTGAAATTTTAAACAATTGTGGAATGTTCAATTGTTCCGTCGGACCGAAGATATCAAAATCTGTTTTGTCCCACACTATACCATCGTGTATAGGAACAGCTGTGATGTTCACTGATGACAAGTCTCTTGCTTCACGATGGGAAGATTTATGAGGTTTCAAAAGTACGTTCACGTCTTTTCCTTCAGTGTTCACATGGATATATCTGCCACTTATAAGCACGCTCACAGTTGTACCCAAAGCTAGCCAGAGCAGGAAAACAAAAAGTCCAGATATAATCCAGAGTTCAATCCATGGAGAAACCAATTAAGTCTTTTTCAGAAAGTGAAGAAAGTTTTGTACTTGCTGCTTGAATTTGAATGATGCTGGCGTCGTTTCAGGTTCACTCGGATCTTCTGAGAACGTATCAAAGTTAATGAAATAGCCAGAAGCAGTTCTATCAATTGTTGGAATTGCATCAGGATTTGTAGAAATCACTGGAACCAGTCGATCACTTGCTACGTTGGTGTAGACAGGTGTATTTGGACGAACTGTTACTTGAGTTTCAAGAGGGATGAGTTCCATAGCGTTGTTGCACAGTCCTTCATCTGTTACTGCTGAATTCTCGAGGATTATTAGTCTTTCAGTCTAAACCTCTTGGATAGTAGCGAGAGGAGTGCGTCTGCTACTAGGTCGGAGTCCACGAGGCCTACTATTTAGTATTGGCCACATACTGTGGTTTGATGAGGTCGATGGACACAAATCTTTTCTCCTTTCTTCCAGCAAGGGGCGGCAGAAGTACTGTTCTTGTTCTTTGAACGGCTAGGACAGGTACTGGTTGTCTGTAAGAAGGTCCAAATTCCTTCTTGTCCGCAATCTTTTCTCTGACTAGATCCCCAACTTTTGGAATCCAGACAGGCCTTGCTGGGACCGCCGATTTTTCCCCAGTGGTGGTTGGCTGTAGGAATACGTTGCTTTGTTTCGTTCTTAACTCATTTAGTTCCTGTAAAACAGCCAAACGATCTTTGATATCAAAGGGTTTATTTTCCACCACTGTGCCTACGTGTTCAAGGTCTGGTACCCACATTCTTGTCCCAAATAGGACCTCATATGGAGTGACCCCCCTAGAGAACTTCTTGGCAGATTGTTCAATGAGCGTTGGACCCCATTAAGGTGTTTGACCCACCCATCACCCGAACCTAATACCCTAGCTGTTATAGACTGCTTTATGTCCCGGTTTTTCCTTTCCACAACCGAATTTCCCTCAGGATGGAATGGAGAGGAGTACCGCAATGCAACGCCCAGACTGGCCATGGCTTCTTTGTAAGCCCGAGAGCTAAACGCAGGACCCTGGTCAGAATGTAGCGTGCCTATTGCGTATGTGCCGATAAAGACTCGCAAATCTTTTATAACAGTTTGAGCGTCAGCCGAGCGCTGAGGCCATATCCATAGGAACCTAGAGCATGAATCCACTGCAACCATGATATATTTATAGTTACCGTCCCTTTGCAAGGGACCGCAGTGGTCCAGGTAAACACAAGCTAATGGTTTGTCTGAAATTAACAGGGGTGTCTGCGCAGGACGTTTCACTGTTGAGACTTTCATCTGTTGGCAAATATCACATTCTAAAACATAGTTTTTAGTTTGTTTCCGAATGCCAGGCCGCCAATATCTTTGCTTGAGTAAAGATACTGTCGCTGAAACACCTGCATGGGCAGAAGCTATCCCTTCGTGTGCTGCTAGGATTAGTCCTACTCTGCGTTCCTTGTTTGGAATTACCCTATCCCCCACTCCAGGGATTCGAGCAAAAGGAACGTTGTTCGCATCAATTACATAAGAGTACTTGAGTGGAAACTTTTAGGTAACGCTGCACTGCTGCCTTTGCCTGAAGCATTGACAGCCAACATTATCTCACCGTCTATTTTTGTTTTTGAACGAGTGATCGCAGCTACGGAAGCCGTCTGCACAGCCCCTTTGCGGCTTCATCAGCCAATGAATTCCCTGCAACGTGAACACCATCACGTTGATGACTCAGTGTATGGATCACGTGAGCCTTTGGTAGTTTGTTTTTCAACTGAACTACTTGTTCCCAAAGCGTTTTGTGCTTTATTGTGCCACCTTTCGCATCTTTGAAACCATTTTCAAGCCACTTTTGTATATATTCATTATACGACTGGACACAGTAAAAGGAATCGCACACTATTAGTGTGGGGAATTCTCGATCTGTACTTTCAAGTGCCAGTTTGAATGCTTGTAGTTCAGCTCGCTGAGCTGTACAATCTCCTAGAGACTGGGTTTTTGTGACCATAGGTCTGAAGATGCCATTTCGCATGCGACCTTCAACGATTGCACACGCTGTACTGTAAGCTTGCTTACTCCCTGTTGCTGGTTGAGCCGATCCGTCAGTGTAAATTATGAATTCGTACTGATCGAGAGGCAGAATTTCAGTAGGCAGAGGACATTCTTGTTCATATTGCAGGAATGCTTGTGTTTTTAAATCTGGATCAAAAACATATTCAACATCTGTTGCAGCAAGAGAATTAACCCATTGTATCCATCTTGGATGTAATGCTTTATCATTTTGAATGCTTGCTTTTGTGACCGCTTCTAAAGCTGGTACCGGGGTTACGACAATAATGCGTTTCCCTTGGGCTAAGGCTCTTTCTTTTGCTACAGCGGTTTGAACTGCTGTTAGAATTTTTTCAGTTGAACTGAAGCGCATTCTGCTTGTGTGTACAAATGAGATTTGTATGCGATTGGTATTTTCTCACCCTCATTGAAGGTTAAGTATGTGAATCCACATTGACCCGAAATTATTCGGATCACCAAATTGCGTTGACTTACGCGTGTTTGTAAGTGATTTGTTGCTAACATGTTAGCTTGTAGTGAACGCAAGATTTCTGTGTGTTCTTGTGTCCAGTTTCTGATCGAAAAATCAGGTTTGATTAATGCGTAGAGAGGTTTAACCCTTTCTGCGTAATTTAGAATGTATGTTCTTCCAAAATTTAGGAAACCCAAGATGGATTGTAAATTTTTTTGCGTTTTTGGAGGTTGGAGCAGCGCACACTTTTCTAAAAAGTGAGCTGCCAAGCTCTTGCCTTCACTTGAAAGCTCATATCCTATAAATAGGACATTGAGTTGGGCAATTCGGGACTTTTTAAAGTTGAACTTGTAGCCCTCAGAGGCTAAGCCCAATATAATGGTATTCACCCTGTTCAAGTGTTTTTCCAGGTCATCGTCTGTCAGATAAATGTCATCGACATAGGACAATGCCTCATTGTCATAAATTTGTAGTAACTCCGTTACCCTCGCTGAGAATAAACTTGGGCTGTTCTTGAACCCTTGTGGGAGTCGACAAAAGTGACGCTGGGTCCCCATTATGGAGAATGCTGTTAAGTACCTGCTTTCAGGTGCTATGTTTTGACAAAAGAAACCATTTGAGATGTCTAATGTTGTTTTATATTTTTTACACACAATGTTATTCATTAATGCTGTGCTATGTGCATTTTGCACTGCAAAAGCTTTAGAACAAGTGTTTAGGTGTCTGTAGTCCAAAACTAGACGATAGGTGTTGTCTGGTTTGGAGACAGGAAACAAGGGATTGTTCATTGAGGAGGTGCATGTTTCAATCACCCCTTGATATTCAAGTTGATCTAAGATCTCCCTGACCTGTTTTTTAGCTTCTTGCTTTATTGGGTACTGCCGTTGTGCAGTTGGTTCATGTTTCAGATGTATTTTATGGTGAGGTGAGTCCTCATCCCATCCTACATGATTTTTATATAATGCTGGGGCCTGGGCTACTGCCCATTTCCTGGCATATGTATATTTTAGGTGAATTGGAATATGGTTAGAGAAGGCAGGCATAATAATGTCCTCGCCATGTGGGCACTCCCTGACAAATTGTGGTGGCCAGTCTTTTTCTGCTAGAAGTATGTCATAGCCCTTTGATAGTCTTTCCCAAAAAAGTGCTTTCACCTGTCTAGGTTTGTCTCCCTCCATCCGGAGAGTTATTTCATATAACTTTTGGGGAGTACTAACCCTGGTGTCTACAGTCTCTACTTTAATGTACTCATTCAAGTCCACTATCTCCAGAAGTTCCTTCAGGTTCTGGCGAGCTATTGTGACTTCTGCTGCACTGTCCAGCATTGTCTGAGCCCATTCTCCATTCTTGAGTTGTGTTCTCAGTATTCTCGGCATGTCTAATCTTTAGACCTGCTACTTTCTTTTGGAGAATTGAGGTTTTGCTTTAGTTTTTGGAGCGTGTTTGTCGTCTTTCGATTTCACGCGTTCTTCTCTATGTTCCGATCGTCCTCTTCTTTCCGAAGTCTGTGATGAGATCTGAAAGGGACGAGAGGAACGTGTATCAGTATCTTGATACCTATCACGTTTTCTCAAATTATCCCTATTCCTGAGGTTATACCTCCTTTCAGAGGGCTCCTTTTGAGGAGACCTACCTCTGGATTGAGAACGTTTCTCGTTTGAATTTTGTTTATAAGTTTCCCACTTCTTTTTAGAAGATGTAGGAGTTTGTTTAATAGAGTCCTTCTCAGGACTTTCAGATAGTTTCGGCTTCACTGGTCTTCCACCCAAACTATCTCTGCCTAATTCTGCATAAGATTGTTCAATTATTCTGGGTAGCTCAGTTTGATGTTCTGTAACATCAAATTCCCTTAATTTTTGGCGGATCGCCACTGCTGCTGCCTCCCCTTTAATATTAGATAATATTATTGTTGAGACCTGGTCGAAAATTTTCAGTAACTTCATACCTAAATTTAGAGCAGGCTCTGCCCCGTATTCATTTTGAATTTGTTTGAGGACATCAGGTATTACCGCAATTGACGGAATGCCATGTGTTTTAGTATAGATGGCAGCAAAGACTGAGCCCCATGTGGTACAGTCTTCCAGTTGTGGTGTGATCCCCATTGGTAAACTGATTGTTAGGATTCTGTGTTTCTCATACGGGCTAGTATTTGGAAATACTGCTTCGATTTGAGTAATTTTTTGAGCTATCCAGAACGGAATTTGCTCACGTTTTGTGGGCATTTTACCCCTGACTGCGTATAGAGTCTGTGGTGTAATTTTTAGTGTATTCCCCTGTTGAGGAGTTTGATTTGGAAGTGTTAATGGTTGCTGGACTGTAAAAGTCCGCATGACATATTGGACCAATTGTCTGTAAATTTTTATTAACTCTGTGAGTTGAGTAAGTAATTCCTCGTCTGACATTTCTTCAATGTCAGGATGAGGAGTGTAGCCGGCTAAAATCGGCCATGTTGCTCCTGGTCTACCTAGTGGACCGAGCCTGGTAATGTTTCCGTGATGTTTTAGGGCGCCTTTAAACCAGAGCTGATGCTCCTGGTATGTTAATGGAATTTCAATATCCTCGAAAGGAATGTATTCCTCTGGTGGACCATCTTCTTTGTAGAAGTGAAACGTGTGTGTTACTGAATTTGATTCAGGAAATATTACCCATGAATAGAATACCTCTGTCTGAAAGGATTCATGTGCCTCTATCACGAAAACTGCTCTACCTCCTCTTGGTGGTAGGCCATGTTTTATGAGTTTTAGAGTGATGGCTCTTCTTAAGTTTTGAGGGATGTCTATAACACCCTCCTCGGTTTCAATAAAACCTGTGATATTATAAGCTGCTGCTTGGGCTGGATCAGCCGCAGCTCCACTGTTTCCGGTGGCATCGTCGGAGTCAGGCATTTTGTTGTTTGAAAAATGTAGAACAAGTTTCAAGGAAACAAAGATAAGGTGCACAATATTTTGGAACACTGTATCCTTCAACGTTGAGCTAACCAAACAGCTAATATATAGGGTGTTTCCCTATGTAGCCGTGGTGGATACTTAACCCCGCCCACTCCAGACGTCTTTTGGAGTATATGGGTAGGGGTCTCTGAGAGAAAAAGCACGGCTGAGTTACTCAGTATCTAACATTGAATTACCGCCTTACCAAACCGTTGGGCGCCATGTAGTGTAGCTCCTATTTCCCTAATAGTCTCTGCGCATTGGAAAAATATATCCTATAGGTTTGACATAGGACTAAGGTCAGTATGTCCCTATCGAGTATATTAAACTTAATTACTTGTGCCAGCTAGCTCAGAGGCCACTAGAAACTCCTTGACAAACAAGAAGGGAGTAGTTTCTGGCAGCCGCAAAACAGGACCACTATGTTTCCCTTTAGAATCAGAACGTGTCCCAGAGTCGTGGAAACAATAGATAACTATTTCACTCAGCTCAATCGTGCATGCTTAGTTTTCTCCGAGTTACACAGAAAGAACAGACGGGCGTTTCAATAAAAGATTTATTGAACAGTCTTGTTTCTGGTGTAAGTAAAATGTGCTGTTACGATCACAAGACAGTATGCGAGATAAATAATGTACAATGTGAGCAGTAGAAATAAATAATACTGCGAGAGCATTATCTTTTAGTACATATGCCTTTACATAAATAACACAGACTAAAAATGCGAGTACTCATTCGATGCGTTGCTAAGCTAGTTCTACCCCAATGTACCTAACCTAACCTAGGTGTAGGGAGAGGTATGAAGTAGGTGAAGTATTCCTTACTATGGTATACTAAGAGTATGTTAAGCCTAGTATGCCTAGCATGCCTAGTATGCCAAGAGTCCCTCTAGGTTCTTGTCAGCTCCATACCTGAAGAATGAGAGAGGTAGGAATCTCTTTGCCAGACTCGAACTCCAACACCCCGCAAGGGAAGTCAGATCACTGGAAGCTGGACTCTCTGCGTGCAGGGATGACAGCGTCTTCTCAGTGCGTCAGGCCGGGAAACTGGCTCCTCTGAAGTTGAGGTCTCCTCTAGTTTACAAGGGCTAGGGAAGGTATATTTATACCTGAGAGGTACCTCATAATGTTAGTATTGACGTGAGTCGGACAGCGAAAGACGTCATGAATGAACCCCTAAGGAATAATGGTTCATGCATAATATATGAGTCCTTGAAGAAATCAATAGTCCTGGGCTAGGGAAACTCCCGCAGCCTAAGGGTCTGTTCTTCACGAACTCGTTGTGACGTTAGGGTGGACGGATGTCGGAGACCATGCCTGTATTTGGAGTGCACGGTTTAATGCCTAAATAAGGCCTGGGAATTTATGCCTATATAAGGGCAGGGCGAATTGTCCCTATATAAGGACATGATACTGGAAAGCCCGTTATGGACACCCTAAGAGGAAAACAACACTTCTTGCTGTCACTCATGCTTTTGTCTTTTGACTACAACAGCTCTTCACTCTGATCATTTACTTGAAACTGGACTTCAGGAATTTCAAGTTCTTCATCAGAGCTTTTGCTAACCTAAAAACTTCACTCTTTCTGTTTGCTTTTGCACTTTGTCTTCATCAGCTTCAAAATCAAAATCTTCCTCCCCCTCTGGATTCATGCCGCAAACGTGAGCTTGGCTTTGAACATGACTTTGTAAAGTCTGTGTACTCTTTACTGGATCACTCGAGTCATCCACTGCTTCAGCTACTCGCACTCTCTTTGTGTGAGCAGCATAGATCCATAGTAGCACACCTGCACACTTTATCATAGTATTCGTTGTCAGGATCAGAGGGTATGGCCCTTTCCAGCACTTATCCAGGCATCGCTGGCAGAAGGATTATAATCCAATCCCCTGGGCTCAATCCGTGGCATGGAATATCCTTTTATTCTTTTGTTGCCACATTCACCTGATGAGAGACAGATTTCACCATATGAACCAGACCTTCGCAATAATCTAGCACAAAGTCATCAGTTATTGAAACTAGTGCAGCTGAAGGTACATATGCAAGCCTCATTGCTTTACCCATGACAATTTCATGGGGTGATAAACCAGTCTTTCTGTCAGAAGTACTTCTCATGCTCATGAAAACAAGAACAAGAGGAATTGAGAAGAACATCTGGCATAAGACAATGACTACCACTCTGCTTCTGATGAAATTTGGAACAAAATCACTTCTGGTTTCGGTACTACTGAACAACATGGAACAACAATCTTGTCAATGTTGTGGAATCCTGTATGATTCTTCACTTGCCATTCAGCTTTTTGATTCTCATCACAGGAGAGCTTCAGGGACTACCAAGTACCCCTCCTCCCCCCGGATGATTCCCTGCTCAATCATCTTTTCAATCACTATTTTCATTTCTTACTCCTTTGTAAACTCACATTGTCTTGTTCTGGGGAATATCATGTCTGCTTTAATATTTATTTTGACTAGGTTTGCTATTTTAATCAAACAAACCAACCGCTTTACCAGAAAAGCACCATACCTCATCTTTGGCTGTATGTCTTAAATCCAGAAGCAGGTCTACTTTGGTTAAAACTGGAAACACTTGAATTCTTGATTCTGAGGAACTCATTTTGAACATAGAGTGCTCATCTTGTGTCTCTATTACAATACCATCTGGTATACAATATATTGCGCAATTAATTTTGCATAACAAGTCTCTTTCTGGTAATTTCACATGACTTGAGTTACATAAAATAAATTGGTGCTTATTCTCCAGCTGGCTAATGTTAAGTGGAGCATCTGCTATAACTTGATTAACAGTTTGTTTATTACTGATCCCTATAACTTGGACTTCTCTTCCAGAGAGGGGTTTTCTTCCACAGAACGAACTATAGAATGGGTATCCACCTGGATCAATCAAAAATGAAACTGGAAAGTCATTGACTTCTCCATCAACATATGGGTCGCTTTCACTTCCAGGAAAGCTCCATGTAAGCAATTCTTCTCCCCCTCAGTCATCGTCATTGTGAACTGCTTCCTGCCAACTCATCATAAATGGATTCTGCTGGTACCATGCACCATAGGGCATCTTGTTCCTCATGTTTTGTTGCATCACTGCAGCTTTTAGCATCAGCAATCAAAATGACTTCTGACTCTGCACATTCTGTTATGAATTCTACATATTTGGAGACATCATATTAGTTCTCTGCATCTGTGAAACTTGCTCTGTATTTCCTTGAATCCTGATAGGATTCTTACACCACTTTCTTTTCTGACAGAAGTGACAAGCTATGTTCTTTTTCATCATTTCAACACTCTCATTCATTCCATCACCTCTTCATCACCTTGCATCTCTACCTGATTCATCCCATTCATGCCAGTTTGCACAAAATTCATATTTGAACACATCTGATTTCAGGACCCTTTCTCAAACTACCATATCTGGGAAATCATAAGCTTCTCCTTCAGCTTTTTTTTGCTTTGTCTCAAAATAATCACCACTATTTTTTACTAATATCAAGTTCTCACTCAATTAACTAATCAATCAATCACATATCTTTATTCAATTTTAAATAAAAACATAAAAGAACAGACGGTACATCATGTACAATAAAACTACTTAAAAATCTGTGTTCAATTGTAGCGCATAAACCATTTATCGGTAATGACATGCCTGGTAACACCTGGACACTAATGTAACAAAAGGTTCCCTGTATAAAGTATTCTGCGGGTTATCAATTAAATAGAAATCAAATACCTCCAAGGGTCTGCTATGAGTCTATAAGTTAAGAAGATATCTTAAGAGTGACGAGTATACACCTCACCACAAGATCTATAATAAGAAGCCAAAAATCCTTATGAGGCTAAAAGAGAAATACATTTCATACAATAAAAACTCAGTGAGACAGAGAGGTCAGCCTTCCATTGATTTACGCAACCTCACTGCTGCTTTTGAAAAAGAACACACTTTAAAGCAGACATCAGCGCTAACTAACAATTGCAGGAAAAGTAGCGTGTCCCTACAGTTTTGAATCTTTGAATGCTTTAAACTAGGTTTTAAAAGCAAGATAAAAATGATCGAACAGAACTGCAAAATAACAAAGTGCAACAAAGTTTGGGCGCTATACGCATTACATGGAAAAGCCACTATACTACTGCCAAAGGCACTTTGTCCCTCCCAAAAACACAGAAGATACCACACTACCTGCTCTAAAATGACATTTCCCACTGTGTCAGATCTAGGGTTAGAAAAAATCCCTGATAGAGCTTTTGATGGATTCTGTGTGTAGTCTCTGAGTCTAACTAAATTTAAAAAAAACTGGACTTGGCCACCTGTTTATCAGTCTTGGTTAATAAAGAGGGTGAGTCAAACATTTTGGACAAACCTAATTCTTTAAAAGTGTTTTGGACATAGCCTAGTCAGGGAAAATGTATGCCCTTCATGAGTGAGAGACAATCTTGTATTATGTCCGTATTCAAACTTGCCTCCTTATTAGTCCACATCATTACCCACAACAATAAAGGGATACACTGAGATACACTGTAAGTTGTATAGCATAGTGGGAACTGGTTGGGGGAAAGCAAAGGAGCCATCTACAGACACGATTTTCCTCTATCCGCAGAGAAAGGAAGTTGGAATATCCCCATACCCCTGCTTCATACCGAGCTGCTGAGATACTCTGAGATTTATAGATGGTCAGCAAGGTTGTGAGAGTAGACCTTCCTGCAGGCTGTGAGAGATGAAATATTGTGTCTATCAATTTGATTAGCTTCCTAGATTAGAGTTCCTAATCTGTGACTGTGAGGAATCCAAGGAGTTGAAGGTAACTCCCAGATAAAGAAAACTATTAACTCAATTCAGAGATTGATTGCCAATCAAATGCTTAAGGACAGTACTCTTTCCTGGCCAACATGCCATAATGTGGGACTTTCCAAATTTTGTGGCTAAGTCAGTTTACTCATGAAAGTCTCAAAGAACTTCAAGAAGTCTGTGGAGCACTCTCAGTGTACCTGCCATGAGGGCAGCATCATCTGCATAAAGTAACATTGGAATTTGAGAACTCCCTATCTTCGGGATGTCACTTTTGGTGCTCACCAAGGAGGAATTCAAACCATTAATATAAATGATAAATTACAATAAGGCTAGATTACATCCTTGGTGCACCTCTCTAGACAATGGAGAGGGCTCTGTCAGTTCTCCCGATGGGCCAAAGCAGACTTTGGCAACTACATTTTCAAGCAAACAGTAAGGGAAATTCACTAGGGCTTCCTCTACACCCAAATAGAGCTACAGCAACCAAAGCTTTGTGTGATTAATGTAATCAAAGGCTGTTGAGAGACCCGTAAAGGCCAGGTACAGTGGACAGTGCCTGGCAATTGTATACTTGCCAGTGATCAAGTGCAGATTCAGGCACTGTTCCACTGTACCCAACCCTGGGCGGAACCCATATTGACAGTAACTCAAAAGTTTGTGTTGATTCTTCCGTAATTTTAGGCAGTTGAAGACTACTGCGCCCAAGATCTTGACTGATTAATGGATTAAAGATATGGACAATAGAATTTGGGAAACATACAGTCCCCTTTTTTAAATATAGGCAGTATAATCGAAAGAGCCCAAGAACAAGGGACCCACAAATCGATGTTACATTTCATGAGGTCCATAGGAGCCCCATTTAGACCTGGAGCTTTCCCTTCTGGGCTTTGCCTGATAGTCTTCCCCACTTCGAACCATCTTGGGCGCTCTTGGACATTCCTGACCGGTTTCATCAAGGTACTCTTGATACATACACATAAGTCTTCAAAATGGGCTAACATGGCATCTCCAAACACTTCAGCTAAGCAATTCAAAAATGTCACTAGATGGTTTGCTGAAAGGGAGCCAAGAACTGCCCTAGTGCCCTCAGTTACCAATTAAGCCTGAGGACATCCTTGGAGGGTTGCATGGGAAGCGACGTGCCAGCCGGCTTTGTTACCCTATTCAATGAAAAATGCCATTTAGCAATTAAACATTGTGGTCCCCCCAGTCAGTTTCTAAAATGGCACCCTGAAAGAAAAAAGTAGAAAAGATGAGTGTAGAGAATATATGATCAATGGTCAAGGCACATCAGAGCCCTCTAAAAGAAGGCACAACAGATCCGCCACCTTCAAACAATTAGATGATGTTGACAAGATCAGCTGCAGCTATGTGTGTGTACAAGATCCTTTCTTCTGTGGTCTGGACAACCTACGTTGCTTTCAAAGCATTCTAGCTCCCACTCCTCAGTGTTTATCATTAATTTGGCATTAAAATCCCCACACATAATGTAGCTCGGTTGGGTCAGTATTCCAGCTCCTATGGGTTTGAGAGGGGTTAGAAAATTAAACAGCACTTAGGGGCTAATTTCGAGTTTGGTGGTCTGATGGACTGCCAAACCCACAGAGGTGTCGTGTAGTTCCTATATATCCTATACAGGACCTGCGCGTTCGGATAACATAAACTGTGGGTTTGGTGGCAGACTGGTTCCGAGCACCCCCACCGGATACGTTAGCCTGTTTGCATTAGCTTGCTCACAGTGCCACTAGAATCTCATCTTATCGGGGAGAGAATAGTTTCTGGCAACCTCAGAACATGACAACCCTGATCCCCCAGGATCGTGGAAACAATATACTACTTTTCGCTCAGTCACTCGTGCTCACTTAGTTTGTCTCAGAGATACACAGAATAAACAATCTAGGTGTTTCAATAAGGATTTATTGAACAGTTGTTATTCTAGTGTAGAATATATGAGCTGCAACAACCATTAGACAGTAGCAGAGATATATGGTTAGCAATACTACAAAAGTAAAGGGATGGTAGAGTTCTACCATTTTGCAGAAATCATGAATATATACATGTGCATAAAACACATGATAAAAAGTGCAACCTAAAAAGTATGTACTCCTACGATGCCTCCCTAATTAGATGTACCTAAATGTACCTAGCATCTGTGTAGATGTTATGCCAAGAATCCCTCTAGGATCTAGTCCACCCACATTACCTGGGAGTTAGAGAATGTGGGACCCCGTCCTGGTCTCGAGTTGGACACCCTGCGAGGGATGTTAGACCACTGCTAGCTGGAACGTCTGCATGCAGGAACCTCAGCGTCTCTGGTCAGTGTGTCAGTCGGGAAGTCACGGTCTCCTCTCCCTGTCTAAGCAAGACATGATGTATATATACCCACAGGTCTCCTCAGGGGTCCTACCTTGCTGTGTTACTGTGTCGGCCTAAAGGATGACGTCGCGCTTGAACTTTAACATAGATATTATACAGGAGATGTTCGTCCTGCTGTGAGTTCTGCTGTGCTTCCAAGAAGCCTCATGCATAATGTATGAGTTTCGAACCAGGGAAAAACCTGTGTTCTGAATGCAGTGTCGTATCTAGGTAAAAGGTCAGTGCCTATGAACCGTTATGTATGTAATGTAGGGAAGGATATAGGTGAAAGGTTGCAGTGTTACCTGCGCCTATATAGGGTACCGACTGGACGACATATGTAACCTATAAGTGTACTACCGTTCTAACTGGACATTGGTACGCACCAAGGGTTAAAAAACATTTCTTTAGCGAAAAATGTTTAGAAATGTCTAAAAAATGTCTAAAAAGATTTTTAAAAAGATGTAAACAGAACATTTGTTGCAGGCCCTAGCTCTAAAAGTGTCCGTTGATATAGTCCGAACCACTATAAGCATTAGAAAGCCATTCATGCCCAAATAAATGAAAAAGGAATGTCAATTTTGTCTGAGTTCCAAATTGAGCTTGTTATAAAAAAGGGCGAATTTCTTCCCAGCACACGAGGAGCCAAAATGAGTCAATTGTTTATGTGTCCTGGCTGGTAGACGCAACACTTTTGTTGCTTGCTTCCGCAGTAGACGGCCCCTGTAACACCTCGCAGAGTATGTCAATTGAGCACAGATGATGTTCCACACTGTCCACAGCCGGTGCTGGGGCAGCCTGTGCGCTGTCCAAAGCCTGGGTGTCAGGGGAGGAGCCGGTGTCCATACCAACAGGTGAAGTTACTACCTGCGGTGGCTCAAGGAATGCCGCCATCAACATAGGAATACGCTGAGGACATTGCAGAACATGGGCCGTTATCGAGTCCAGTAGACCATTCACATCCGGTTGCGCACATGATGGAAGTGTCAAACAAAGGTCTAACACGCATTCTTCTCCGCAAAACAGGCATCGGAAGACAGGTAAGATGCAGTCCATCCAGACTGGTCGAAATGACAAGAACCAAGATGCACTTAGTTCTCTCAGGCGAGGCATGCCTAGATGTTGTACCATTCGGTCACGGTATTTCCGCTCCAGGAGCGCTTTTTCCATCTCCTTGGTGACGGGGACGTCCATTGCATTACAGATAGAAGACAATCAGGATACCTGCTATTAGAAACAGGATTAGCGGAAGTACTCCAAAGATGCTTCAGAATACGGAGTGTATGAAGTTTGGTATAACTCCAAGTACCGTCTGAAAGGTGCTTAGAAGTCCAGAACCTATGGTCTTAAATAGGTGGACAATGCCAGTCGTATCAGACATGTTAAAGATACGATTCACCATTTCTACGAAATGGAAAGGGCAGTTTCTATTAATAAACGCCTGTATCTCAGCTGAAGACCTTGTGATCTCGAGTTCAAAAGTCTCTGGAGCGGAGGTTAAGGGCACAGACTTCTGTAAAAGCATGGCTTTCATTCTGCCTAGAGTATCAAACCGTATTAAAGAAACATTCAATGAAGGCCATAACGGCGCCTCCCTGACTGTATGTGTCGGTGGAAACAATACTTGCATACAACAAGTAACCCTGGAGCTCACGGTTACCAGATATGCGATGCCCGGGAGCATTCCACAGCAGCCTTGACTGTTGAGCATCAAGTAACTCCCATTCGAAAGTATTCCAAATGCTGGAGTAATCACTGCAGCTGGGGCACCCCTCAGATGACAGGACAAGTTTGCCACAGAACCATTACAAGCCCCTTGCAGTAGAATGTCCTGACATATGAGCGATCCACTTAAAGCGCTCTCACAGTTTGTACCACTGAGAAACACTTCTCGATCCCCACTCCGGCATCGAAATCTGTATGGCAATTCCCAAGATTCCTTAATGTACTCCTTACCCATGTTTTCATATTTGCCTGCCTGCTTTTGTTCAAGGCAAAATTGAAACTGAAAAGTAGTGACCGGTAGAGTTATGTGGCCATGGATTAGCCATTCTGTGTGTGGTGATTCTGCCACTGTGAATGGTAATCTATCCAGTTTTTCGATATGAAGCATTGTATATTTTGCTCCCCTTTATGCCATTTCTATCTGTTTATCTGTTAGATTGTATTCAGAAAACAGAGACGTACTGTTGTTGAAACGCCAAGGCACATAGCCTGCACGCAAAGATTGCAGCGTCCAGCTCAATAACAGTAAAGAACGTAACTGAGATTGCCCGTGTTGTAATATGGCCAAATCTTGTTCTAGAATGTCTATCGCACAAGATACAATGTTGCCTAAGGAATATATCCTGGAGGTCAATGTCGTTAACCCATTGTCTACCACTGCTAGAGATTTCTCCAAGTTAATACGGTCTATTTCCCGTATTCTTTCTGCGGCCTCTTGTTGGGATATTTTCCACTTTTCATTGTAAGCAGCATAAATGCCAGCATATATGAAACGTTTTTGGCATGGTTTCCTGGGACCTAGTAAAAAATCCCTAAGATCCATGTCTTTTGTAAGTAAGGATAAGTGTTGTTTCACCTCTGTGAGTGTTGAGGTTTCTAGCCAATTAAGGCACAACTTCCCAACACTGTATGATGTCACTACCCCTGGATGTTGTCTCTGTATATAGCGCGGATCTGGCCTATGGATTGTGAACCCTTCGGTTTTACCCATGAATCTTTCCTGACAACCATTGGTGTCTGTGGGCCAAATCAACCATTTCTTCCAATCGGGGTCTGATCTATTGTATTGTATGATGTCATCTAATATAATCCCTGTTTGTGATGTTTCGTTTCCCTCGGTGTTTGATGGAGTCGGCACTCGAGGTGTGTTCAAGTCTTTGTTCTTGGCTAGTCCAAGGCAAGACATCTGTTGCACTGTCTCGTTCAAAAACATAATTTGTTGAGGGATGAGGCATGCTCTAAACAAAGCTTCTAACCCCTGCACCTGCCATTCTCTAGTACCCCAGACTGATTTTAAGTCTATGGTGTCTTTCCATAAGTCGTAACCTTGTTCAGACAACTGGGCAATAAAGGATGCAGAGTAAATCTGTTTGGTATTTGTCAACATATTTTTCTGTGCTGATGTTGGTGCAACCTTATAATAATATGAGGCTGGGTCAGACATATTAAACCCTGAAAAATATGGAAACTTCTGTGCAAATGTTTTTGAACTGCCCTTTGGCGGTGTTGGACAATGTTCCCACTGGTGGTATGTGAACACATTTCTAGGATTAGCAGATTTATGCAAAATATGATGACCATAATGCTGATAACAATACATTGATTCATAGTCTGATGTGCCTTCCAATGTTTCACTATTAGAAAACGCAGCAGATTTTTCCAAATTAGACAACATGTTTCAAAATCCCAATCATCGGAAAATGTACTTGAGGTAAAGATATCACTTAATGATATTTTAAATAAATGTGGAATTTTTAAAATGTCCGTCGGGCAAAATATATCGAAATCAACCTTGTCCCACACTATACCATCAGGTATAGGAACTGCTGTAATGTTCACTGACGACAAGTCTCTTTGTTCTCAATGAGATGATTGATGTGGTTTTAACATTAAGTTCACTTCTTGGGCAGCAGAGCTTTGCCGAATGCATTGTCCACTAATAAGCATGTTAAAAACTATAACTAAGCTATAACTATAACTTCACCCCCTCGGCCATCACCTACCCAGCCGGTCATCTGACATTGTTTTTTCTCGTTTCCCCGCTGTGTTTCCTTCCCTCCCCCTCCTCCTCCCTCTGTGATTCATTGATTTAATTGATGTAACCTGTAACTCTGGGCGGATACCAAAACTGTTTGTACTTACCTCGGTGCACAAGCACCCTTGGCCGTTTCCCGGTGGAGCTGTCACATGCAGCTATAGAGGAGTCTGGCCGTGGTTTCACCCCCTGGGCCGTCACCTACCCAGCCGGTCATCTGACATTGTTTTTCCTCGTTTCCCCATTGTGTTTCCTTCCCTCCCCCTCCTCCTCCCTCCGTGATTCTTTGATTTAATTGATGTAACTATGTAACCTGTAACTCGCTGATCCTCATGTAAAGCGCTCTGATACCTCCGGGTCTAGCCAGCGCTATATAAAACTTTTCAAATAAATATATTTTTTAGCCCCATCTCTTTTTAATGGGCCGCAGTGGTCTAGGTAGACACACGCTAATGGTTTGTCTGCTATTAACAACGGTGTCTGCACTGGGCGTGTTACGGTGGAACCCTTCATCTGCTGGCAGATGTCGCATTTCAAGACATAGGGGCATATTCTCAAGGAGCTATCGCCGAGTTACCGGCACTTTATCGCAGCCAAAGTCGCGATAAAATTATCGCCCCATTCACAAGCTGCTGCTAACAGCCGATACCACCAGTTTACGTGCGAAACCATACGCAAAAAACATCGCCACAGATGACCCCGGCAACTATCGCTAATGAGATGCAGAGTAGGCGTTCCCGAGCAAAAAGCCGCGACAACACCACACCTCAACATTCGCAACGACCAGCCACATCGGCGATAAGACCACAAAACAGGCGATAAGGCGCGTTAGCAGCAGGAAACTAACACCTGCTCTGACCTGGTGTAAAGTCGGACGACAACCTGCACCATCAAAGGGAGACCAGCCCAGAGCACACATGAAGAACAACAGATGCCATGGAGCCACACACCATGCATCCTGGAGCCCTGAAAACAACACCCACCGCCACCACACCCAGGATCGCCAGGCCCCCCGGATACCCCGCCGTCCCCCCCTCGGACCACCACAGAGGCAGCGCAGACAAAGACAGCGGACCTTCAGGAAATGCACCAGCCCCACAGACCTAACACCAGACAATGTCAATGCCCACTACAGGCTCAAAAGGACAACCATCCTCCGCATCCTGAACATCATTGCCCACAGGCTGACGGTAGCAACACAGCGGACAACCAACATCCCTCCGCAGACAAAGCTGCTGGCTGTGCTCTCTGGTACCTCCCAACCAACAACCGCCAGAGTCGGAGGTATCTCACAGCCAGCCCCATCCAAGTTCCTCACACCTGTCCTGGATGCCATCATCAGCCAGGTACCCCAGTACCTATTCGTCCCCCACAATGCGCAGGAACAGCTGGAGACCAAGCAAGGACTATACGCCATAGCTGGATTCCCGCACGTGTTGGGGCAATCGACAGCACACATGTCCTACTTGTGCCCCCTACTGACACTGCACACAATTACCGCAACAGAAAGCACACTCATTCCATCAATGTGCAGGCAACAGTGGACCACAGGGGACTCATCACCAATGTCGTAGCCAACTACCCAGGCAGTGTGCATGATCCCCTCATCTTCCGACAATCCATCATCCACCAGCGCTTCCAGGATGGCACCTATGGGAATGCACTGCTCGTTGGCAATTACCAACTGAACACACCACACACCTCAACTCCACAATCATGCAAGTCACAACTCTGGCACTGCACACGTCACAAAATCACATACAACATGCCAAACAACATGCCCACCCACCAGACACAACAGCACAACTTACTGTGGCAACCTTGGTTAGCCATGTACATGAGCCATCAACGGCATGGCACCTCAGCCACACAATAGCGGAATGTGGGGAGAGGTGGGAACCAGGCATGTACGAAGGAGGCAAGTGACCCATGAATGAGAATGTACACAATGCCAAGTGTGGCGTGGAAGTGCTGGACAGACTGCAGTATGCAGACCACAGACATATCCATGGCTACATGCACTGCTGGTGTTTGGTGTGTAGTGGACAGTGGATGCAACCATGTCACCCCAGCCAGTGGGGAAGATCGCGGAAATGTAGCATGTGACGTCCCCTCCTGTAAGCGTGTGCGGAGTGGGCTGGCCCTGAGGACGCCAGGCCAGCATAGGGGTGTGAATAAAAAGCATGTAGCACTGGGCGTGGTTCTCTTCTGGAATGCCCAACGCGTCTGCCAGGGCGGCGCCTCCCACCCCGCCATAAGGCCGACGCCATCGCCGTGAGCGGTGTGGCCTGCGATCCTGTGCGCCTGCTGCACCCCGGGCTGCTGGTCCCCCAACCCGTCATGCCTGCCCCTGCGCAGCCAGGCCTCACTGCTCACCTGCCGACACCGGCGTGTGTCAAAGAGGGCCCACCACGTGCCGGCGCAAGCTCCAAGCCCGAGGTCCGCGACTTTCGCAGCCTCCTCAGACCATCACGGCCTCCGCGACACAGACCCGCTTTATTCCTTTTTCGTTGACGTACTCCACCGCTGCCTCGGGCCTACACTACGCTCAAGTAGGTCACACATTTGGAACTGAGTCTTGATTATGCTATGGCAGAGTACACACTTTATGGCAGCGTTTATATCACTATACTCCCTTCGATGTGGTGACACCAATTCTGTGCATAGCATCCCAACCACATGTGTCTGTGGGCCCCTGATGACTACGCCTTCGGACTACACTGCGGTCTTGCAGGCCCCACACAAATCCATGCCAGTCCGTACCAGGCAGGACACAGCATCGTCGCTGGCTAAACACCCGCTCAGCTCTGGTGCCTCCACCTCCGTCAACCAGGAATCTGCTCCACATGCCATTTCAACGCTGTGTGTTAGAGATCCAGGAGGAGCTGGCTGCACAGCGGATGCCCCGTGCTGACCGCTGCCTCCGGCACACACTGCGGTCGAGTAGGACACAGAATTGGAACTGAGTCTTGATTTGTTAATTGCAGAGTTTATATCATTGTACAGGCATCATCGCTGACTGCATCCCCTTCCGGCTCTGGTGCCACTGACTCTGTGCCACGGGAGTCATGGACACTCTCTGGTTGAACGTTGGTGGCGTCTGAGTCTATGGCCTGGGGGTTGTCTTCATCATCATGTAGCTGGTACTGATATTGTGGGAAAGAGGAGACTGTAGCATTCAACTCCTCCATATCGCCTGTCTCTTCTTGCTTCTGCCCTCTGCGTCATGCCCTGGATGGACACCTTCCACTGTCCCCCGTAACACTCCGGGACATTGTCCTTGGACATCAACGAGGACCCGCTCAGATCCCGTGGCCCTACCGCAGTGCATCGCCAGGCACCGTCCCATGGCGTTGGGCCTGTGCCGGCCGCTGAGCATCCGGGGTCACCGACTCTGTGCAGCTCAAGTCATGGACCCTTGCTGTTTGTACTTTGAACTCCTGATTGTCTGATCACTGTTGTAGTTGTTGCCAGCACCAACCAATCCCTGAGGGATGGCTTACACTACCCAACACCCATCCAGCACAGGCGTCACTGGACGTGTGACCCTGGCAATAAAAGGGGCCGGGCGCCCGTGCCCGTAGCCAGTTCCACTAATTATCTCAGTGTGTCCGTGTGGTCATTCTGTATGCATGTGGGCCCTGGGCCATACCACATTACATTGTGCTGTGTACAGCGTGCGCAACCTTGTCACCTCAGGCAGTGGGGTGGACCTGGGACATGTATCTGTGTCGGACCCCCCTGTGGGTGTGAGGGAGTGAACCGGCGTACGGCAGTACGGCGTAGGGGTGTGGTCATTCAACATGTGGCTCTGGGCGTGGTTAAGTGTAGGCCTTGCCAAGGTGGTAACTAATGCATGTGTCTCAGGTGTAGTGTCGGCGCCACCCGTCACACAATACACAATGTTGCTGTGTAGCATGCCCCCGGAGTACGGGCTCGGCCGAGAGGTAAATGAAGGTGCGCAAGCCCGCTCGGGGTCAGGGATCAGACATGCCAACTGTTGTGTGTGTCGCTATTTCCGCAGCATAAGCCAAAGGTCTACCCTCAACCGCATGGCGAGTTCAGCCAGGCATGACCTCTACATCTGTGTCCACCCTGTTTTTACCATAGGCCTACACACACGTGTCCGTCCACCTTCAGCGCACGACATCACTGTGTCGTTGTCAGGCTTGTGGACATGCGCAGACAGGCATGACAATAGTGTGCCGTAGGGGTGCAAGCAGTGGCGGCTCCCCCATTGGGGCGTGGGGGCGTTGCCCCACTGCTTTCTCGCCGCGCGAGAAGGCAGAAACATAAATGGTAATAACTACCATTTTATGTTTCTGCCTTCTCGCACGGCGAGAAAGCAGAAGTGCCTGGTTGGGGGTGGGCGGTCCTGCTCGAGGGCAGGGGGGGAGTGGCTTGCTCACTGTTGTGGGTACTGACTGTTTGGCCAGCCCTGGGGCCGACCAAACAGTCAATACCCACAACATTGGGCAAGCCACTCCCCCCTGCCCTCGAGCAGGACCGCCCACTCTCCCTTTTTCTCTATGTAGGCTGCTGCAGCAGCCTACATAGAGAAAATGGCCTGGCTGGGGCGCTCTCCGCTGCGCCTCACCAATCACAACGCTGCCATTGCAGCGTTGTGATTGGCGGAGGGGAGGGAGGGAGGCTGCCTTTCCTTGATGACGAGGGCTGCAGGAATAACGCAGGACGGCGGGAGCGGGAGCCGGGACCCATCCAGAAGCTGAGGTGGCTGACGGTAAGTTTTATTTTATACATTTTTTAAATTTAACCCCTCCCGCCTCCCCCCCGCGACTACCTCATTTCCACCCCACCCGCCCGTCATCCAGGCCGCGACTGTTTATTTTTCGGTTTACTGTTTTTCTCCAAAAACTCTTGACGATACAAAACTTCTTAGAAATGGGAGCAAGAGCGCTAGCCGTCTGTGTAAGTAGTTCTTTGTGCTTGCATTATGGGCTTGAATCTAAAGCTAGAGGGAGGGAGGAACTGCGCTGACACCGTGTTTAGATTCCGTCATTTGCAGTTGTACTGCTCCCGTGGCATGCGTGCCTCAGTCAGCCTCTCGGAATTTACTCAGTATATCCCGCCATGACGGCACGCTTCTGCACTTCGAAACATTTGTGGGGCTGGGATCATAAACCCTAAAAGGGTGGGTTGCAGTAAACGACCCGTACATTCGCAGACACCACATTTAATGTACATTAAGCTCCTCAGATTCGAACAACAAGGAGAGATAGACTAGTAAAGTAGAAATAACCGTGTTTAAATTAAACCTTTGTGCTGTTTCATCCACCAACTGTCTTTGGTCAACTCAATTTACAAATCTTTCTTCACATTTAACCATCCCATGATCCACCCCACCCAACAACCTGTATTCCAAGACCACTAACCAGCTGACCAGGATACCACACAGACCTCAGCATGGCAACTTAGGGTGCTCTGCTGGCAACATGTGTCCATCACATGCCACCTCCGCAGAAGACTCGGGAGTAGCTGTGGCTTCGGGTCTCTGGCATCGTAGATTAGGAAGTTAGGCAGATGCCAGTTTCCGTGTCTGCCCACCAAAATGGAATGTGTCGTCTTATTGTTTTTTTCTACTTTCGTTTTTCGTCTTTGTTTCCATTTGCATGGTGTTCTCATTTCTGCCTACTGCATTACTTATCAGCGACTGGCGTTGTTTATGCGCTGTCCACCGTGCTTCTCAAGATGAACAAATGTGTGCAACAAGTTTACTCTATTACTTTTTATATAGTGCAGCCTTTGAACTAAAATGCCTCTCGGCATTTGTGCCCATGTGTTCGTCAGATGTAATTGTTTTGGTGCGCTGGAGGCTAATTTTCTCCATAGTAGTGTAAGCTATCGCACACCCACTGAGGTGGGCTGAAGGAATCTTTCTAGTATACTGGCAAATGGTGGGTCCTGAAAGAGTCTGGGAAGCCATCCGTACACCTTTCCACGGGGAGAGCAGTAGCTGGTCCCTCTCCTCCGTCATGGAGAGAGTACCTTAAGCCTTGCTAACCAATCCCAAGCACAAAAGCGTAGGCCCCTTCTGGCCAAGGGGGGTTTTATGGCAAATCGAGACTAGGTGGAGTCTGCAGTGGCATATTGTGCTGACAAGTAGTAGCGGCTGCTCCCGAGCTTGGGAATAATTCTGCTTTATCTACAGCAGCAGCCACTTGTATCTTCAGATCTTGTAGTCTGCTCTAGTCCAGAAAAGGAGAGAGAGATGAAGGACACCACTTGTTGAAAAGAATGAAGATGTAGGAGCAGGGTAGATCCCTGGGAGAGAGAGGCGCCCTACATGTGCGAGTTTCAGTCTTGCAGGAAGAGGGCTGGGTGTTGCCTGGCTCTCCTGCCCCCTGTGGGCCAGTCCAATGCGTTGCACCTGCGCCAGTCAGTATACAGCCACAGCTGCCGTGCGCCCCAGTACCGCAGCATGCCCTGCTAGAGCAGCAGGCCCGGAGCACCCCAGGTCCAGCCCAGAGCACCCGACGCCATGAAGAAGACCCACTCCAAATCAGGGACCCTGTCCAGACTGTTTGGAAAAGAAGCAGGCCAACGACATCCTCTTTGCCCCAAATCCACCCTGGATCTTACCACAGACTTCCAGCAAAGGAGACAAGACTACCTACGGTCAGTATATCATTTATCATAAATCCCTCAGTTCTTACTTTTTAAATAACTTGTTCCAGTTTGCTTTTCAACCCTTGTGGAATTTTCAGTGGTATTATTCGGCGTGTTTTGGTCTTTAATGATTTTCTTTTGCCTAATTGTGTTTGTTGGCCTCGGTCGTCTCAGAGCTCTCAGTGTTTCTAGGTCTATGGGCAAGCAGTGAGTTAATCCAGGCAAGCTTTTTTCTTTTCTTTTTTCTGGTACTTGTAGTTTCCCTTTTATAGTTAGAAAAACAGAACAGGTCCAAGAATGCAAAGAAAAACTCTAGATTTGGTGAGCTATTCATGGATGGATCTGAGATCTGGGAAGTCGACATTCTTAAAGGTATCTTTACCTAAACTGTACTGTCAACAACAGGGGTTCCTCCTTTCATTAGCTCCAGGCCTAGTGTGGGCGTCAGGAGGCCACCCCCAGATTAACATGTTCGCCTCTCATCTGTCCATCAATACCATACCAATGACATATTTAGTGGCATACAAGTGCCAATTATTAATACCAACAACACATCACAGCACTGCGTGTTGATCCACCGCACACCATTTTACAGCGGGCCAGCTGAAGCCGGCAACATGTAGCCTCGACAGCCGAGGATGTGGTGGAGTGGTCAGTTTGTTAGCTCTGGGATCAGGAGACCTGATTGCCCCACACAAATAGGTAGTGTAGGATTGACACTGTGTCTATCGTCATGAAAGTGCCAAATAATGTCAACAGCAAGGGCACAGTCCTCCTTTCATGCATTTTTGTATTACAACAAAATGTATTCTATGAGTTGTAGCTCTGGCTTACCGTAGTTGATGCAATAAAACTAACATACCTAGAAACAATGATTTGCAAAGAAAAAAGGTCAGGGTTGGAATATTTTGATCTTGATTATATGGAGTCATCTTTTAATCTTATAGTTGTGTGGCAGGGCCTAGCTTCAGAAACATTTCTATCTACATGTTGTTATGACATCCCTTTATTAATGTAATAACTGCACTTTCACAATTGCTTTATTAACCTTCTTGCTTCTCAAATTTGCTTGAAAATGCACCATTTAATCACTCTTTTTTCAAAATTTACTCGGGGGGAAACCCCCCCGAACCCTCCTTAAGATGTACGGTGCACTCCCACAGAAAGTTTACGCCGCACCACTTTCAAATGTCACCAGCCGCCACTGCATGCAAGTGATGCAACTGTGCTGCGCACACTAGTGGATGGGCTCGGGGGGAGGGAGGAGCAGCAGTGAGGCTACGTAATACACATTGATGCCGCTCACTTGCAACATGCAGTACATGTCATGCAGGAATCACGAAGTCACACATATCACACACCAATGAACCACTGAGCCTGCCAACACATCATGCAGAGCCAACTATTGGCTCATGTCTCTCTGCACAGTCACAGGTGACCAAGGATATGCACTCTGCGCTTGGATGATGACACCCCTCCGAGCCCCGGACACACAGGCCCAGAGGCTGTACAATGCGGCCCACAAACGCACCAGGGGCATCGTGGAACGCACATTTGGCGTGTTGAAGTTACGTTTCAGGTGCCTGGACGTCACAGGTGGGAGGCTCCTGCGCAGCCCAGGCATCGTGTGCAAGATGATCGTTGCATGTTGTGTGTTGCACAACATATGTGTACGCAGCAAATGCCAGATGCACCGGACGATGATGATGAGGATGAGGCAGGTGGCCACACCCTACTGCGGCCGCAGCAGGAATTGCCCGTGGGAACACCATCATTGGCAATTTCTTCACATGAGCACGTCACATTGTGACAGTCCTTGGCAATCATGGGACAGTACAATATGGCCACAGGCACAGCATGTGCTACTAAATGCTTTCAAAATACACATTCCCTGAGTGCATGTCACTCATCTGTACAGGCACATCACTCAGACAAGTGTGAGTGCGACATGTATTGCTGTCAATTTTATGATTTGTTCAGGGATGGTGGGTGTGTCACCTCTGTGCAAACGGGCTGTTTAGGGTGTCACGTATTCGGACTGCCAGTTCTGTGTGTCGCAGTTAGTAGGGAATCCCACTCTTTGGCGTTTCACTTGTGTCCAAATTCATTCCATTTTGGCTGCCATTTGTGTCCTACAGGTGACAACAGGGCTCCTTTTGGGGTCACATATGTACCAACATGATGCAGGGATGCCCCCTGTGGCTCGAGTCCCACAACATGGGCAACATGTACGTAAGCGGGAGTCACTGCCGCTACATTCGTCGACGCTTTCATGGTGGATTGCTCATGGTCATGACACGTCTGTGTGCAGGAGGGGTTGCTTGTCCCTCTGCAATGTGAAGGGGAGATGCGGTTTCAATGTGTGTTCCATGCATGTTTCTGCATTGGCGCAGTTTACATGCAGACTGCATGTCAATGTACATTGTGACTGTGAGGAGATGCCTATTTGATGCGGGACAATGGTCATCTGTTCTACGTCACGGATGTGTGGTTGTGCTCGTACATTGTCATCTCACCGTATTTTTTATCTGCTTTTATGCTGCATTTTCCCGCATGACGCGTGGGGATTGCAGGCCTATGGCTGGTTATCGCTGAATTTTGTATCGCGATTGGCATCATCGCTACTATTTTCGCGTTCGTGTTTCGCGTTTTTTCTGCGTCGCGTTGGTTTTAACACATTCTTTTGATGCGTTATCATGGGACTATCGCATGGGGCCGCCGTGTTGTGAATACCACGTTGACACGGAGTTGTTTTCCCGCGAAGGACTGCGATGTGAAGAGTTGCGTTAAACTAATTTTGCGGTAGTTATCACACATTCTTGAGAATATGCCCCAAAGTCTTTAGTCTGCTTTGTTAAACCAGGCCACCAGTAGCGTTGTTTCAATAAGGAAACAGTCGCCATAACTCCTGCATGAGCAGAACCTATCCCTTCGTGTGCTGCTAGTATTAAACCTAACCTACGATCCATGTTTGGAATTACTCTATCCCCCACTCCAGGAATCTGAGCAAATGGATTGTTATTGTCATCTAACTTGTAGGAGTACTTGAGTGGAAATCTTTTTGGTAATGCTGTGCTGTTCTTGCGTGAAGCAATGACAGCTACCATAATCTCACCGTCTATTCTCGTTTTAGAATGAGTGATTGCAGCTACGGAAGCCGTACGTACAGCCCCCTTCGTGGCTTCATCAGCCAATGAATTCCCTTCAACGTGAACGCCATCACGCTGATGACTCAGTGTGTGTATCACGTGAGTCCTTGGTAGTTCGGATTGCAACTTCACTACCTGGTCCCATAGCATTTTATGCTTAAATTGTGCCAACTTTTGCGTCTTTGAACCCGTTTTGAACCCAGTATTGCAAGTATTCATTGTATGACTGCACACAGTAAAAGGAATCGCACACAATTAGTTTGGGGAATTCTTGATCCGTATTTACAAGTGCCAGTATCAGTGCTTTTAATTCTGCCAACTGTGCCGTGCAGTCTCCTAGATATTGCGTTTTAGTGCAACTCGGATGGAACTTTCCATCCCGCATACGACCTTTAACGATTGCACATGCTGCGCTATATTGTTGCTTACTTCCTATGGCCAGTTGAGCAGATCCGTCAGTGTAAATGATATATTCATACTGATCCAGAGGCCTTATTTCATTAGGTAGAGGATATTCTTGTTCGTATTGTAGGAATGCTTGTGTCTTTAAATTTGGGTCGTACCTGTATTCTACGTCTGTTGCAGTAAGAGAATTAGCCCATTGTATCCATCTTGGATGTAAGGCTTTAGCGTTGGGAACGCTTGCTTTTGTCGCAGCCTCTAAGGCTGGGACTGGAGTCACTACTATTATTTGTTTCCCCTGAGCCAGTGCTCATTCTCTCAATACAGCAGTTTGTACCGCTGTCAGAATCTTTTCAGTGGATGCGAAGTGCATCTCAGCATTTGTGTACAAATGTGACTTGTATGCAATTGGTACTATTTCACCTTCATTTTATGTTAGATAGGTGTATCCTGATTGACCCGCAATTATACGGATCACCAGGTTGCGTACGTTCTACGCGTGTCTGTAAGTGTTTTGAAGCTATCATGTCAGCTTGTAAGGAACGTAGTGTATCTGTGTGTTCCTGTGTCCAATTTCTGGCTGAGAAATCAGGTTTAATTAAGTCGTAGAAAGGTTTTACTCTTTCTGCGTAATCCAAAATGTATGTTCGACCAAAATTTAGGAATCCCTGTATTGATTGTAAATTTTTCAATGATTTCGGAGGTTGGTGCAGCGCACATTTTTCTAAAAAATTGGCTGCCAGGCTCTTTCCTTTACTTGAAAGTTCATATCCTAAAAACAGGACACTGAGGTGGGCAATTTTGATTTTTAAAGTAAAATTTGTAGCCCTCAGATGCAAATCCCCAAATTATGGTATTTACTCTATTCAAGTGTTCCTCCAGGTCATCGTCTGTCAGATAAATATCATCCACATAGGACAATGCCTCTTCATCCAATTTTTGAAGTAACTCAGTTACTCTGGCAGAAAACAACCCCGGGCTGTTCTTATACCCTTGGGGGAGTCGCCAAAATCGCCGCTGTGACCCTAGCGCTGAGAATGCTGTTAAATACCTGCTTTCAGGCGCTATATTTTGGCAAAAAAATCCATTTGAGATATCAAGTGTTGTTTTGTATTTTTTCTGTACAATGTTATTCATTAATGCGGCACTGTGTGCATTCTGAACTGCAAATGTCTTAGTGCAAGTGTTTAAATGTCTGTAATCTAAAACTAGATGATATGTATTGTCTGGTTTCATTACAGGAAACAAAGGATTGTTCATTTGAGAGGTGCAAGTTTCAATCACCCCTTGGTATTCAAGTTGATCTAAGATCTCCCTGACCTGTTTTTTAGCTTCTTGATTTATTGGATATTGCCTCTGTGTAGTTAGAGTAATTTTTAAAGGAATCATGTGGTGGGTTGAATCTTCATCCCATCCAACATGGTTCTTATATAATGCTGGAGCTTGTGCTGCAAATGCCTGGGAATATCGTCTGAGAATGCCGGCATAATTACTGTTTCTCCTTTAGGACAGTCCATGACGAATGCTGGCGGCCAATCTTGTTCAGCTAATAAAATGTCATAGCCAAATGTTAGGTTCTCCCAAAAGAGACCTCTCACTTTCCTGCTTTTGGCCCCCTCCATTTGGAGCGTTATTTCATATACTTTATGTGGAACACTCACTCTAGTATCAGGTGTTTCCACCGGGATATAATCATTAAAGTCCGCTGTCACCAGAAATTCCATCAGGTTCTGGCGAGCTATTGTTATTTCTGCCGCGCTGTCTAGCATCGTCAGAGCCCATTTCCCATTTAGTAGTCAAGTCCTCAGAATTCTGGGCATGTCTGATCTCTAGACCTGCAACTTTTTTCTTTTTGAACTGTGGCTTTTGCTTTGGTTTTTCTTCTTTTTTGGAAGCGTAATCTTGAGCGTGTTGTTTGCCTCTGGACTTTGTACGCTCTTCTTGTCTTTCTGACCCTCCTTCCCTCTTGGAGTTTTTTGATGAACCCTGAAAGGAACGAGAGGAACGTGTATCAGTATCCTGATACCTGTCAGGTTTCCTAATGTTATCCCTATTCCTAAGGTTATACCTCTTTTCAGAGGGCTCCTGTGCAGGAGATCTGCCTCGCGATTGAGATCTGTTTCCTTGAAGGTTTTGTTGTTTTCTATTTTCCCACTTCTTCTTAGTAGAAGTAGGTGTCTGCTTAGAAGTGTCCTTTTCAGGACGGCCCATCAGTTGTGGTTTTAAAGCTTTCCCACCCAAACTGTCTCTGCCTAATTCTGCATACGCAGTTTCAATTATTTTGGGTAGTTCGTGTTCCTGTTCCAAAGGACTGAACTCCCTTAGGCGTTGGCGGATGGCCACTGAAGCTGCTTCCCCTTAAATATTAGCTAGTATAATGGCTGATACCTGGGCATAGTTACCTAGTGTTAGACCTGGCATCCTTGGCGTGGGTCTCCCTTCCATTTTTTGATGATGCCTCCAATGTTATTGATCTGTTTTTGCTGGTTTAGATGCTTTGGGCACTGTGCCACTGCTATTCAGAGCCACAGTGCAAGTGCACTATTGTAAATTGATGTATGTATTAGTGACTCCATGATTGGACGATTGGTTTACTTGTCAGTCCCTAGTACAGTGCACTGAGTGTGCCCAGGGCTTGTAAATCCAATGCCGCTGGTGGGCTTGCAGCACTGGTTGTGCCACCCACAGAAGCAGCTTGTAAAATGTGTCTCAGGCCTGCCATTGCAGAGCCTGCGTGCAGCCTAGGCTGCCATGTCGACTTGGTGAGTACACCCACTTACCAGTCCCTAAACCTTCCCTTTACTGCATGTTGGTCACCCCTAAAGTAGGCCCTAGGGCAGGGTGCATTGTAAGTACAAGGTGGGACATGCCCTGGTGTGTGTGGCATGTCCTAATAGTGAATTACAGCCATTTTCGTTTTTCACTATTGCAAGGCTACCTGCTCCCCATAGGCCAGAATGGGCAGACTGACTATTACACCTTATAGTCAGAACTGACCCAGGGAACATGGTAGAAAAACGAATTTAGTATGCCTGAACTCAGGATGATAAAATACATCTTTTAGTGAAGTTGGTTTTAACATTCTGTGTTTGAAAATACCACTTTTAGAAAGTGGGTATTTTCTTGCCTAACTATCCAAGCCTGCCTTTGCTAGGTTGTGTATTCCTTGTCTGGAGATTGAGTGACAGGGGCTGGGGGTGGCTACAGGAGACAGGGTGAGTCAGCACAGGGCTGAATAGAAAGATCTGCATCCAGAGTGGAGGGAGGAGTTGCACCTGGGTCTGAATAGGGCTGTGCCTGCCTTCCACAATGCTGTCTCCACCTCCTGCCGGGCGGCTGAGCACTCTGCCCCACATTCTGAAAGGAAAGAAGGAGTCAGGAAAACAAAGTGCTCCAGGACTGACCAGAACTGGTTTTGCCTCTGCCTCCAGAGAACAAAGAGAAAAGGTGTATAAAAAGGGGACCCAGACCCCTAGGAGATTAGATCACTTTTGGGAAACAAGAAGAAACCTTTGCTGAGGAGCGGAACCAAGAAGAAACTGAGGAGAAGACTATCCCTAAGCTGAGAGGGATCTGCCTGCAGTGGTTGCCTAACTGCCAAAGAAAGGAGAGAGGAACTTGGTGTGTACTTTCATCAACTTGTGAAGGATCTCCAAGGGCTTGATTTTAGAGCTTGCCTCCTGCTGAAGTCTCAGGGACAACAGACTTCACCCACCCTTGCTGGGAAATTGGACCTTCTGACACACTTGCGTGTCTCTGGGAGCTGGAAGCGCGACTCAACACAAAGAAGCGTGTCGCCGCAGCCGCTGAGTATCGCATCGCCGGAGAAGAGTGTCGACGTCGCAGCAGACGCCGGCGCATCCCCGAAGAAGCGCGCCGCATCCTTCGAAGCGCCTCGCAGCACCGGAGAAAAGTGTCGCCATCGCATCAGACGCCGTCGCATCCCGGGGCAGAGCATCGACCTCGCATCAGACGCCGACGCATCGCAACACGAGGCGCGCCCCGCATCCCAGGAGAAGATCGTCGACCTCGCATCAGACGCCGTCGCATCGCCAGGGAAGCGCGTCGCAGGGCCTGTCGCGGCTCCAAAGACTCATCGAAATCGTCGCACGGCCGTCAGGCGTGCACGCATCACCTCTTCGTTGTCGCAACCTCAAGAAGACGCCACTTTGTTTCTTTTGCACCAGATCTTCAACGCATCACCGTCCTTGCGTGTAAGGGACTACCGCATCACCTTCCCTGCAACACTTTTCGTTGCCCTGCGTTACGCATCTTAAGGTACATTGAACTCAAAGTGTCGCATTTTCATTTTAAGAGACTCAAGCTAATTCTACCATCCTTAAAGTACAGTATTGTGGATTATTTATGTCATTTATGGTCTTGTGGTAAATCTATATAAAAGATACTTATTTTTATAATACAACCTGTGCGGTGTCCATTTGTAGTGTTGTCACTGGATTACTTTTTTATTTTTTTTTATTTTTTATTGATAAATTCTGTGACAGTGTCATGGCAAAAAGCAATACAAATAATACATCCACATTTCGATTCTTCTGCACATAATGTTCATAAAAATACAAGAAAATAGAAAAGAAAAGAGAGGCCCTGACAGTGCATGCTACACTACCAAAACTGGCCACAGAATGAGAGGGGAAAAAAAAAAAAGGAGAAATAAAAGAGAGAAAAAATAATTAAAAAAAAAAAAAAAGAAAAAAAAAAGTAAGAAGGCCCCTAGACAGCAGCATCCCGAAGAGCCCAGAGAGAAGAAAGCCAAGTCCTGACAACCAAAGCCAGAACTGCAACTTAATTTGATTCTAACCATCGGATGATGGGAGTCCAGATTTTCCCCCCAATTCTCGTCTCCTGCGCCCGCTCACCCTATTCACAGCAAATTCCATATTGTATATGGCTAATAGCCTAGCCCGCCAATTAACAAACGTAGGAGAATCAGAGCTTATCCACAGGGAAGTTATGCATAGTCTTATAATAGCCATTGCCATAAATACAAATCGGGTCTCCGAGCTAGAGCGAGCATTACCCTGCAGATTGCCTTCTACACCCAAGATGATTAAATGGGGAGTTAATGTTACAGGACTGTCAAGAATCAAGTTCAAAAAGGATTCGACATCCTGTAAGAATTTAATTAGACTGGGGCAATTAAAAAACATGTGTAGGGTGTCGGCTGCCCATGCCCCACACCGACTGCACGCACTGCCCCGTGAGCCCCCCCCCATTTGGAAACGTTGATAGGAGTGTAGTATAAGTCGAAGACAGACATGAAGTGTTGGGTCCTCAAGCTACCAGTTATTATAATCTGATTGGCTAGTTCCAATGATCCCTCTAGATCCACACATTCTAAACCAAGCTTTCTCTCCCATCTAGTATTTTGAATACTCAAGTCATCGGGGAGACCTTCCAGAAATATTTGATACATTTTCCCTATCCGGGATCTGTTCTCAATTGCATCCACTAAAGCTATTTTCCCCACATTTACACGAGATTGGTGCATAGCCTTGCACAAAAAACTACGAATCTGCAAGAACTTAAAAAAATCTCTTTTGAAGAGTCCAAACCTCTCCTGTAAGTTAGATAAAGGGGCAATTTGGCCTTCACAGCACATATCCCTGAGAGAATTAATGCCTGAATTCCCCCACCTAAGAGTAGTTTGATCTTGAAATATCGGTGGTAAAAGACCGGGTGAGGAGAAGGGAGTATATGCATTGATATTAGGGATCCTAAACCTGCGTCGTATCTTTCTCCAGGTCGAAAAGCCTGCCAGAATTATTTTGAATTTGGTCTTTTTATAGTAGCTTGGCTCTAAGATTTTGACTAAACATTGCCTAGCATCCGCCCCAAGTGCTATTTCGTAAATGGTTGGCCTAAGTGCAGCCGGCACTTTTGCCTTAGCCCCTACCAGCAATAACCCCATATGTTGTAAAAGTGCTGACCAATGGTACAGAAGAAGGCTGGGCACACCCCACCCGCCCCTCAATCTTGGTAAGGTCATCCATTTACTAGCCCTTCTACATCTCCGGTATCCCCATAGAAATCTAAAGCATGCCCTTTCTGCTTTTGCTATACAAAGTGTCGGAAATTCCAGAGGTATAGTCCGAAACAAATATAAAAACCTCGGAAAGATTGACATTCTAATGACATTACAGCGACCATGCATTGATAAATGTAAATGGTCCAGTCTCTCCAATGGCTTGTTAACCTCTCCAATTACTGGCAGAATATTAAGCTCCGGTATACATGCCACTTCTGCCGAAATCTTCACCCCCAGATAAGTGGCTACTGAGACAGTGGGGACATCTACCGAGGGCACACTTCCCGTGTGTAGAACCTGAGTTTTATCAATGTTTAGTTTATACCCCGAAACCAAGCCAAATTGTTGAGCCACAAGCTTCACTGCCGGAAGAGCGGAATTTATATTGGTCGTAAATATCGCAATGTCATCAGCATATGCTAATGTTTTATACTCGCAATTATTTACTGTTACTGCTCTAATATCTATGTTAGCGTCCAGTTTATTAAGGAAGGGATCAATATATAACGAGAATAGCAACGGAGAGCAAGGGCATCCCTGCCTGGTACCTCTACTAATACTAAATACATTAGATACTTCTCTAGATATACGTATTCGTGCTTTAGGGGACAAATAGAGTGCCTGTATTGATTGAATAAAGTCGGTGGGGAATCCCTTCCATTGAAGGGCGGCCCAGAGGAACCTCCAGGAGACCCTGTCGAACGCTTTCTCAGCGTCCAACAGGATCATCCCGAGAGGTGACCCTGTGGCCTGAGCCCAATCAAATAAGGAGATGGCTCGCCTAACATGGTCAGTGGTATCCCGACCAGGGATAAACCCATGTTGCCGCAGAGAGACCAATGGGGTAATAATCGCGCCCAGCCGTAAAGCAATGATTTTTGAAAAAATCTTGCTGCCTGCATTAATAAGCGAGATAGGCCTGTAAGATGATGGGCTTAATGCGGGTTTATCTTTTTTTTTAAAAACAACTATGGTGGTTTCCCGCCAAGAATCAGGCGTCTGGCCCTTTTGAGCCAGTTGTAATATTGACGCAAAGTCAGTTCGAAGTGCTTGGCGAAATGTCCGGTAAAATTCTAAGGGCAATGCATCCGGACCCACCGCCTTCCCAGCGGCTAATGAGGTTATTGCAAGCTCGGCCTCTTCCCAGGGGATCGGGGCTAAAAGAGTCTCGTTCTGTTCCGACGTGACTTTGACTGTTTCATGATCCCTAAAGTAATCTTCCACCAAATCTGCTGCCACCTCCCCCTCCTCAGAATATAGTTGTTGATAAAATCCCTGAAATACCTTCAAGACTGAGTCCGGGGAGTCCTGAACCTGATCCACATGATCTTTAATCCTACAGATTCTATTGGAGACTCCCATCTGTTGTATTCGTTTTGCCAGCAGTCTCCCCATACTTTCCCCATAATCATATATCTCCGCCCGGTACTGTACGTATTTGCTAGCAAGTTCCTCCCCAAAATATTGATGTATCCTGGCTTTTATTACCGCAATAAGCTGCAGGCAGTCATTGGTGTTTTGAGCATCCCTTATTACCCTCATAAGCTCTGCCTCAGCCAACCTGAGCTGTTCCACCCAGCCTTTAATCTTTTCCTGTACCGCCCTCTGTCTATACAGTGAGAAACTCAGGGTCTCGCCCCTCACGGCAGCTTTAAAAGCATCCCATACTATAATTTCAGAGGAGGTGCCTCTATTTATGTTAAAAAATTCCATTAACCATTTAGCCATGTGCACACAGTATTCCTGGTCTAATAGGAGCTTCCGTTCAAACGACCATGTCGTCAGGGGTCGGGAATAGCCGATTACTGGAAATTCCACAATTAATGGATTATGATCCGATATAATCTTCGGATGCAGCTCTATACTAACCTGTTCAGCCGTTTGGCTAGAGATAAAAAAGTAGTCCAAACGGACGAGTTTATTATGGGGAGCCGAAAAAAACGTATACCCTGAATCCCCCTGCCTATGCCTAAACCAAACATCGGTTAGTCCATGCTCCCTGATAAGCCCCTGTAATGCCTTAAAAGTCCTACCCTTTCTTCCCTGATACGGGAGGTGACTAAAAAGATTAAAACTGCTATCAAGATGAATATTGAAGTCACCGCACAGAACTAGCGGGGAGGGCCAGAGGGCCAATTCTATACTTAGAAAATTCAGAACTTCAGGATCATCCAAATTCGAGCCATACAATGAACAGATTGACAGCGGGGAGCTTGTAGTTACCCCAGTAATTGCTCCCTCCACAATCACCCACCGCCCTAGTTTATCCTCCTTGATTTGATTACAAGTTATCATACCCTGCTTAGCTAAAATAGCTACACCCCGTGTGTTAGTACCCTGTCGTGTACTAGCCAGTAGTTCCAGTCCCAGATCCTTTAACCACCCCCGATTATTCCAAGTGATGTGGGTTTCTTGCAGACAAAGCACATCTATCTTCATGTGTCTAATAAGCTTGGCCAGCAAGACTCTTTTCTTCCTATCATTGAGGCCACAAGCATTTAAGGAACAAATTCGAATTTTGCCCTTTCTATCCATGATCTTTATGATTTACCAACATTTTATCGCTGTTCACACAATCATGCAGACGGTTCAGAAAAA
The DNA here is from genome assembly GCA_963921515.1 of Calotriton arnoldi. Classification (NCBI taxonomy): domain Eukaryota; kingdom Metazoa; phylum Chordata; class Amphibia; order Caudata; family Salamandridae; genus Calotriton; species Calotriton arnoldi. The sequence goes on along the minus strand of CAWUFW010012426.1, from coordinate 299,003 downwards.
CAACCCACAAAAAACAGTTAAGAGTGTTCCGCAGGACACTGTTAAATACCTTCATTCCACCAAAAAGAAACTGCCATGACCCAACAGATGAGACACAAATAGTGACTCCCACCCCTGCCCACCCCCGCTCCCCTCCCCACTGAGACGGCCCCTCATCCCCCCCTTCCACCCTGCCCCCCCCAGCCACCCACCACATGAGGCAAAGGGACCAAGGTCCCTGGTGATGGAGAGCTAGACCATACCCCCTTCCTCCCAGCCAACCCTCCCTTCAATGAAATTTCCAGAACAAAGAATGCTGCACACCCCCGTCTGAGATCCTAAAACCTACAATCACCACACCTTTTTCCTGCAACTTCAGCTACAGCTACAATGATAACATAAATTCTTTAGCTAACACTTCAGACTGAAAAAGTGCACTTGCCCCTGAGATACCACCTTCAATTTGGCAGGGTTGAGCAAAAAAACCTGAACCCCTTTTGCTTGGAACTGAGGTATTAATTGGCGCAATTGCCACCTTTTCTCGACAGTCGCCTGACAGAAATCCGGCCGGACAAAAAAATCGCAGCCCTTGCCCACCCTTTTTCGGTCAGGTCTAGCCAAGTCATATAATGCCTCACGAGCCAAAAAATTGTTAAGACAAATCAAGATGGCCCGTTATCAGCTTTCCCCACTTTTTTCCATAAGTTAAAAGGGAATCGGTGGGCCCTCTGCAATTCAGGTTTCCAATCCCAATGTTTGAGCTCTGGGAGTGCCTCTTCAAAAAGTTCTATAACAAACTGACGGGCATCCGTGCCCTCCTTCCCCTCGGGTATACCCAAGACTCGTAGATTATTTCTCCTTGACCGATTTTCCAGGTCGGTCAATTTCCACGCTGTGTCATCTCTCAAGGCTTTCATCGACTCGGCCTGAGTTTTTTGTGCCGTCAGCTCATCTTCTAACAAGGAAATTCTGGTTTCGGCTTCGCCCATTCTCACCGCAACATTAGAGCAGGTCTTTGCAATTCTACGTATGGAATTGTGAAGTTTACGACACGCACCTTGGGTACGTGAGCTTTCAGCTCTAGTCTCCTCACGATGGGCCATAATACTCTGATATAACGTAGTGAGTGTAATTTCTTCAGGTCCACTGGGGTTTACATGAGCCATTCCAGAGAGTATACTCCCATCCGGCGCTTTCTTTCCATCCAGATCTGGTGAGAAAGAATAATCCCATGTCATTGAGCCACCGATAACCGGAATCCGCTCAGGGATAGTGATTTGATCTTTTAATTTACGGACAGTCCCAAGATTATACGCAGTCTTTTCACTCTCCTCTTCCCAATGCAAGCTGCTGATGTCGCTCTCTTCCTCGGCCCAGTCTTTACCACAGCTGTCGTCACCTGAGGAGTTAGAATGATCCGACATTGAGTAGAATTTGTCCATCAATTCCTCCTCTTTAGTTAATCCTGAGGCGGCATAGACATCATGAGATGTGTGCACGTTAATTTCCAAGCAGCCATCCCCTGAATCAGTATTATTCTGGCCAATACTGGTAAGTACTCCATCTCCCATAATGCATTGGTCTTGCTGTTGACACGCTGTACCGTCAGTTGCCACCGGAGGGCTATCCTTAGACAGTAGAGTTTCTCGTCCGTCGGTCTGTCCGCTGCCACCAGACAGGCTGTCTTCCCTCCCGGGCTCACAAGCATCTCCCGACTCTACAGTCACGCTGGTTTCAGCGAGAAGAGCGTCCATATTCCGTGTGGCATCCACCAGAGATGTGGGGGAGTCTACAGTACCAGGTAATGGCGGACCAGTTGTTGTACCGGGCACCCTTCCTCCAATCGCCGGGTCCCGCAGTGACCTACTCTTCACGCTTTGAGCTTTAAAGAGAGCAGGGACCGTCTGCCGCCCTCGAACAGAAACACTATTTTTTCTGCTTTGAGCCCCTGCCCCCGATACTCCGGCCGGTGTTCCCACGGCAGATCGGGATGCTGCCATCTCTTCCATCCTTCCATCGCCGTCCACGGTGGGCTTCCCTGGACTTCCTGAGCTTATTGGGGGCCCGCAAGCCTTGCTGCCCCTGGTAGACGCTTTCGGCGGCATCGAGAGAAGCGAAAAGGTGAGTGGAGCGGGAGGAGGAATCCGAATGGATGTGCTTCCCGATGCCAGTCTAGAGGGCAATGGAATCCCCCACAGCCAAAGCCACGAGCGCCAAATCATTTAGTGGCGCAAGAAAATGTCAATTTGACTGCCGTGCAGCATAATTCTTAATCAGCAGCCAGAAGGGAAGATTAGCGGTGAAGAGGTTGCCTGGTCAGCTCACTCGGCCAGCAGTGCGGCCGCCATCTTGCCTCGTTGTCACTGGATTACTGTATGTGTTCACAAATGCTTTACACACTGCCTCTGAACTAAGCCTGTCTGCTTGTGCCAAGCTACCAAGAGGGTGAGCAGGGGTTATTTCAGGAGTGTACCCCCTTATCCTGACTAGAAGCAAGGGTCCCTATTTGGACAAAGGTACCTACCTCTGCCAACTAGAGACCCCCAGTTCTAACATTGGTGGTCAGCAGTGAGGATTCTGGACTTGCATTTGTGACTCATGTACAGTGATTGGTGAACACTACCTAGTGAGTGCAGACCATAACGCAACCACATACTTTTGGTAGATATTCTTTTCTGGGACTTTCTATTTTTGCTAAAGACTGCCAAGTTTAATCACCATGGAAAAAGCAGCATCCGTAGTATCTGTTGATAATGATTGGGAAGAGGAGAAACTGGAATGCTACACCGTTAACCAGCTCAAGCATTTCTGCAGGAAGTTCAAAGTTTCTATGACCAGAATCTCCAAGAAGGATGATTTCCAAAAGGCGCTGAGGGCTGGGTCGAAGCAAGGAATACCCCTGAGAATGAGGACGGGGCTGAGAATATAATTGAGCAGCTGGATGGGCCAGTAGGTCCAGGGGAGAGGAGAGCATCTTCCCCCATAGGTAGCAGTGTTTCTGCCCGAGGTCTGTCCCCAGAAGAGCTGGAGGACAGAGAAAAGAGTAGGATGCATGAAATGGAGCTGACCAAGCTCAAGTTCAAGGGGCAGTTGGAATTTGAATTGCAATCTAGAAAGTTGGCCTTAGAGGAGAAAAGAATGGATCAGGAGCATGAAAAAAGTTTGAGGGAGATGGAGTTTAGAGCCAAGAAATTAGAGATTACTCCCTCTGGTGGCAGCACACCGTCAGTGCCTGGTGAGGCCAGGGTGTATATTCCTAAAGATGTGGTTAAGGAGTTTTGTAAAAATGATGATATTGGGCAATGGTTCAAGGCCTATGAGGTAGCCATGACTTCCCACCGGGTCCCTGAGAAGGATTGGGGAGCGGGGTTGTGGGGTCGGTTCCTTAGTGAGGGACGGGATACCTTGTTGGACTTGCCCTCTGAAGTCTATAATTCCTACAGCCACATGAAAAATGCATTGATGACCAGGTATGGGTTGACTCCTGAACTCTATAGGCAGAGGTTCAGGAACTGTAAGAAGATTGAAAACAGTACCTGGGTTGAATATGTGACCTTTTTTGCAGAGCCTTGGATGGTTGGGTAAAGGGTAGCAAAGCAAATGATTTTCAGGCGCTCTTTGATTTGATTGCATGGGAGCACTTGTCCAGTAATTGTTTTCCTGAGCTACGCCAGCACCTGATTGACAGTAGGCTGACTAACCCTAGGCAGCTTACTGAGGAGGCGGACCGCTGGGTGAGCACCCGGGTCCACAAGGGTCACGTGGGAGACTCCGCCAAGGGTGGGCAGGGTCCCCAGCAGAGGAGTGGGGGGACAAGGGTAAACAGAGGGAGTTCCAGAGAGGGCCCCAAAGTAAACCCCAAGGGAACCAAGGGAAAGGTTCCCAGCCTCCCCCTGAGAAAAAGCACGGGGCCCGACAGGTCCACCTGTCCATAGGGGACCCCTGGTGTGCTACAGATGTGGCGCCCTAGGCCACAGGGCCAATGAACCCCAGTGCCCCTTGTTTGGCAAGCCATCACCCCCTGGTGCAGTCCCCCGGCAGTTGGCTAGTGTAGCCCTGGGGGAGGAGGTGGGAGCCCAAGATGGGTGGGATCCTGTAATATTGTCCCTTGTCTCTTTAGGAGACTCTGAGATGGTCCCTAGGACCCAACTGCCTGAGAACACTAAGAAATACAGGCAGTGGGTGACCATCAATGGCCAAAGGGTGGAGGCTCTGAGAGACACAGGAGCCAGTGTGACAGCTGTCAAGTGTCACCTGGTGTCAAAAGAGCAGGTTGTCCCTGATGCATTCTATCCAGTTGTTGCCGCTGACAACACAGAGAGCCACTGCAAGGTGGCTCAGGTTCCCTTTGAGTGGGGGGTCTCTGGTACTCTTCAAGTAGCTGTGAGGCCAGCCATGCCTGTTGACTGTTTGTTAGGGAACGATTTGGAGAGCTCCCCTTGGGCTAAGGTGGAGCGGAGTGCTCATTTGGAGATGTTGGGCTTGCCTGATTGGGCGTGTGTGACCACCCGGTCCATGGCAGCCAGAGGTGTTCAAGAGGACCTGGAGCCTGAGAGGAGGCCCAGGTGCCTGCTGGAGAGAGAAGAGGCAGGGGGCACGGGAAACCGGCCCCGAAGTTCCCACGGTCCAGGAGGAGGCAGACCCTGAGGAGGATGCCCTGGAGCCTACAGGGGAACAGGTAGCTGAACTGGGGGACCTGCCTGAGCTGACCCATTGGCAGCAAGATGGAGGACCCTCCAGGGAGGAGTTCTGCGAGGAGCAGAACAAGTGCCCTTCTCTCGTGGGTCTGAGGCAACAGGCCACAGACCAGGCAGCAGGTGATCAGTCTGGATCACATTGGATCTACTGGGAGAATGTTATGTTATGTTATGTTAAAAGCATTTATCAAGCGCACGTTCACCAAAGGTTTCTTGGCGCTGGGGAAGTGAAAAGGTGGCATCAGGAATGGATGGCTTAAGTTCCATACGCCTGTGCGAACAACCAGGTCTTTAGCTGTTTTCTGAATAAAGTGAGAGAGGTTAAAGACCTCATCTCCATAGGGAGCGAGTTCCAGAACAGAGGGGCTAAGACCATAAATCTGGACCCTCCGTGTTTCTTACGTTTAAAAATAGGAGTGACCAATAGATTCTGATGGGAGGAACGCAGATTGCGAGAAGGGACATAGCGAGAAATCTTAGAAGCAATGAAGGCTGGGCTCTTGCCATGAAGGGCTTTAAAAACAGTACATCGTAACTTGAATGCACTGCGCTTGGCCACTGGAAGCCAATGAAGGCTTTTCATCAGTGGCTTAACATGATGCCATTTAGGTTGCGTAAAAAACAGTCTGGCAGCTTGATTCTGGACCAGCTGAAGGCGTTTTAATTGGTATGCCGGAATACCGACATAGAGTGAGTTAGCATAGTCCAAGCGGGAGATGACCAATGCCAGAACAACTAAAATCAAGGCTTCCCTGGACAAGAATTTACTGATCTTCTTTATTCTCCGAAGTTGGAAGAAACCAGCGGAGACAACGGCGCTGATCTGAGCTTTCATGCTCAGATCGTTGCTTATCACTATACCTAAGCTTTTAACTGAGCTGGCCGGTAGAGGGGGACTACCAAGGGTAGATGGCCAAAAGTTGGAATTCCATGGTTTGGAGAACCCTCCAGTAAGGATAAGCTCAGTTTTGTCGGGGTTAAGCTTCAATTGGTTGTTATTCATCCATTCGCTTATAAAAATCATCGTGTCTTGAAAATGGGACACAGAGGATGATGAAAGATTGATGTCGAAAACTAATTGAAGGTCATCCGCATAATTGTATGTTCCCACTTTCCTTTCTCTCAAGGAAGAGATTAAAGGGAGTAGGTACAAGTTAAAAAGGAGCGGGGAAAGAGAGGAGCCCTGGGGAACCCCACAAGTCAGTTCTATCTTGGTAGAGGAGAAATTACCAAGACGCACCGCTTGGAACTGGTCTCTGAGGAAGGAAGAAAGCCACTTCAGAGCCAGGCCCTGGATCCCGGCCTTGTTGACACGATCGATCAGAATATTATGGTCGACCGTGTCAAATGCTGCAGACAGGTCCAGGAGTACCAAGGCCTGGGTGAGGCCTCTATCTGCCCCCCCTCTGAGTTCGTCTAGGACTGTCAGAATGACTGACTCGGTAGAATGGGCGGGTCGGAACCCCGCCTGGTGAGGGTCCAGAACATGAGACTGTTCAACAAAAGAACTAAGTTGGTTTGATACATGAGCTTCTAAGACCTTTCCAAGGTAGGGTAGCAATGAAATGGGGCGGTAGTTGCTAAGAATGGAAGGGTCCACACCCGGTTTCTTTAAAATGGGGATAATTTCCGCGCTTTTAAAGAGGTTGGGGACTATACCAAACTTAAGTGAGTTATTAAGAAACACAAGTGGAGGGTCTGGACATCTGGCGAAGATTTCCTGAAAAAACATGAGGGGGGCAACAGTCAGTCGGGGTGCCTGATCCGACCTTTTTTAACAGACCCAAAAAGATCTCATAAGAGATGAAGGGAATCTGAGCCAGTTGAAATGGACACTTATAGGTATCAAAGGCAACTATAGGAGAAATGGGAGTAGGAATACTGGCCTTGATTGCCACAATTTTCTCCCAAAAAAATAGGTTAAGAGAATCACACAGGGACTGAGAAGGGGCTGAGTTAGGCGTAACTCTATCTAATGCAGACAGCTCATTTACTATAGAAAAGATTTCTTTAGATTTATTTGTTGAGTTAAGAATCCTATTCGAGAAGTAATCTGCCTTAGTTTGAGTAATAGACTTCTTGTATTCTTTCAATAGAGTAGAGTATATTGTCTTTCCTTCTTCACAATACTGGTGTCTCCACCTGCGTTCAGCTTGACGCAATGCCAGAATGGACTCCTGTATAGCGAGCCTAAGGTTGCTGAGCCTGGGTCAGCCCGTGTGCTGGTGGTACCCCAGCGCTTCAGAGCCTTCCTACTGGGTTTGGCTCATGATGTGCCTTTAGCAGGACATCTGGGGCAGGACAAGACCTTTGAAAGGCTTGTCACCCATTTCTTTTGGCCCCAGATGCGCAGGAGTGCCGCCACTCACTGCAGGACTTGTCAGACTTGCCAGGCAAGTGGAAAGAGTGGGAGGAAGCACAAGGCTTCTCTCCAGCCATTCCCTGTGGTCAGCACCCCCTTTGAACGGGTGGGTATTGACATTGTGGGGCCACTGGACCCCAAGACAGCCATGGGCAACAGGTTCATCCTGGTCTTGGTGGACCATGCCACCCGGTACCCTGAAGCCATCCCTCTGAGGACAGTTACGGCCCCCGTGGTGGGACGGGCACTGATGGGAATTTTCTCACGTGTGGGGTTCCCTCAAGAGGTGGTGTCTGACAGAGGTACTAACTTCATATCCAAGTATATGAAGTCCCTGTGGCAGGAGTGCGGTGTAACGTACAAGTTCACCACTCCTTACCACCCCCAAGGAAATGGGTTGGTTGGAGAGATTCAACCGGACCCTAAAGGGCATGATTATGGGTCTGGAAGAACCCATGAGGCGTAAGTGGGACGTCCTCTTGCCATGCCTTCTTTTTGCATACCGGGAGGTGCCACAGAAGTCTCTAGGGTTCAGCCCCTTTGAGCTTCTGTATGGTCACCAGTGAGAGGACCTCTGAGTTTGGTCAAGGAAGGCTGGGAGCAATCTCCCAGGAAATCTCCCCAGGATGTATATAGCTTCATGCTGGCCTTCAGGAACCAAACTAGGCATTTCAGGCAACTTGCTGAGGCAAATCTGGAAGCCAGCCAGGAGGAAATGAAGCAGTGGTACGACCAGAATGCCACTCTGGTTGAGCTTCAACCTGGTCAGAAAGTTTGGGTCATGGCCCCAGTGGAGCCCTGTGCGCTCCGGGATAAGTGGACCGGACCCTTTGAGGTGGTGGAGTGCAAGAGTCCTGTTACCTACTTGGTGGACATGCGGTCTCCCAGGAACCCTTGCGGGTCCTGCACGTCAACCGCCTGAAGCCCCACTTGGAGAGGTCCCAAGTGGGCATGCTCTTAGCTACAGATGCTGGGATGGAGGAGGAGACTGAGCCTCTTCCTGACCTCCTGTCAGCCCAAGAGCAAGATGGATCAGTGGAGGGTGTGAACCTCTCTACCTCCCTGACACCTGAGCAGCAAGGTGACTGTCGCCAACTGTTGGGGCAGTTTCCTGACCTGTTCTCCCTGGTTCCTAGTGTCACTGACTGGTGCGTCCATGATGTGGACACTGGGGACAGTCTTCCTGTCAAGCACAAGGCTTACAGGGTGACTGACAGGGTGAGAGCTTGCATCAAGGAGGAGGTCTCCAAGATGTTTGCATTGGGGGTAATTGAGTCCTCTCACAGCCCTTGGGCCAGCCCAGTGGTCTTGGTCCCAAAGGCTGCCGCGCCTGGTGCCACACCCGAACTCCGGTTCTGTGTGGACTACCGAGGACTCAATTCCGTCACCAGGACTGACGCACACCCCATCCCCAGAGCTGATGAGCTCATAGATCGGTTAGGGGCTGCCCGGTACCTCAGTACGTTTGACTTAACATCTGGGTACTGGCAGATCACCTTGACTGATAGGGCAAAGGAGAGGTCAGCATTCTCCACACCAGATGGGCACTACCAATTCCGGGTGATGCCCTTTGGGATGAAGAATGCCCCTGCCACCTTTCAGAGGTTGGTCAACCAGGTGTTGGTCGGACTGGAAGAGTTCAGTGCCGCCTACCTGGATGACATCGCAGTGTTCAGCGCCAGTTGGGAAGAACATCTGTGCCACCTCTGGGAAGTGTTGATGGTGCTGCGGAGGGCAGGCCTCACGATCAAGGCGAGTAAGTGCCAGATCGGGCAGGGTTCTGTGGTGTACTTGGGACACCAGGTTGGGAGCGGCCAGGTGGCGCCCCTACAGCCCAAGATAGATACCATTCTGGCTTGGGAGCCCCCCAAGACCCAGACAGCGGTGAGAGCCCTCCTAGGACTCACCGGGTATTACAGGAGATTTGTCAAGGGGTATGGCAGCATGGTTGCACCCTTGACAGAGCTGATTTCCAGGAAGCAGCCCAAGAGAGTGATTTGGACTGACACCTGTCAAAAGCTTTTGACACCTTGAAGACAGCCATGTGCACGGCGCCCGTGCTCCTGGCCCCCAACTTCTCCAAAGAGTTTATCGTTCAGACAGACGCTTCAGAGCATGGTGTGGGGGCTGTTTTGTCACAGATGAATGAGGAGGGCCTAGACCAACCGGTAGCCTTCCTTAGCAGGAGGTTACTTCCACGGGAACAGAGGTGGAGTGCTATTGAGCGTGAGGCATTTGCTGTGGTCTGGGCACTGAAGAAGCTGAGACCATACCTGTTTGGGGCTCACTTCCGGGTTCAGACAGACCACAGGCCCCTCCGATGGTTGATGCAGATGAGGGTGAGAATCCAAAGCTGTTGAGGTGGTCCATTTCCCTACATGGGATGGACTTCACGGTGGAACACCGCCCTGGTACAGAACACGCCAATGCTGATGGTCTGTCCAGATTTTCCGCCTTAGTGAAGAGAACTCCCATGAGGTAGGGTAGTTCTCCCCACATTTCAGCTGGAGGGGACACGTGTTAGACCTGGCATCCTTGGCATGGGTCTCCCTTCCATTTTTTGATGATGCCTCCAATGTTATTGATCTGTTTTTGCTGGTTTAGATGCTTTGGGCACTGTGCCACTGCTATTCAGTGCCACAGTGCAAGTGCTCCCTATTGTAAATTGATGTATGTATTAGTGACTCCATGATTGGATGATTGGTTTACTTGTCAGTCCCTAGTACAGTGCACTGAGTGTGCCCAGGGCTTGTAAATCCAATGCCGCTGGTGGGCTTGCAGCACTGGTTGTGCCACCCACAGAAGCAGCTTGTAAAATGTGTCTCAGGCCTGCCATTGCAGAGCCTGCGTGCAGCCTAGGCTGCCATGTCGACTTGGTGAGTACACCCACTTACCAGTCCCTAAACCTTCCCTTTACTGCATGTTGGTCACCCCTAAAGTAGGCCCTAGGGCAGGGTGCATTGTAAGTACAAGGTGGGACATGCCCTGGTGTGTGTGGCATGTCCTAATAGTGAATTACAGCCATTTTCATTTTTCACTATTGCAAGGCTACCTGCTCCCCATAGGCCAGAATGGACAGACTGACTATTACACCTTATAGTCAGAACTGACCCAGGAACATGGTAGAAAAACGAATTTAGTATGCCTGAACTCAGGATGATAAAATACATCTTTTAGTGAAGTTGGTTTTAACATTCTGTGTTTGAAAATACCACTTTTAGAAAGTGGGTATTTTCTTGCCTAACTATCCAAGCCTGCCTCTGCTAGGTTGTGTATTCCTTGTCTGGAGATTGAGTGACAGGGGCTGGGGGTGGCTACAGGAGACAGGGTGAGTCAGCACAGGGCTGAATAGAAAGATCTGCATCCAGAGTGGAGGGAGGAGTTGCACCTGGGTCTGAATAGGGCTGTGCCTGCCTTCCACAATGCTGTCTCCACCTCCTGCCGGGCGGCTGAGCACTCTGCCCCACATTCTGAAAGGAAAGAAGGAGTCAGGAAAACAAAGTGCTCCAGGACTGACCAGAACTGGTTTTGCCTCTGCCTCCAGAGAACAAGAGAAAAGGTGTATAAAAGGGGACCCAGACCCCTAGGAGATTAGATCACTTTTGGGAAACAAGAAGAAACCTTTGCTGAGGAGCGGAACCAAGAAGAAACTGAGGAGAAGACTATCCCTAAGCTGAGAGGGATCTGCCTGCAGTGGTTGCCTAACTGCCAAAGAAAGGAGAGAGGAACTTGGTGTGTACTTTCATCAACTTGTGAAGGATCTCCAAGGGCTTGATTTTAGAGCTTGCCTCCTGCTGAAGTCTCAGGGACAACAGACTTCACCCACCCTTGCTGGGAAATTGGACCTTCTGACACACTTGCGTGTCTCTGGGAGCTGGAAGCGCGACTCAACACGAAGAAGCGTGTCGCCGCAGCCGCTGAGTATTGCATCGCCGGAGAAGAGTGTAGACATCGCAGCAGACGCCGGCGCAGCCCCGAAGAAGCGCGCCGCATCCTTCGAAGCGCCTCGCAGCACCGGAGAAAAGTGTCGCCATCGCATCAGACGCCGTCGCATCCCCGGGGCAGAGCATCGACCTCGCATCAGACGCCGACGCATCGCAACACGAGGCGTGCCCCACATCCCAGGAGAAGATCGTCGACCTCGCATCAGACGCCGTCGCATCGCCAGGGAAGCGTGTCGCAGGGCCTGTCGCGGCTCCAAAGACTCATCGAAATCGTCGCACGGCCGTCAGGCGTGCACGCATCACCTCTTCGTTGTCGCAACCTCAAGAAGACGCCACTTTGTTTCTTTTGCACCAGATCTTCAACGCATCACCGTCCTTGCGTGTAAGGGACTACCGCATCACCTTCCCTGCAACACTTTTCGTTGCCCTGCGTTACGCATCTTAAGGTACATTGAACTCAAAGGGTTGCATTTTCATTTTAAGAGACTCAAGCTAATTCTACCATCCTTAAAGTACAGTATTGTGGATTATTTATGTCATTTATGGTCTTGTGGTAAATCTATATAAAAGATACTTATTTTTATAATACAACCTGTGTGGTGTCCATTTGTAGTGTTGTCACTGGATTACTGTATGTGTTCACAAATGCTTTACACACTGCCTCTGAACTAAGCCTGTCTGCTCGTGCCAAGCTACCAAGAGGGTGAGCAGGGGTTATTTCAGAAGTGTACCCCATTATCCTGACTAGAAGCAAGGGTCCCTATTTGGACAAAGGTACCTACCTCTGCCAACTAGAGACCCCCAGTTCTAAAACCTAGTAACTTCATCCCTAAGTTCAGAGCAGGCTCTGCTCCATACTCGTTTTGTATTTGCCTTAATACATCTGGTATCACCGCTAATGAAGGAATACCATGAGTTCTGGTATAAATGGCAGCAAAGACTGTACCCCAAGTGGTACAATCCTCTAATTGTGGTGTTACCCCCATGGGCACACAGATTGTCAGCATTCTGTGTTTTTCATACAGGGTAGTATTCGGGAATACTGCCTCGAGCTGTGTGATTTTCTGAGCTACCCAGAATGGCATTTGTTCACTTTAGAGGGCATTTTACCCATCACTGCGTGTAATGTTTGTGGTGTGATTTTAGTTGCTGTACCCTGAGATTGAGTTCCATTTGTTGCAACTATTGCTGGTTGTACAGTGAATGTCCTCATGACGAATTGCGTCATGTTTCTATAGATTTTAATTAATCTTTGTGTTGTATAAGTAAGTCTGCCTGTGGCATTGTGTCAATGTCAGGATGTGGTGTGTAGGCCGCTAATATCGGCCATGTTGCCCCTTCTCCTCCGAGCGGGCCTAATCTCACTCTTCTTCTTATGTGTGGTAGGGCGCCTTTAAACCAGTATAAATGTTCCTGGTATGTGAGTGGAACCTCTATGTCCTCGAACGGACAATATTCCACTGGTGCCTCTCCTTCTGTGTAAGAGTGAAATGTCTGTGTTCTTGCATTTGCTGCCGGGAATGTAACCCACAAATAAAATACCTCTGTTTTGTTTGATTCGTGTGCCTCAATCACGAAAAGTACTAAGCCACCCCTAGCTGATAAACCATTTTCTAACAATTTCAGGGTGATTGTATGTCTGAATTTTTCTGCAATCGGGATTGCGTCCCCATCTTCTTCTACGGCTGAGAGGTGCAGATCTACTACTACGTTATCTCTTGTCTCAGTCATTTTTGGAAAAGAAGAAGTTTGTTCAAGGGAACGAAGATAAAGGTTTTAATGCACAATTTTAGGAACACTGTGTCCTTCAAGCTTGATTAACCAACAGCCAATAAATAGAATTTTTCGCCTACTCAGCTGTGGCGGAGTTTGTGCCCACCCACTCCAGCCTTCTCTGGTGTTTTGTGAGTAGGGGTCTCTGAGAATAGCACGACTGAACTACTCAGATTCTACTGTTAAATAAGTACCCAACCAACGTTGGCGGGGCCATGTCGTGTAGTTCCTATATATCCTATACAGGACCTGCGCGTTCGGATAACATAAACTGTGGGTTTAGTGGCAGACTGATTCTGAGCACCCCCACTGGATACGTTAGCCTGTTTGCATTAGCTAGCTCACAGTGCCACTAGAATCTCCTCTTATCGGGGAGAGAATAGTTTCTGGCAACCTCAGAACATAACAACCCTGATCCCCCAGGATCGTGGAAACAATATACTACTTTTCGCTTAGTCACTCTTGCTCACTTAGTTTGTCTCAGAGATACACAGAATAAACAGTCTAGGTGTTTCAATAAGGATTTATTGAACAGTTCTTATTCTAGTGTAAAATATATGAGCTGCAACAACCATTAGACAGTAGCAGAGATATATGGTTAGCAATACTACAAAAGTAAAGGGATGGTATAGTTCTACCATTTTGCAGAAATCATGAATATATACATGTACATAAAACACATGATAAAAGTGCAACCTAAACAGTACGTACTCCTACGATGCCTCCCTAACTAGATATACCTAAATGTACCTAGCATCTGTGTAGGTGTTATGCCAAGAATCCCTCTAGGATCTAGTCCACCCCATTACCTGAGAGTTAGAGAATGTGGGACCCCATCCTGGTCTCGAGTTGGACACCCCGCGAGGGATGTTAGACCACTGCTAGCTGGAACGTCTGCATGCAGGAACCTCAGCGTCTCTGGTCAGTGTGTCAGCCAGGAAGTCACGGTCTCCTCTCCCTGTCTAAGCAAGACATGATGTATATATACCCACAGGTCTCCCCAGGGGTCCTACCTTGCTGTGTTACTGTGTCGGCCTAAAGGATGACGTCGGGCTTGAACTCTAACATAGATATTATACAGGAGATGTTCTTCCTGCTGTGAGTCCTGCTGTGCTTCCAAGAAGCCTCATGCATAATGTATGAGTTTCGAACCAGGGAAAAACCCGCGTTCTGAATGCAGTGTCGTATCTAGGTAAAAGGTCAGTCCCTATGAACCGTTATGTATGTAATGTAGGGAAGGATATAGGTGAAAGGTTGCAGTGTTACCTGCACCTATATAGGGTACCTATATGGAATATAACAGAGGCAGTGCAGCTATTGCAGCATCGGTGGTCAGACCGCCGTATAACGACTTTGGCGGTCGGACCATTATGAGACTGCTGCTATCGCCGGGGATCCCTGATCCCTCGGTGGTCTAAAGCGTGCTGAGACCGCAATATGCTGACAGGCTGCGGTGCTCCCACAGCGGTGCCTTTCTAAGGCTCTCCTATGAGCCTTCAAAAGGCACCGCTGTGGAACCACCGACGCAGGACCGCCCGACCTGTATTTCAGTTGGAATACGGCAGGCGGGCTGACTGCAGGTTTGGCGGTCCTGTAGCGGGCGCTGGAGTGGCAGCCCACTCCAAGACCGTAAAACTCGTAATCAGGCCCATAGTTTCTAATATCAATACATCAATGTTCAGTTCCTAACAGATCCAGATTGAGAGGCCACCCTTTGGTCTACCTCGTTGAGAAGGGATAGCAGGGCTAGAGTAACATACATACCCGTCCTGAGAAAGAAAAGTTGTATCCCAGGTTTCTTGCTATAAGATTGTATTTCTCTACGATCGTCGTTCAAGCTGGATTATTGAGCTTTGACATAAATCCGGCAATATATTCTAGCTCAGTATGGAGAAAGGACGGAAATATGTTAAATCCCAGTGTCTGCTGCCATTGTACTACAAATCATTAGAAATGTAGCTTTCAGTGGGGGAAAGCACCATATACAGAGAGGGATGTTAGACAGTATGTAAACAATTAGCCAGATGTTGATAGCGTTTAGCAGACTCTTACCCTCAGAGCATACGGGAATCATTTGAGGGGCCATCTCAGACATCATCCTAACAGTGGGCAAAGCGGAAGGATCCATAGTGCCTTGCTAACCAATTGTGCCAGTGACAAGGGTCAGATTATTGATACGGTTGGCCAGCTGGAATACACGATTGTATTTGTAAAAATAACCTAAGAGTACTAGAGCTATGTTATCCCAGCCAGGAGCCCTGTTGGAGGACTCGAGCCGCATTCTTTGTGCCAGGTGAGGAAATCTGAAGATTAACAATGAAAAAGAGGGTATGCAGTTCCTTAAATGTGCAAAGAGAGATGCAGAGAGTTACACAATATGACGTAGTCACTGAGGGACATCCAATGATCCGTAGGAGAGGAATTGCTCCTGTCGGAACTAAGACCCTCACACACCCAACCAGTTAGGTGTCATGCTTCATCATATGGGTCTGCTCCTCGTCGGGTCGGCACTGCAATACCTGACGGGCACCCATAGAGGGGCTCTTTAACGGAGATCTTTAGTTCCTTGCCGTTTGGTGTAGTGTGGGTGAGGGGCCTAGGGAGTGTAGATGTGGTGTAGTGAAGAAATTGGTTAAAACAGGTTGGGGAGTCCAAGAAGTGGCTTTATTCAAGTTGGCTCTCCACCTGGATTAAAAAGAAGGAGTGGCAACTATCTGTAATTATGATACAGGATAAATGCGCTCTACTCTCAAAGGGTCAACATGTTTCTTGCCATATTAGTCAGGGGGATCTGTGGCAATTCATCAGGACCTAGTGAAGATCTATCTACACAATGTGGAAGGTGGGTAACCTACCTACCACGAGTTATACTGTGGGTAGAGTACCCACAGCTGCCGAGGATGACCTAAAAACAAAACATAATGTTAAAATCCACAACAATAACAATGATAGTAATCGTGACAACATTACTCTCTCTCTATAAAGCATTTGAGTGTCACCCTTAATGTGTAAGAAAGTGACTTTTAATTCAAAAATAATTGGTATTAAGTGACAATAAATTATGATCAAGTTGTGATCCTGGACCCGCGCTGTGAGGGGTTCTCTATTAAAGATTAAAATGGATTGAAAATTCAGCGAGGAAGAGTTATCAGAAATAACTGCTAACGGTAGTGGTCTTGAGACTCACCTAAATCTTTTAGGAGTATTGCCTCAACAGTAACCGGCAGGCATTGGGGACACTCAAGGTGTTGTGTCCTAGGGAAAGTCAAAAAGTAGCTACCAAGGTGTGGGTTGTTGAATACATGGCGCCATCTCCCACCCCAGGCATACCAGTAAGTCATTGGTAATTAGTCGGGAGAGCGCCACAGCTGTCAAGGCGCACATCTCCCAGTGTCGACCAGGTAAAAGGCTATCTGGAGGTACGAGCTGCTGTGAGAAACGGCACTGCCTGCCAAGTCGGAACCCCCAGGAGAAGGTGGGAAGTACCCGGCCGGTGGGAGGAGCACCGCCGCGCTCAAGTGCTCGCTCGCGGCTCTCCGGTAGCGAAGCTACCTGAGGGGATGCTTGAAATGACACCCCAATCCGCTGTTGCGTGACCCGCAAGACTACCATCTACGTAGCTGGATGTCGGGTCGGTGCTGGTCACATCTCAGTTGTCCACTCACCATATATCCAACGATGTAGGCGGAATGACCTACCCTCTCTGCCGGGACCGGATGGTAACCCGCTGCATCACCGGGACACAGTTATACTCTCCGGTCGCCGAGTAGGGGGGTGGTCGGCTTCCGACGCGCCTCAGCTGTGACTGGTAGCTGATGCGTAAAAAAACGGAAATGGTAGTTCTGTGAAGCTATCGGCCATCTTGGAGTATGTTAAGGCCCCCTTCGGGTAAGACTGACACACAAGAGTCAGAGTGTGAGTCAACTCCATAAGGGCCCACTATAATGTCATAATGATGCCGGGAGAGGGTGTGTATCAAATAATCTCAAGCCGGCTAGTATATTTTTTCTTGTCTAACTAATGTGTCGATTTAGGACATTGTAATGAGATCAGACCGTAAGTGGTTGATTCCATGAAACTGGTGGCCATCTTGTAGTGTTTAAAGGCCCGTTCCGGTAAAGTAATGAAGCTGTCAAGGATTGATATGGGACCACTTAAATGTCAAAATGATGCCGGGAGCGGTAGCTTTTTTGGTGATGTCAAGCCAGTAAATACAGTGGTAAATCTTGTATAAGATATAAGTCAATTCGAGCACACAGCAATGCGATCATGTAATGGGACCATGTCTTTTTTCGTAACCCATATAGGGAGTGGAGCTATGTACAGACACTCAATGTGATGCTTAAGTACGACATCTGGAACCCACACAGCCATGATCAAGAGGTCTGGCAAGATGGTCAGTGATGACAGATATGTTGGATGTCAGCTTGAGTGGAACGCTGTCTAAATGCCGAATGTGGTGATGCACGTCCCTTTAGTCGGTTATTAAGCAAGGGACCCCCAGGGGATGTCATCGTTTAATACATGCCGATCAGTAGAAAGGCGGTGTATCCATCTCTGTTCAAGCCTAAACAGTGCTCTCTTAGTAATCTGAGGATGAGCCTCGAGTACCAACCAACGGAGGGTGTCTGGGGAGTGGTTGGATTCCTTAAAATGTGTGTACAGCTTAGTGGTAACCCGTTGGCACCGAATGTTGCTCTTATGCTCTGTGATACGTGTTTTGACCATTCTCATGGTCGTGCCTATGTTCTTCATGTTACAAGGGCAAGTAATGAGGTAGATACAATGTGTGGTATTACAATTTGTATGTCTCGTCATTTTTCATAAGAAGGTATCTGAAAGGGTTATCTCCTTCGTGGGTGTAGTCTGACGACATGCAACGCATGAATCACACGGGTAGTGGCCCTTGACTGGTGGGAGATCCCACAGGGATCTTTGTTCATTAGTGCTCTGTGTCTTTGGCCTCGTGTGTACGAGAATATCCTTAAGGTTTTGTGTTCGTTTGAAAGCGAACCTAGGTGTTGGTATCTCTAGGGAGCCAGTGGTCAGTATTCCCCAGTGTTTATTAATGATGCCCTTAATGCGGGTGGAGTCTGTTGTAAAGGAAGTTACGCATGTAAGGGCATCTATAGTCTCTTAGGGTTGTTTCCAGCAATGCCTCCTGGGGATTGTTTCTAGCTCTCTTCATGGAATTCATGACATGACGTTGTGGGTAGTCCCTCTGTCTCAAATTAGTTGCTAGAATTTGCGCCTCAGTATTATAGTCAGCTATAGAGCTACAATTTATCCTAATGCGCAAAAATTGCCCAAAAGGCAAGTTGTCTTCAAGGGCTCTTGGGTGGTGACTGCTATACAACAACAAGCTGTTCCTGTCCGTGGGTTTCTTGTAAAGGGTAGTGCTCAACTGTCCATCATGGAGTCTGATGTTGAGATACAAGAACGGGACACTGGAGTCTGATATGGTGTGGGTGAAATTCAGATATTCATTCTGTGAGTTAATCCACTGGCAAAAGTCTTTGCAGGTGGATACATTTCCCCTCCAGAAAAAGAGAATATCATCTATAAACCTTCGCCACAACCTCAAATTGCTGGTATATGGGTTGCTTGGGTGTAGGATGATTTGCTCCTCGAAAGCGGCCATGTAGAGGCAGGCTACGCTGGGGGCAAAGGTACTACCCATGGAAGTCCCTTGAGATTGATGAAAGAGTTGTTCCTTAAACTCAAAGAAATTCTCTGTCAGTGCCAAAGTAGCGCACTCCATGATGAATGAGACCGGGGTGGGAGAGGTCCCTTCGACTTTACCAAGGGTTGATTCAATGACAGTCAGGGTGGCACGTTGAGAAATGTTGGTGTATAACGCCTCAACGTCCAATGTGACAAGGAGGTTAATTTCATCTATGTCACGGGTCTCCTCTATTATGCGGAAGATGTCTGTGGTATCGCGCACAAAGGAGGGAGTCTGTCTTACCAATGGTTGGAGGAAGTGATCGCAGAATTTAGATAAAGGCTCTAAGAGTGAGCCTATACCAGAGACTATGGGCCGTCCGGGGACTGGTGTCACGTTCTTTTGGATTTTTGGCAGTGTGTAGAAATAAGGTGTTTTAGGTTCTTTCGTTATGAGGAAATCTGCCTCCTTTTTGTTGATCCAGCCATTTGTCTCTGCTTCGAACACCATGATAGCAATCGTGGTGGCGAGGCGTGAAGTGGGGTTTTCAGTGATAGGAGTATAGTACCTCGCGTTGTTGAGTTGGCGTTGGCACTCAATGTCATAATCTGTGGTGGACATGATCACTGTAGCCCCTCCCTTATCAGCCTGTTTTATGGTGATACTAGTATCATCTGCAAGGGATCTGGCTGCTGCTAGTTCAGCTGTTGAGAGATTGTGGAACGATGCCCTACTAGTGGTCTCTGATAGGTCCTTGAGCACAGCTTGCTCAAACGTCAGTACCTCGGGAGGAAGCATATTGGGTGTAAAGGTGGATGGATTCCGCAACCCAGTGTCCTCTAGGGTACTCTGAGGTTTGTCTTGAAAGAATGCTTTTAAGCGAATCTTACTGAAGAAATTCTGTATCTCACAATTGTCCCTGAATTTATCAACCCTAGGGGTGGGGATATAACCTAGTCCTTTCTCCAGTAACACCTTTTCTGCCTCTGTGAGTGACCTGTGAGAAAGGTTCACCACTAGTGTCTCTTTCCCCTGGTCCTGCTCCTTGTCTCTATTATGTGCGGCGGTTGTTCTTTTCACTGAACTTGTTTCTGCATCCCTCTTTTTCGCCCTCTTCCTCTGCCCCAACCCCTGTCTAAAAAAGGTGTGTTATTAGCAGGGAAGAACTGGGGCTGACCTTGTGGGTAGAAGGGGTATTGTCAGAATGGGGGGGGGGACCGGGGTAGGTTTGCACATTGTAGTTAGGATATGTTGGGCGGGGAGCCCTTCTTTGGTTATTACTGCCCCAGCTACCAGTGCTAGAATCACTGTTAGATGATCCTCTCCTTGTGGTGTCCGAGCCTTCATCAGAGGATTAACTGTTCTTGAATGACGTGTAGTCAGCCTTGAGGTAAGGATATACCTTTTCTTTGTCCAATTTTTGTATATCTTTCTGTAGTTTGGCTATCTTCTGTTTCATTAGGTATTCTTTGTTATCTGCAATTTCATTGTTTATTTCTGCCAGTTTGGATTTGAAAGAGGATGTCTGAATAGTCACTTTTAGTGCATTTTCTGCAATCTGTATTCTGACTAACAGGGCATCCGCTATCCTCTTGGCGGTATTGATGATTAATACGAGTAGGTCCCTAGTGCATTTCCATGCAACTAGAGACCACTCTTTTTGTGAATATCGCGTCCTCCAGGAACAACCTGTGGAAGATGTTAACTATGAGTCCGTTGGGAGCGATGTTTGCTCGTAGATATTCGGTCATCATTGCTCCATGAAGGGTGATTTTTAGCCATTCCCTTTTCATGGCTGCAAGTGATGTCCAGTCTTCTGATAAAGTACCAGACGTCGCACTGCCTTCAGCTCCTAAGAGAGAGGGCGTCCTCAAGATCTCCGCTACTGCTTCATCGCCAAAACTGAGTCCCTGGTTATCCTCCATCTGGAGGCACAGGGGTGTGACTAGCAAGTCACAGTACGTGTGATAAACAATGGTAAAATGGGCCAGGAGAAGCGATGTGCGTCTCTGGTAACCTAGTGAACACGTCCCACGGGGGTTACCCGTGCATCTAAATTATCAACAAAGAAGGGACAAAAACGGGGGGCTTTTAGAAAGGTCCAGCATACATGCCCGCGACTAACAATGAAAAAGAGGGTATGCAGTTCCTTAAATGAGTATAGAGAGATGTAGAGAGGTACACAATATGACGTAGTCACTGAGGGACATCCAATGATCCGTAGGAGAGGAATTACTCCTGTCGGAACTAAGACCCTCACACACCCAACCAGTTAGGTGTCATGCTTCATCATATGGGTCTGCTCCTCGTCGGGTTGGCGCTGCAATACCCGACGGGCAACCATAGAGGGGCTCTTTAACGGAGATCTTTAGTTCCTTGCCGTTTGGTGTAGTGTGGGTGAGGGGCCTAGGGCGTGTAGATGTGGTGTAGTGAAGAAATAGGTTAAAACAGGTTGGGGAGTCCAAGAAGTGGCTTTATTCAAGTTGGCTCTCCACCTGGAATAAAAGGAAGGAGTGGCGACTATCTGTAGTTATGATACAGGATAAATGCGCTCTACTCTCAAAGGGTCAACATATTTCTTGCCATATTAGTCAGGGGGATCTGTGGCAATTCATCAGGACCTAGTGAAGATCTATCTAAACAACGTGGAAGGTGGGTAACCTACCTACCACGAGTTATACTGTGGGTAGAGTACCCACAGCTGCTGAGGATGACCTAAAAACAAAACATAATGATAAAAACCACAACAATAACAATGATAGTAATCGTGACAACATTACTCTCTCTCTATAAAGCATTTGGGTGTCACCCTTAATGTGTAAGAAGGTGACTTTTAATTCAAAAACAATTGGTATTAAGTGACAATAAATTATGATCAAGTTATGATCCTGGACCCGCGCTGTGAGGGGTTCTCTATTAAAGATTAAAATGGATTGAAAATTCAGCGAGGAAGAGTTATCAGAAATTACTGCTAACGGTAGTGGTCTTGAGACTCACCTAAATCTTTTAGGAGTATTGCCTCAACAGTAACCGGGAGGCGTTGGGGACACTCAAGGTGTTGTGTCCTAGGGAAAATCAAAAAGTAGCTACCAAGGTGTGGGTTGTTGAATACATGACGCCATCTCCCACCCCAGGCATACCAGTAAGTCATTGGTAATTAGTCGGGAGAGCGCCACAGCTGTCAAGGCGCACATCTCCCAGTGTCGACCAGGTAAAAGGCTATCTGGAGTTACGAGCTGCTGTGAGAAACGGCACCGCCACCGCCCGCCAAGTCGGAACCCCCAGGAGAAGGTGGGAAGTACCCGGCCGGTGGGAGGAGCACCGCCGCGCTCAAGTGCTCACTCGCGGCTCTCCGGTAGCGAAGCTACCTGAGGGGATGCTTGAAATGACACCCCAATCCGCTGTTGCGTGACCCGCAAGACTACCATCTACATAGCTGGATGTCGGGTCGGCGCTGGTCACATCTCAGTTGTCCACTCACCATATATCCAACGATGTAGGCGGAATGACCTACCCTCTCTGCCGGGACCGGATGGTAACCCGCTGCATCACCGGGACGCAGTTATACTCTCCGGTCGCCGAGTAGGGGGGTGGTCGGCTTCCGACACGCCTCAGCTGTGACTGGTAGCTGATGCGTAAAAAACTGAAATGGTAGTTCTGTGAAGCTATCGGCCATCTTGGAGTATGTTAAGGCCCCCTTCGGGTAAGACCGACACACAAGAGTCAGAGTTTGAGTCAACTCCGTAAGGGCCCACTATAATGTCATAATGATGCCGGGAGAGGGTGTGTATCAAATAATCTCAAGCCGGATAGTATATTGTTTTTTTTGTCTAACTAATGTGTCGATTTAGGACATTGTAATGAGATCAGACCAGAAGTGGTTGATTCCATGAAACTGGCGGCCATCTTGTAGTGTTTAAAGGCCCGTTCCGGTAAAGTAATGAAGCTGTCAAGGATTGATATGGGACCACTTAAATGTCAAAATGATGCAGGGAGCGGTAGCTTTTTTGGTGATGTCAAGCCAGTAAATACAGTGGTAACTCTTGTATAAGATATAAGTCAATTCGAGCACACAGCAATGCGATCATGTATTGGGACCATGTCTTTTTTCGTAACCCATATAGGGAGTGGAGCTATGTACAGACACTCAATGTGATGCTTAAGTACGACATCTGCAACCCACACAGCCATGATGAAGAGGTCTGGCAAGATGGTCTGTGATGACAGATATGTTGGATGTCAGCTTGAGTGGAACGGTGTCTAAATGCCGAATGTGGTGATGCACGTCCCTTTGGTCGGTTATTAAGCAAGGGACCCCCAGGGGATGTCATCGTTTAATCCATGCCGATCAGTAGAAAGTCGGTGTTTCCATCTCTGTTCAAGCCTAAACAGTGCTCTCTTAGTAATCTGAGGATGGGCCTCGAGTACCAACCAACAGAGGGTGACTGGGGAGTGGTTGGATTCCTTAAAATGTGTGTACAGCTTAGTGGTAACCCGTTGGCACCGAATGTTGCTCTTATGCTCCGTGATACGTGTTTTGACCATTCTCATGGTCATGCCTATGTACTTCATGTTACAAGGGCAGGTAATGAGGTAGATACAATGTGTGGTATTACAATTTGTATGTCTCGTCATTTTCCATAAGAAGGTATCTGAAAGGGTTATCTCCTTCGTGGGTCCAGTCTGACGACATGCAACGCATAAACCACACGGGTAGTGGCCCTTGACTGGTGGGAGATCCCACAGGGATCTTTGTTCATTAGTGCTCTGTGTCTTTGGCCTCGTGTGCACGAGAATATCCTTAAGGTTTTGTGTTCGTTTGAAAGCGAACCTAGGTGTTGGTATCTCTAGGGAGCCAGTGGTCAGTATTCCCCAGTGTTTATTAATGATGCCCTTAATGCGGGTGGAGTCTGTTGTAAAGGAAGTTACGCATGTAAGGGCATCTATAGGCTCTTTTAGGGTTGATTCCAGCAATGCCTTCGCGGGGATTGTTTCTAGCTCTCTTCATGGAGTTCATGACATGACGTTGTGGGTAGGCCCTCTGTCTCAAATTAGTTGCTAGAATTTGCGCCTCAGTCTTATAGTCAGCTATAGAGCTACAATTTCTCCTAATGTGCAAAAATTGCCCAAAAGGCAAGTTGTCTTTAAGGGCTCTTGGGTGGTGACTGCTATACAACAACAAGCTGTTCCTGTCCGTGGGTTTCTTGTAAAGGGTAGTGCTCAACTGTCCATCATGGAGTCTGATGTTGAGATCCAAGAACGGGACACTGGAGTCTGATATGGTGTGGGTGAAATTCAGATATTCATTCTGTGCGTTAATCCACTGGCAAAAGTCTTTGCAGGTGGATAAATTTCCCCTCCAGAAAATGAGAATATCGTCTATAAACCTTCGCCACAACCTCAAATTGCTGGTATACGGGTTGCTTGGGTGTAGGATGATTTGCTCCTCGAAAGCGGCCATGTAGAGGCAGGCTACGCTGGGGTACTCTACCCACAGTATAACTCATGGTAGGTAGGTTACCCACCTTCCACGTTGTGTAGATAGATCTTCACTAGGTCCTGATGAATTGCCACAGATCCCCCTGACTAATATGGCAAGAAACATGTTGACCCTTTGAGAGTAGAGCGCATTTATCCTGTATCATAACTACAGATAGTCGCCACTCCTTCCTTTTATTCCAGGTGGAGAGCCAACTTGAATAAAGCCACTTCTTGGACTCCCCAACCTGTTTTAACCTTTTTCTTCACTACACCACATCTACACTCCCTAGGCCCCTCACCCACACTACACCAAACGGCAAGGAACTAAAGATCTCCGTTAAAGAGCCCCTCTATGGGTGCCCGTCGGGTATTGCAGCGCCGACCCGACGAGGAGCAGACCCATATAATGAAGCATGCCACCTAACTGGTTGGGTGTGTGAGGGTCTTAGTTCCGACAGGAGCAATTCCTCTCCTACGGATCATTGGATGTCCCTCAGTGACTACGTCATATTGTGTACCTCTCTACATCTCTCTATACACATTTAAGGAACTGCATACCCTCTTTTTCATTGTTAGTCGCGGGCATGTATGCTGGACCTTTCTAAAAGCCCCCCGTTTTTGTCCCTTCTTTGTTGATAATTTAGATGCACGAGTAACCCTTGTGGGACGTGTTCACTAGGTTACCAGAGACGCACATCGCTTCTCCTGGCCCATTTTAACATTTTTTATCACACGTACTGTGACTTGCTAGTCACTCCCCTGTGCCTCCAGATGGAGGATAACCAGGGACTCAGTTTTGGCGATGAAGCTGTTGTATTCCACCTTAGGTGTCCGTATATAGGTTTTCCTGAAACATGTCCTTATATAGGCACAATTCGCATTGCCCTTATATAGGCATAAGATCCCAGTCCTTATTTAGGCATTAGCCATGCTATCCAAATACAGGCATGGTCACCTACATCCGTCCACCCCAACATCACAACGAGTTCTTAGAAACCAGACCCTTAAGCTCTTGGGAGTTCCCTAGCACAGGAATATTGATTTCTCCAAGAACTCATTTATTATGCATGAACCGCTATTCCTTAAGGGTTCATTCCTGACGTCTTCCTCTGCCCGACTTTACATCAATGCTAACATTCCAAGGCACCTACCAGGTATAAATATACCTTCCCTTGCCCAAGCAAGTAGGAGGAGACCTCGACTTTAGAGGAGCCTGTGTCCCGGCCTGACGCACTGACAAGAGACGCTGTCATCCCTGCTCGCAGAGAATCCAGCTTCCAGTGTTCTGACTCCCTTCGCGGGGTGTTAGAGTTCGAGACCCGGAAAGATATTCCCACCTCTCTCATTCTCAAGGTATGGAGCTGACTAGAACCTAGAGGGACTCTTGGCATACCGGACTCTTGGCATACCAGACTCTTGGCATACC
Source organism: Calotriton arnoldi (assembly GCA_963921515.1). Lineage (NCBI taxonomy): Eukaryota > Metazoa > Chordata > Amphibia > Caudata > Salamandridae > Calotriton > Calotriton arnoldi. The sequence goes on along the minus strand of CAWUFW010012426.1, from coordinate 273,676 downwards.
AGAGACTTGGCATACTATAGCATACCATACTATAGAATACATCACCTACTTCTTACCTTGCACTACACTTAGGTTAGGTACACTGGGGTAGAACTAGTTAGAGAAGCATCTTATGAGTACTCGCATTTTTAGCTTATGTTATTTATGTATATGAATATATGTGTCATAGCTAAAAGATAATGCTAGAGCAGTATTATTTTCTTTCTACTGCCTACGCTGTACATAATATATCTCTCATACTGTCTTGTGATCATAACAGCTCATATCTCTTACACGAGAAACAAGACTGTTCAATAAATCCTTTTATTGAAACGCCCATCTATTCTTTCTGTGTAACTCTGAAGAAACTAAGCATGCACGATTAGCTGAGTGAAACTGTTATCTGTTGTTTCCACGATTCTGAGAGTGTTCCGATTCAAAGGGAAACAAAGTTGTCATGTTTATGCGGTTGCCAGAAACTACTCCCTTTTTGTTTACAAGGAGTTTCTAGTGGCCTCTGAGTTAGCTGGCACAAAGTAATTAAGTTTAATATACTCGATAGGGACATACTGACCTCAGTCCTATGTCAAATCTATAGGGTATATTATTCCAATGCGCAGAGCCTATTAAGGAAATAGGAACTACACTACATGGCGCCCAACGTTTGGTAAGGCACTAATTTAACGCTAGATACTGAGTAACTCAGTCGTGCTTTTTTCAGAGACCCCTACTCACATACTCCATAAGACGTCTGGAGTGGGTAGGGTTAAGTATCCGCCAAAGCAAATAGGACAAAAATCCTACATATTAGCTGTTTGGTTTGTTCAACGTTGAAGGATACAGTGTTCCAAAATATTGTGCACCTTATCTTTTGTTTCCTTGAAACTTGTTCGACATTTTCAAAAAACAATGTCCCTGAACGGGGATACTGCCACCGAGAACGGTGTAGCTGCGTCTGATCCAGTGGTAACAGCTTTTAACTTTACAGGTTTAAATGAAACCGATGAGGGTGTTATAAACATCCCTCCAAACTGAAGGAGAGCCATCACTCTAAAACTTATAAAACACGGCCTATCACCAAGAGGTGGTAGAGCATTTTTCGTGATAGAGGCACACAAATCCTTTCAGACAGAGGTATTCTATTCATGGATAGTATTCCCAGAATCAAATCCAGTAACAAAAGTGTTTCACTTCCTTAAAGAAGATGAACCACCAGAGGAATATATTCCTTTCGAGGATATTGAAATTCCACTCACATACCAGGAGCATAATCTCTGGATTAAAGGCGCCTAAAACATCACAAAAACATTACCAGGCTCGGTCCACTAGGTAGACCAGGAGCAACATGGCCGATTCTAGCCGGCTACACACCTCATCCTGACATCGATGAGATGTCAGACGAGAATTACTTACTCAACTACAAGAGTTAATAAAAATTTACAGACAATTAGTCCAATATGTCATGCAGACTTTCACAGTCCAACCACCAATGACCATTCCAAATCAAACCCCTCAACAGGGGAATACACTAAAAATTACTCCACAGACTTTACACGCAGTCATGGGTAAAATGCCCACAAAACGTGAACAAATTCCATTCTGGATAGCTCAAAAAATTACTCAAATCGAAGCAGTATTTCCAAATACTAGCCCATATGAGAAACACAGAATACTAACAATATGTTTACCAATGGGGATCACACCACAACTGGAGGACTGCACCACTTGGGGCGCAGTCTTTGCTGCCATCTATACTAAAACACATGGTGTTCCGTCAATTGCGGTAATACCAGATGTCCTGAAACAAATTCAAAACGAATACGGGGCAGAACCTGCTCTGAATTTAGGTATGAAATTACTGAAAAACTTCGACCAGGTCTCAACAATAATATTATCTATTATTAAAGGGGAGGCAGCATCAGTGGCGATCCGCCAACGCTTAAGGGAATTTGATGTAATAGAACATCAACATGAACTACCCAGAATAATAGAAAAATCTTATGCAGAATTAGGCAGAGATACTTTGGGTGGAAAACCTTTGAAGCCAAAACTATCTGAAAGTCCTGAGAAGGACTCTATTAAACAAAATCCTACATCTTCTAAAAAGAAGTGGGAAACTAATAAACAAAATTCAAACGAGACACGTTCTCAATCCCGAGGTAGGTCTCCTCAAAAGGAGCCCTCTGAAAGAAGGTATAACCTCAGAAATAGGGATAATTTAAGAAAACCTGACATGTATCAAGATACTGATACACGTTCCTCTCGTACCTTTCAGATATCGTCACAGACATCAGAAAGAAGAGGACGGTCAGAACACAGAGAAGAACGCGTGAAATCCAAAGACGATAAACACGTTCAGAAAAATAAATCAAAACCTCAATTCACAAAAAAGAAGGTAGCAGGTCTGAAGATCAGACATGCCGAGAATACTGAGAACGCAGCTCAAGAACGGAGAATGGGCTCAGACAATGCTGGACAGTGCAGCAGAAGTAACAGTAGCTCGCCAGAACCTGAAGGAACTTCTGGAGATAGTGGACTTGAATGAGTACATCACAGTAGAAACTGTAAACACCAGGGTTAGTACTCCACAAAAGTTATATGAAATAACACTCCGAATGGAGGGAGACATACCAAGAAAAGTGAAAACACTCTTCTGGGAGAAACTTTCAAGGGGTTATGATATACTTCTAGCAGAAAAAGACTGGCCACCACACTTATTCCAATTCACCTAAAATATACATATGCCAGGAAATGGGCAGTTGCCCAGGCCCCAGCATTATATAAAAATCATGTAGGATGGGATGAGGACTCACCTCACCACAAAATACAGCTAAAAAATGAACCTACTGCACAAAGGCAGTACCCAATAAAGCAAGAAGCTAAAAAACAGGTCAGGGAGATCTTAGATCAACTTGAATCCCAAGGGGTGATTGAAACATGCACCTCTTCAATGAACAATACTTTGTTTCCTGTATCCAAACCAGAAAATACATATCGTCTAGTTTTGGATTACAGACACTTGAACACTTGTTCCAAAACATTTGCAGTGCAAAATGCACATAGTACAGCATTAATGAATAACATTGTGCGCAAAAAATATAAAACCACATTGGACATTTCAAATGGTTTCTTTTGTCAAAACATAGCACCTGAAATCAGGTACTTAACAGCTTTCTCAATAATGGGGACCCAGTGTCAATTTTGTAGACTCCCACAAGGGTTCAAAAACAGCCCGGGGTTATTCTCAGCAAGGGTAACAGAGTTACCACAAATTTATGATAATGAGGCATTGTCATATGTCGATGACATCTATCTGACAGACGATGACCTAGATAGGCACTTGTATAGGGTGAGTACCATTATATTGGGCTTCGCCTCTGAAGGCTATAAATTCAACTTTAAAAAATCCAGAATTGCCCATCTCAATGTCCTTTTCCTAGGATATGAGCTTTCAAGTGAAGGCAAGAGCCTGGCAGTTAACTTTTTAGAAAAGTGCGCGCTGCTCCAACCTCCAAAAATGCTGAAAAATGTACAATCCATCTTGGGTTTCCAAAATTTTGGAAGAACTTACATTCTAAATTACGCGGAAAGGGTTAAACCTCTCTACGAATTAATCAAACCTGATTTTTCAACAAAACATTGGACACAAGAACACACAGAAATCCTGCGTTCACTCCAAGCTAACATGTTAGCAACAAATCACTTACAAACACGAGTAAACAAACGCAATTTAGTGATCCGAATAATTTCGGGACAATGCGGATTCACCTATTTAACATTTAATGAGGGTGAAAAAGTACCAATAGCATACAAATCACATTTGTATACACAAGCAGAAATGCGCTTCACTTCAACAGAAAAAATACTGACAGCAGTTCAAACCGCTGTAGCAAAAGAAAGAGCTCTAGCTCAAGGCAAACGCATTATTGTCGTAACTCCAGTACCAGCCTTAGAGGCGGTCACAAAAGCACGCATTCCAAATGCAAAAGCTTTACATCCTAGATGGATACAATGGGTTAATTCTCTTGCTGCAACAGATGTTGAATATGTTTTTGATCCTGATTTAAAAACACAAGCGTTCCTGCAATATGAACATGAATGTCCTCTGCCCACTGAAATTCTGCCTCTCGATCCGTACGAATTTATAATTTATACTGACGGATGAGCACAACCCGCTACAGGGAGTAAGCAAACTTACAGTGAAGCGTGCGCAATCGTTAAAGGTCGCATGCGCGATGGTAACTTCAGACCAATGGTCACTAAAACTCAATCTCTAGGAGATTGTACAGCTCAGCGAGCTGAGCTACAAGCATTCAAACTGGCACTTGAAAATACAGATCGCGAATTCCCCACACTTATAGTGTGCGATTCTTTTTACTGTGTTCAGTCATATAAGTGGAGAGGTGTGGTGCAGCGGCCAGGGCAGCTGACTTCGGAGCACAGGGTTCATGGTTCGATCCCCGGCGGCAGCTCAGCTCAGCACCATGTGACTCTGGGCAATAGCTCACTTAATTTCCACTACGGTCCCCAGCGCCTTGAGACCCGTAAGAGTGAGTAGCTGCGCTATATAAAAACGGACTTACTTACTTACATTTTTATAATGAATATATACAGAATTGGCTTGAAAACGGGTTCAAAGATGCAAAAGGTGGCACAATAAAGCATAAAACGCTTTGGGAACAAGTAGTTCAGTTGAGAGACGAACTACCAAAAGCTCACGTGATACACACGCTGAGTCATCAACGTGATGGCGTTCACATTGCAGGGAATTCATTGGCTGATGAGGCCGGAAAGGTGGCTGTTCAGACGGCTTCCGTAGCTGCGATCACTCGTTCAAAAACGAAAATAGGCAGTGAGATATTGTTGGCTGTCAATGCTTCAAGCAAAGGCAGTGGTGCAGCGTTACCAAAGAAATTTCCACTCAAGTACTCTTATGTAATTGATGCGAACAACGTTCCTTTTGCTCAAATCCCTGGAGTGGGGGATAGGGTAATTCCAAACATGGAACGTAGAGCAGCTTTGATTTATGAAGCACATCTGGGGGAGGGTCTGTCACTTCAAGGGATCTCTAAAACAAGATTAACATTAAAAGAGATGTACTGGTGGCCTGGAATGAATACACAGATTCACATCTTCATCGATGACTGCAGAGACTGCAATAGACAGCGTGGTGCAGAACACCATCAGACACCAGACTACGAAGTAGCCTGCCCAGTACAGACACCATTGTTAGACAGCATTAGACTATCTACGCGCAGGCGTCCTTTTGGACAAATGCAATCCCACAAATACTAAGTCAAGGTTCCTATGGATGTGGCCTCAGCGCTCGGCTGACGCTCGAACTGTTATAAAAGATTTGCGAGTCTTTATCGGCACAAACGCAATTGGCACACTACATTCTGACCAGGGCCCTGCGTTTAGCTCTCGGGCTTACAAAGAAGCCATGGCCAGTTTGGGCGTAGCATTGCGGTACTCCTCTCCGTTTCATCCTGAGGGAAATTCTGTTGTGGAAAGGAAAAACCGGGACATAAAGCAGTCTATAACAGCTAGAGTATTAGGTTCGGGTGATGGGTGGGTCAAACATCTTTATGGGGTCCAACGCTCATTAAATAATTTGCCAAGAAGTTCTCTGGGGGGGTCACTCCATATGAGGTCCTATTTGGGACAAGAATGTGGGTTCCTGATCTCGAATGTAAAGGCACAGTGGTGGAAAATAAACCCTTTGATATCAAAGATCGTTTGGCTGTTTTACAGGATCTAAATGAACTAAGATCGAAACAAAGCAACGTGTTCCTGAAGCCAACCACCACTGAGGAAAAACCGGCAGTCCCAGCAAGGCCTGTCTGGATCCAAAAAGTTGGGGATCTAGTCAGAGAGAAGATTGCAGACAAGAAGGAATTTGGACCTTCTTACAGACAACCAGTACCTGTCCTAGCCGTCCACGGAACAAGAACAGTACTTCTGCCGCCCCTTGCTGGAAAAAAGGAGAAAAGATTTGTGTCAATCGACCTCATCAAACCACAGTATGTGGCCAATACTTAATAGTAGGCCTCGTGGACTCCGACCTAGTAGCAGACGCACTCCTCTCGCTACTATCCAAGAGGTTCAGACTTAAAGACTCATAACCATCGAGAATTCAGCAGTAAAAGATGAAGGACTAAGCAACAATGCCATGGAACTCATCCCTCTTGAAACTCAAGTAACAGTTTGTCCAGATACACCTGTCTACACCAACGTAACATGTGATCAACTGGTTCCAGCGATTTCTACGAATCCTGATGCAATTTCAACAATTGACCGAACTGCTTCTGGCTATTTCATTAACTTTGATACGTTTTCTGAGGATCCGAGTGAGCCTGAAACGACGCCAGCCTCAAAAACTTTCAAAAAACAAGTACAAGACCTTTTTCATTTTCTGAAAGAGACTTATCTGGTTTCACCATGGATTGAAATATGGATTATTTCTGGAATATTTTTCTTTCTGTTTTGGCTAGCTTTGGTTATGACTCTTAGCATGCTTATAAATGGCAAATACATTCATATGGACACTGAAAGTAAAAATGCGAACTTACTTTTAAAACCACACAAATCTTCCCATCGTGAATCAAGAGACTTGTCAGCAGTGAACATCACAGCCGTTCCTATACAAGATGGTATAGTTTGGGACAAAACCGATTTCGACATATTCGGCCCGACGGAACTTTTGAAGATTCCACATTTATTTAAAATTTCATTAAGTTACTTTATTACCTCCAGTACCTATTCTGATGATTGGGACTTTGAGACTGTTAATGATATGATGTCTGATCTAGAAAGGTCTGCTGCATTCTCTAACAATGAATACTTAGAGGGCTCATCAGACTACGAACAGCTTTATTGTTACAACCACTATGGTCATCATTTCTTGCATAAATCTGCAACACCTAGAAATGTTTTTATGTTTAACCAATGGGAACATTGTCCTACACCACCAAAGGGTAGTTCAAAAAAGTTTGCAAATAAGTTTCCATATTTTTCAGGGTACAATACATCTGATCCCGAAACATTTTACTATAAGAATGTAAACAAAACAGGACAGAAAATTATGTTAACTAATACAAAACAGATTTATTCTGCAGCCTTTATTACCCAACTATCTAGACAAGGATTTGACTTTTGGAAAGACACAATTGACACAAAATCCGTCTGGGGTCCTAAAGATTGGCAAGTGCGGGGGATAGAAGCTTTGTTTAGAGCCTGTATCATCCCTCATCAAATAATGTTTTTGAATGACACTGTGCAACAAACGTCTTGCCTTGGTTTAGCCAGAATCAAAGACATGAACACACCTTCTGTACCAACACCTGCAAGTTATACCACTACACAGGGAGCGGTCACAGTAGACACAATACTACAAAACAACAGATCAGATCCTGATTGGATAAAATGGTTGCTCTGGCCCACAGACACAAACATCTGTCAAGAAAGATTCCTGAATAGAATACAGGGCTTTACTATTCATAGGCCAGACCCACGTTATGTTCAACGACAACATCCGGGGATAGTAACAACATACAGTGTAGGAAAATTGTGCCTCAACTGGTTACAAATATCTACACTCGAGGATGTGAAACAACACTTATCTTTACTTAAAGAAGACGCAAACCTTAGGGATTTCTTGCAAGGACCAAGAAAACCGTGTCAAAAACGTTTCATATATGCCGGCATTTATGCTGCTTATAATGAAATATGGAAGGTTTCACAGGCAGAGGCCGCAGAACGAATACGTGAACTTGATCGTATTAACTTAGAGAAAACTCTCACTGTGGTCGACAATGGGTTAACAACTTTGTCATCCAGAATTTATTCATTGGACAGCATTGTATCCTCTGCTATAGACATACTGGAACAAGATTTAGCCATGTTACAACAAGGCCAGTCTCAGCTACGTTCTATTATATTATTAGGCTGGACTCTGCAATCCTTGCGTGCAGGCTATGTGCCTTGGCGTTTTATCAACACATCGTCTCTGTTTGCAGAATACAATCTAATGGATAAACAGATCGAACTGGCACAAAGGGGAGCAAAATATACAGTGCTGAGCATTGAAAAACTGGAAAAATTACCATTTACGGTAGCAGAAAAACCAGCTACAGAATGGCTTATTCATGGAAAAATAACTCTGCCTGTCTCTACTTTTCATTTTCAGTATTGCCTCAAACAAATGCAAGCAGGCAAATATGAAAGGTTGGGTAAAGAATACATTAAGACATCCTGGGATTTACCTTACGAATACAGATGTTGGAGTGGGGATCGGGAAGTGTTTCTAAGCGGTACACACTGTGAAAATGCACTGAGCGGTTCACTCATATGTCAGGACATTTCTTTACACAGGGCTTGTAATGGTTCTGTGGCAAACTTGTCCTGCCACCTGTAGGGTACACCGGCTGCTGTGATTAATCCGACGTTTGGCCAACTTTCTAACGGGAGTTACCTCATGTTGAATGATCAGAGTTGCTGTGGCATGTTGCCAGGAATCCCATATCTGGTAACGGTTGGCTCCAGGGTTACTTGTTGTATGCAAGTATTGTTCCCCCCAATAGACACAGTCAGGGAGTCGCCTCTATGGCCTTCATTGAATGTTTCTTTTATACGTTTTGATACTTTAAGCAGAATGAAAGCCATGCTTTTGCAACAAACCGTGCCTTTGACCTCGGCCAAAGAAATCTATGATCTACAAATTGCAAGGACTTCAGCGGAGATATAGGCTTTAATTCGTACAAACTGCCCTATACATTTCGTAGAAATGATGGGACGTATCTTAAACATGTCTGATCCGAGCGGGATTGTACATGTATTTAAGACCATCTGTTCAGGACTGTTAACACCTTTTCAGGCAGTCCTCGGAATCATTCCAAACTTCGCACATTCGGTGTTTGGTGGTGTGCCATTAATTCTAGCACTCGTTGCAGGAATCCTGTTTTTATTCATACTACTACGCTATGGCAAGCCTATCAACCGGCGTCACTCCCAGCAATTTGGAGAAAGCTCTCCTAGAACGGAAGTGCCGTGAGCGCATAGTGCAACTTTTGGGCATTCCTCGTCTACGGGAACTTAATACAACATGGTTTCTGTCATTTAGACCGATCTGGCAAGATTGCATCTTACCTGTTCTACGCTGCCTGCTTTGCAGTGAAGAATGCGTGCTAGACATCTGTCTAACACTCCCATCAGTCATGCCAACGGATATCGATACTCTGCTGGACCCGATAACGGCCCATGCTCTGTGTTGTCCCCAGAGGCTACCAATCCTGATGACGGCATTCCTTGAGATCTCACAGACGCTTCCTGCTGCTGCTGAGGTACGAGATGGATCAACAGGCACACAGGTAACAACGGACGCGAACATTGCAGCAGCATCCTATGCAGAAGGCGATGCTTCACATCTCTGTGCAGTTAACCTTCTAAATGAGGTATTCCAACTGTCACCGACATCGATAGACGATCTTTTGTCTACAGGAATAGATGATTTCATGTTTACACCAGACCCATACACTGACTTTGATTCGGCTCACAGTGTACCGGGGACGCAATGAATTTGGCCTCCATATTTTCAAAACAGAACAAAACTTGGAACACTTCCTAAAAATTGAATTTTTTTTCTCTCTCTATTTTTTGAAAATACATGGCAATTCTATCTGCTTACAGTGGAACTATTCATATAGAACGGACTTCTTTGAATACTTCCAGGGACACATTGTCACCTTATTTACCACAATTTCATTTAGTACCATGATATGAAATGGCTTTGATTTTTGAATACTTGTCAACCATTTCGTCATATGTATATATTTCTGTTTATTCATTCATGTTGCATTTTATTTCCAATATATGCTTAGAATGAAAAAATGCTTTAAAATGTACAGTACCTATTGCATTACATGTTTAGCAACAGTTTTTTTTTTTAAACTTCTTTTAAATATGCTTTTAGAAATGTTTTTAGCAACATGTGGTACTCAGTTTAATGTTTAGCATTTAATGTTTAGCATTTAGTACTATCGTTCATTCGAAAGTGGAGTGGGTGTTGTATTCCGCTTTAAGTGTCCATATATAGGTTTTCCTGAAACATGTCCTTATATAGGCACAATTCGCATTGCCCTTATATAGGCATAAGATCCCAGTCCTTATTTAGGCCTTAGCCATGCTGTCCAAATACAGGCATGGTCACCTACATCCGTCCACCCCAACGTCACAACGAGTTCTTAGAAACCAGACCCTTAAGCTCTTGGGAGTTCCCCTAGCACAGGATTATTGATTTCTCCAAGAACTCATTTATTATGCATGAACCGCTATTCCTTAAGGGTTCATTCCTGACGTCTTCCTCTGCCCGACTTTACGTCAATGCTAACATTCCAAGGCACCTACCAGGTATAAATATACCTTCCCATGCCCAAGCAAGTAGGAGGAGACCTCGACTTTAGAGGAGCCCGTGTCCCGGCCTGACGCATTGACAAGAGACGCTGTCATCCCTGCTCGCAGAGAATCGAGCTTCCAGTGTTCTGACTCCCTTCGCGGGGTGTTAGAGTTCGAGACCCGGAAAGAGATTCCCACCTCTCTCATTCTCAAGGTATGGAGCTGACTAGAACCTAGAGGGACTCTTGGCATACCGGACTCTTGGCATACCAGACTCTTGGCATACCAGAGACTTGGCATACTATAGCATGCCATACTATAGAATACATCACCTACTTCTTACCTTGCACTACACTTAGGTTAGGTACACTGGGGTAGAACTAGTTAGAGAAGCATCTTATGAGTACTCGCATTTTTAGCTTATGTTATTTATGTATATGAATATATGTGTCATAGCTAAAAGATAATGCTAGCGCAGTATTATTTTCTTTCTACTGCTTACGCTGTACATAATATATCTCGCAAACTGTCTTTTGATCATAACAGCTCGTATCTCTTACATGAGAAACAAGACTGTTCAATAAATCCTTTTATTGAAACGCCCGTCTATTCTTTCTGTGTAACTCTGAAGAAACTAAGCATGCACGATTAGCTGAGTGAAACTGTTATCTGTTGTTTCCACGATTCTGAGAGTGTTCCGATTCTAAAGGGAAACAAAGTTGTCATGTTTATGTGGTTGCCAGAAACTACTCCCTTCTTGTTTACAAGGAGTTTCTAGTGGCCTCTAAATCTAAATCTAAATCCGTATTTGTAAAGCGCGAACTACTCACCCTTACGGGTCTCAAGGCGCTGGGGGCCGTTGTGGAAATTAAGTGAGCTATTGCCCAGAGTCACAGGATGCTGAGCTGAGCTGCCGCCGGAGCCAGGGATCGAACCGTGACCCCTGTGCTCCGAAGTCAGCTGCCCTGGCCGCTGCACCACGCCTCTGAGTTAGCTGGCACAAAGTAATTAAGTTTAATATACTCGATAGGGACATACTGACCTCAGTCCTATGTCAAATCTATAGGGTATATTCTTCCAATGCGCAGAGCCTATTAGGGAAATAGGAACTACACTACAAAGAGGTAGCGGAGATCTTGAGGACGCCCTCTCTCTTAGGAGCTGAAGGCAGTGCGGCATCTGGTACTTTATCAAAAGACTGGACATCACTTGCAGCCATGAAAAGGGAATGGCTAAAAATCACCCTTCATGGAGCAACGATGACCGAATATCTACGAGCAAACATCGCTCCCAACGGACTCATAGTTAACATCTTCCCCAGGTTGTTCCTGGAGGACGCGATATTCACAAAAGAGTGGTCTCTAGTTGCATGGAAATGCACTAGGGACCTACTCGTATTAATCATCAATACCGCCAAGAGGATAGCGGATGCCCTGTTAGTCAGAATACAGATTGCAGAAAATGCACTAAAAGTGACTATTCAGACATCCTCTTTCAAATCCAAACTGGCAGAAATAAACATTGAAATTGCAGATAACAAAGAATACCTAATGAAACAGAAGATAGCTAAACTACAGAAAGATATACAAAAATTCGACAAAGAAAAGGTATATCCTTACCTCAAGGCTGACTACACGTCATTCAAGAACAGTTATTCCTCTGATGAAGGCTCAGACACCACAAGGAGAGGATCATCTAACAGTGATTCTAGCACTGGTAGCTGGGGCAGTAATAACCAAAGAAGGGCTCCCTCCCCAACATATCCTAACTACATGTGCAAACCTACCCCAGTCCTCCCCCCCCATTCTGGCAATTCCCCTTCTACCCACAAGGTTAGCCCCAGTTCTTCCCTGCTAATAACACACCTTTTTTAGACAGAGGTTGGGGCAGAGGAAGAGGCGCGAAAAAGAGGGATGAAGAAACAAGTTCAGTGGCAAGAACAACCGCCACACACAATAGAGACAAGGAGCAGGACCAGGGGAAAGAGACACTAGTGGTGAACCTTTCTCACAGGTCACTCACAGAGACGGAAAAGGCGTTACTGGAGAAAGGACTAGGTTATGTCCCCACCCCTAGGGTTGATAAATTCAGGGACAATTGTGAGATACAGAATTTCTTCAGGAAGGTTCGCTTAAAAGCATTCTTTCAAGAGAAACCTCAGAGTACCCTTGAGGACACTGGGTTGTGGAATCCATCCACCTTTACACCCAATAACAGTATGGTTCCTCCCGAGGTACTGACGTTTGAGCAAGCTGTGCTCAAGGACCTATCAGAGACCACTAGTAGGGCATCGTTCCACAATCTCTCAACAGCTGAACTAGCAGCAGCCAGATCCCTTGCAGATGATACTAGTATCACCATAAAACAGGCTGATAAGGGAGGGGCTACAGTGATCATGTCCACCACAGATTATGACATTGAGTGCCAACGCCAACTCAACAACACAAGGTACTATACTCCTATCACTGAAAACCCCACTTCACGCCTCGCCACCACGATTGCTATCATGGTGTTCGAAGCAGAGACAAACGGCTGGATCAACAAAAAGGAGGCAGATTTCCTCATAACGAAAGAACCTAAAACACCTTATTTCTACACACTGCCAAAAATCCACAAGAACGTGACACCAGTCCCCGGACGGCCCATAGTCTCTGGTATAGGCTCACTCTTAGAGCCTTTATCTAAATTCTGCGATCACTTCCTCCAACCATTGGTAAGACAGACTCCCTCCTTTGTGCGCGATACCACAGACATCCTCCGCATAATAGAGGAGACCCGTGACATAGATGAAATGAACCTCCTTGTCACATTGGACGTTGAGGAGTTATACACCAACATTCCTCAACGTGCCACCCTGACTGTCATTGAATCAGCCCTTGGTAAAGTCGAAGGGACCTCTCCCACCCGGTCTCATTCATCATGGAGTGCGCTACTTTGGCACTGACAGAGAATTTCTTTGAGTTTAAGAAACAACTCTTTCATCAATCTCAAGGGACTTCCATGGGTAGTACCTTTGCCCCCAGCGTAGCCTGCCTCTACATGGCCGCTTTCGAGGAGCAAATCATCCTACACCCAAGCAACCCATATACCAGCAATTTGAGGTTGTGGCGAAGGTTTATAGACGATATTCTCATTTTCTGGAGGGGAAATTTATCCACCTCCAAAGACTTTTGCCAGTGGATTAACGCACAGAATGAATATCTGAATTTCACCCACACCATATCAGACTCCAGTGTCCCGTTCTTGGATCTCAACATCAGACTCCATGATGGACAATTGAGCACTACCCTTTACAAGAAACCCACGGACAGGAACAGCTTGTTGTTGTATAGCAGTCACCACCCAAGAGCCCTTAAAGACAACTTACCTTTTGGGCAATTTTTGCGCATTAGGAGAAATTGTAGCTCTATAGCTGACTATAAGACTGAGGCGCAAATTCTAGCAACTAATTTGAGACAGAGGGACTACCCACAACGTCATGTCATGAACTCCATGAAGAGAGCTAGAAACAATCCCCGGAAGGCATTGCTGGAAACAACCCTAAAAGAGCCTATAGATGCCCTTACATGCGTAACTTCCTTTACAACAGACTCCACCCGCATTAAGGGCATCATTAATAAACACTGGGGAATACTGACCACTGGCTCCCTAGAGATACCAACACCTAGGTTCGCTTTCAAACGAACACAAAACCTTAAGGATATTCTCGTACACACGAGGCCAAAGACACAGAGCACTAATGAACAAAGATCCCTGTGGGATCTCCCACCAGTCAAGGGCCACTACCCGTGTGGTTCATGCGTTGCATGTCGTCAGACTGCACCCACGAAGGAGATAACCCTTTCAGATACCTTTTTATGGAAAATGACGAGACATACAAATTGTAATACCACACATTGTATCTACCTCATTACCTGCCCTTGGAACATGAAGAACATAGGCATGACCATGAGAATGGTCAAAACACGTATCACGGAGCATAAGAGCAACATTCGGTGCCAACGGGTTACCACTAAGCTGTACACACATTTTAAGGAATCCAACCACTCCCCAGACACCCTCCGTTGGTTGGTACTCGAGGCTCATCCTCAGATTACTAAGAGAGCACTGTTTAGGCTTGAACAGAGATGGATACACCGCCTTTCTACTGATCGGCATGGATTAAACGATGACATCCCCTGGGGGTCCCTGGCTTAATAACCGACCAAAGGGACGTGCATCACCACATTCGGCATTTAGACACCGTTCCACTCAAGCTGACATCCAACATATCTGTCATCACAGACAATCTTGCCAGACCTCTTGATCATGGCTGTGTGGGTTCCAGATGTCGTACTTAAGCATCACATTGAGTGTCTGTACATAGCTCCACTCCCTATATGGGTTACGAAAAAGACATGGTCCCAATACATGATCGCATTGCAGTGTGCTCGAATTGACTTATATCTTATACAAGAGTAACCACTGTATTTACTGGCTTGACATCACCAAAAAAACTACTGCTCCCGGCATCATTTTGACATTTAAGTGGCCCCATATCAATCCTTGACAGCTTCATTACTTTACCGGAACGGGCCTTTAAACACTACAAGATGGCCGCCAGTTTCATGGAATCAACCACTTCCGGTCTGATCTCATTACAATGTCCTAAATCAACACATTAGTTAGACAAAAAAAACAATATACTAGCCGGCTTGAGATTATTTGATACACACCCTCTCCCGGCATCATTATGACATTATAGTGGGCCCTTACGGAGTTGGCTCAAACTCTGAATCTTGTGTGTCAGTCTTACCCGAAGGGGGCCTTAACATACTCCAAGATGGCCGATAGCTTCACAGAACTACCATTTCCGGTTTTTTACACATCAGCTACCAGTCACAGCTGAGGCTTGTCGGAAGCCGACCACCCCCCTACTCGGCGACCGGAGAGTATAACTGCGTCCCAGTGATGCAGCGGGTTACCATCCGGTCCCGGCAGAGAGGGTAGGTCATTCTGCCTACATCGTTGGATATATGGTGAGTGGACAACTGAGATGTGACCAGCGCCGACCCGACATCCAGCTATGTAGATGGTAGTCTTGTGGGTCATGCAACAGCGGATTGGGGTGTCATTTCAAGCATCCCCTCAGGTAGCTTCGCTACCGGAGAGCCGCGAGTGAGCACTTGAGCGCGGCGGTGCTCCTCCCGCCGGCCGGGTACTTCCCACCTTCTCCTGGGGGTTCCGACTGGTGGCGGTGCCATTTCTAACAGCAGCTCGTACCTCCAGATAGCCTTTTACCTGGTCGACACTGGGAGATGTGCGCCTTGACAGCTGTGGCGCTCTCCCGACTAATTACCAATGACTTACTGGTATGCCTGGGGTGGGAGATGGCGCCATGTATTCAACAACCCACACCTTGGTAGCTACTTTTGATTTTCCCTAGGACACAACACCTTGAGTGTCCCCAATGCCTGCCGGTTACTGTTGAGGCAATACTCCTAAAAGATTTAGGGAGTCTCAAGACCACTACCGTTAGCAGTTATTTCTGATAACTCTTCCTCGCTGAATTTTCAATCCATTTTAATCTTTAATAGAGAACCCCTCACAGCGCGGGTCCAGGATCACAACTTGATCATAATTTATTGTCACTTAATACCAATTGTTTTTGAATTAAAAGTCACCTTCTTACACATTAAGGGTGGCACTCAAATGCTTTATAGAGAGAGAGTAATGTTGTCACGATTACTATCATTGTTATTGTTGTGGTTTTTAACATTATGTTTTGTTTTTAGGTCATCCTCGGCAGCTGTGAGTACTCTACCCACAGTATAACTCGTGGTAGGTAGGTTACCCACCTTCCACGTTGTGTAGATAGATCTTCACTAGGTCCTGATGAATTGCCACAGATCCCCCTGACTAATATGGCAAGAAACATGTTGACCCTTTGAGAGTAGAGCGCATTTATCCTGTATCATAACTACAGATAGTTGCCACTCCTTCTTTTTAATCCAGGTGGAGAGCCAACTTGAATAAAGCCACTTCTTGGACTCCCCAACCTGTTTTAACCTATTTCTTCACTACACCACATCTACACTCCCTAGGCCCCTCACCCACACCACACCAAACGGCAAGGAACCAAAGATCTCCGTTAAAGAGCCCCTCTATGAGTGCCCGTCGGGTATTGCAGCGCCGACCCGACGAGGAGCAGACCCATATGATGAAGTATGCCACCTAACTGGTTGGGTGTGTGAGGGTCTTAGTTCCGACAGGAGCAATTCCTCTCCTACAGATCATTGAATGTCCCTCAGTGACTACGTCATATTGTGTACCTCACATTTAAGGAACTGCATACCCTCTTTTTCATTGTTAGTCGCGGGCATGTATGCTGGACCTTTCTAAAAGCCCCCTGTTTTTGTCCCTTCTTTGTTGATAATTTATGGAATCTGAAGATTGCAATCAGGCAGTCACCCTACATGTCTTTGAGTCCAACTTCTATCCCTCTGATCCTATGTGTCAATAAAATGCTTTCAGCTGAAGAAAGTGAAAAACCTCTGTTGTACAAGCCAGTTCAAGACCTTGTTATGTAACTCATTGCCTGACTGGCGCCAGTCCAGACAAAGTGGAGGCACTTCTGTAAAAATCACCATGCAAGGGAAAGCGGTGGGAGGGAGGTTGATGATATCACAATTCGGGTTCAAAGAAACCTCTCATTTGGCTAAGTCATGTCCCAATGGGCTTTCATAAGTGGATGTCATCCTGCGGGCCTGAGCTACCTGAATTCACTGTGGACACTTGTAACCTAATACACAAGTTGTGCCTAGGGCCTCGTATGGTGGAGTTAGCACAGTCTGTCAAGGGAGTCTCAGTGGACAGCTGGTGAGGATGAGTGCATTGAAGTAGGCCCCTGCTTTCCGCAGTCAGGGTCTGAGAGAACGAGGCTAAATCAGTAGCAAGAGCCTGAACACTATCTGCTGTAGTAATCTTAGGGGTTGAAGTTATTGGAAGCAACTGTTGAGAGAAGGCTACAAGCTGTGATGCAAAGCTTTTGATTAGAGGAGAAAGTTCACCATGCAATCACACTTTGACTTTAATACAACAGTCATCCAATAGGCGCTCTTAGCACGTTGGTGATGAAATAGATGTTGCAGGGTGTTCTGTCAGGGTTATAATAGGTTTGGTGGAGGGGCCTGGGGTTGGAGTGGGGATGAGTTCCTCTGTTTGTACTGCTCGAATCCCCTGCTTTGCCCTTTTTATAGTCAAAAGATAGGGGCTACCAATGGAACCTTCCAGTAGCGACTGTGGTGCATAAGCTGTTGCAGGAGATGGAGTTGAGACTGTAGCTGGGACCAAGGAAATGTCACTGTTTGTGGGGGAGGGCACTGAACTCAAACTCATATATAAACTTCTTTCTGTTAGGACAATTTCCGCACTGATTACCCCACTGCCCTTTCTAACACTCTGTCTATAGAAGTACTTTTGACTGCAGGGGTGGGTAAGGTGGACATCCCGGTGGTTTTCCTTTTCACCATAGTGGGAAAAAGATCATAAAAAGTACCTTCAAATGCCCTTCAAATATAAAACCAAGAGAGGTGGGCCAGCCCAGCTTCCTTCGGGCCCTGACAGTCATTGCCCTGGTGCGCCACCCTCCCACGTCACACACATCGGGCTCCTTGAATGCTCTTTAAAGCACAGGCTACGTGCTCCTCCGCCTCTTCCACAGAACCTGCTGGTGCTTGTATTCCCTTCCACACTCCATCACTGGACACAAACAGTTTCAACTCCCACACCGCAGACTCTCTAGATGCGCTTTAAAAAGCCAGCCACGTGCTCCTCTGCCCCTTCTACGGAGCCTGCTGGGGTTGTGTTACCCAAGATCTCATCTATAACCTTTATTGCCAGAACAACTCACCGAGTTAAATGCGATAACTAATCTCCAGTCTCAGTCCATTCATGAAAGCAGACACAAAACTACTAAGCCAATCTATTTTGGGATTTTCAACTCTGCTGTGTTTCTTATAAATATGCATCAGTTTTTATAGAAAAAAATTGACTAACTTTTTGGAGTCTTGTGAAGTTCTCAAAATGTTATGTCAATTAATATCCTTCTCAGCGATTCGTTTTTTCAACTATTCAACCAAACCCTTATATTTGGGAGTTGACTCTGTAGCTGCTGCTTTGCAAGGACCAATTCGAGCTGGTTCTTGTGTCAGCCATCCAAACACAACCATACACTCTAGCCACAGATTTCTAGGAACCACAAACTCAAATAATTAATTCATATCTGTCCACAACATGTGGGAAATGTGTGTCAACCTGTGTACACTAATATGCCACTTTGCTAGATTCTTTCGTAACTATGGAAAATTATGTGCAAATGCATATGAATCAGCTTAAGACCATGATACCTGTACAAGAGTCCCTCCATGAACTTCTCCTGCAGGCAATTCCAAAACTTTCCCTGCTCCAATTTCCAAATCACTTACGACACCTCTCGTCTCACCTTCCACCCATTTCCTTCTCTTTTTATTTGCTTTCCCTTTCTCCCATCTTTCTCAATATTTCTTTAAATCACTCCAATCCCCGTTTTTCTCAATTAAATCTTTAATGAGCTCTTAGGGTAATTAGGCCCATCTCCTTAATTTTATAAAGTGTTAAATCTATTTCATAATCTTTTTTCACATTTTTAGTTTTACTAATGTCAACCTTTAATTCATCAGTTAAGTCCTCTAATTTATTGTGTGCATTGGTTGCACAGCTGGCTGCTCCCTTAATCAAATATCTAATTGCATCAGCATTGTATGTCAACAACCTATTCAGATACACATTGCTCTGAAGCATTTCACCAAATTCGTTTTTTAAATGCCAATGCTAATTTTTGTAGGAGGCTCTTCAACCACTATTGTTCTTACAGGTGCAAAAGCCTGAGCCTGGGTCTCAAATGGTAGATCTCTGCTTGTACTAGGCACTGCTGTCATTGCCAACTCCGTTGGTGCACTTGATACAGCCCCAGTAGGAGTTTGCACCACCACAATATCTTCCCCAGCAACTTTGTACACTCCTACAGTAGTAGGAGTTGCATCTATTGCTCTGTCTGGTATATGGAGGAGGTCTGGAAGTCAAAAGCTCACTTGTAAATGTATTATTATTATCAGACTCCTCTGCTTGATCATCTTTTTTTATTTTATTTTTATCCTGTACTTATTTCTCAGTGACTGTAGCAGGGAATGTTTTTACAGTTTGATAATTTCTTCCTTCCAACCTTTCTCGTGCCGATCCATGTTACTCTTGAGCCAATGTCTAAATGAATTTTTAACATTGTTTGCTGCTTTCTTTCTCTCCTTACTAAAAGATTGTCCTGAGCACACCATTTAGATTCAGTCTCATAAGAATTTACAATAATGGTCACATTTATTACAGCATATCTTTCAAAGAATCGTGACTAGTTAAACATAAAAAGAACAATATTTAAAATGCAACAAAAGATTTTACAGGACATTACACAGATGGCATAATAGGATAATGTACCAATCTATTATGTGCAAACCAAAAATTAGAAATACAAAGAACTTATAAAGTTTCCTAATGCATGTACAGTAAGTTAGACAGTTAAATATTGTTGGAAGAAAAACAAAGTTATTTCTTGTCCGGTCTAAACAGACAGCATACATGTTTTTCATTCGCTCGGCTTCCTCAGGCTCTAAAAATAAGTGAATCACAAGGCAAAACTGCGAGCGACGAACTGTAACCGGAGCGACCTAGATCTATTAAAAAGAATTGATAGATACTGTGTTTTGATGTTTCCTCTTCACTATGATAAAACAACTCAAGAAATTACCAATTACTGTTTTAAACACCACACGGCCAACCAAAGATGGTTCTTCAGTGCAAAAAACACAGATAGGTAACACCGTCCATGATGTCCGGATTCACATCAAAACACTGCACTTTGCCAAGCTGAAAGTGACTGAGGTATGACTAAGCCAAAGGTAACTTTATTTATGACTAATCATGATTCTTTGTAAGATATATTGCAATAATTGTGTTTGGTATTGCTGTTAGAAATGTCCATATTCACACTCCTTAGCAGGAGGGGTGCTGTCTGTTGAGGCACCTGTACCCATCTAACCTACTACTGACTACATTATGTGGGGGGGTTGTGCTGGTGCATAGTTCTCACTGCTGCTAATTGTGATTTTATTTCTGTCCTTCTCTGTAGCCATATGATCCCATTTATGAAGCGCCTCAAACTATGTAGGTCTGAGCATCGACTTCATGCCATATATATTTTGTCTCAAACAATCTACATTTCTGGTATTAAATGGACACTGTAACACTTCATCATGTGCATTATATGTATTCTAATCACTGGCGTAACAAACATTGAGGGGACACCCCTGCAAGGTACGTTGAGGGCACCCCTCTGGACTTAATCAGGGGCTCACCGGCCAGAGTACTGTGCTGACGGGGCCCCCTGGAGCTTCGGGCCCCCCGCACGCGGGGGATGCGGGTGTCTGTGTTACGCCACTGATTCCAAT
The DNA here is from genome assembly GCA_963921515.1 of Calotriton arnoldi. Classification (NCBI taxonomy): domain Eukaryota; kingdom Metazoa; phylum Chordata; class Amphibia; order Caudata; family Salamandridae; genus Calotriton; species Calotriton arnoldi. The sequence goes on along the minus strand of CAWUFW010012426.1, from coordinate 252,788 downwards.
TTGAAATCTCCTTCATCATCTCGTAGGCCTTACACTGTCATTTTCTGATCCTCCCTAGGTACAACAGTAACCTTAGGCTTGACAAATACATTTCCCAATGTTTACACTCCAAACAAACAAGAAAAAACCCAAAGAAGCTAAAAAATCACAAGCAACGATTTAGCGAACAACAACCATTCGCAGCACGGCTCAGTCAAATGTCAACATATCACAGTGCCATATCACCAGTCACAGCACAGCTCCCTGGCTGTGTAACCAGTAACAGCACAACTTATCAGAATAGGAAAACTATCACATAAATCAAGTAAAGCAATTCAATAGCAAACCATAAGCTTCAGAACAAGAACAAAATTCAATACCAAGGGGCATATCTACAAGGGCTGGCGATAAAATTATCGCCGCTTTAGCGTCCGTTTTCGGACGAAAAGCGGCGATAATTTTAACGCCCTATTAGCAAGGACACGCTAACGCGTGAATCCATGCTTCTTCGCCCTTTCGTATCGCTCCAGCTTTGCATCTCTAATGAGATGCAAAGTGGGCGTTCCTTCCCGAAATAACTGGAGAAATGTCGCTAACCGACATTTCTCCAATTATCAAGGGAATCGCTAACAAGCATAGCGATAAGAAAAGTAGCGATAACCTCTGTTATCGCTACATTTCTTACGCCTGCTTTGAAGCTGACTTAGCCATGATATCCTATGGAAGGTGGATATCATGGCTAAGTATGTGTGGCCCTATCAGCAAGCTAACGCCAAAAGTGGTGCGATTATCGCTGGATTTCCAGCGTTAATCGCACAGTTGGCGGCTTGCGCTCTGAATTTTATCGCTTTGGAGATAAGCGTTGCTGATAGCACGCTATCTCCGCGATAAAATCCAGAGTTGGCCGGCGATAATTATCCTCACGCTAAGAGCGCTGAGCGATAATTATCGCCGGCCCTTGTAGATATGCCCCTAAGTACTTAAACCAAGAAACGATCCACAAAGTAATTCAATCTGCACTAAGCAGACTGCCATCCAGTGGTAACTACTTTAGTCAGTGCACTTGTACTGTGCACAGGAGAAAACTTCACTGGTGGGGAGGGGACTCGCAGGGGACATTAATTGGTAGGGGAAAAATGAGCAGGACCAAGATGATCAAAACTCTAGAAACTGCATCTATCTTAATATAATGGTGTCTCTATGAAAATATATCATAACTAAACTATATTAATAATCACACTTCTAAACACTATAGTCAAATCGTTTTGAGTTCAAGATCATTAATTCATCAGTTACAACTATATTCAGCATAAAAATCATTAGTACACACAAATTATTTGTTACCCAAAACTACACATTAAATAAGCTTTTGACAATACTATATACTAAGGACTTGTAAGTATATTAATGTGCCAATTATGGTAATGCCATTCTAATTAGTTTGAAAGGGAGGGCAGAAGCACTTTAACACTGGTTAGCAGGGGTAAAGTGCACAGATCCTATAGCCAGCAAAAACAGACTCACAACAGAAGGCAAACACAGAAAGGAGAAACTTCCTAAAGTCATGACCTAACCTCATGAGGAAGAGACGCTTAAGCATTGCAGTTGGCACGACCTTAGGTAAGTTAGGAATCCAAGCGGATATGCTCACGCCGTCCTGAAGCATAGGATTCTTGATATCTATGTTATTAATACAAGCACTTGGAGTCAGTCCCTGGGAAGACAGGTGAGAAGGGAATGGGAAGGGAGAAGTACCAGAATAAGTGATGTTCTGAGTATTGTACACCACCTGTAGGTTCTACATATGTGTGCAATCTTAGACATACAGCATTCATAATGTGATTCATCATCTGGAGGACATGAGTAAGCTTCGCCAACAGGATGAATCCAAGTATTTCAGAATGAACTGAGCAGAGTGAGGTAATAAAAGAGGTAAGCAGTCACAGGAGACAACAATTCCTTTCCAAGGGAAACTACCTGCAGGAACCCAAGAAAACAACAAAGGGGAAATAGGGGGAAGATGGGTGTGAACTAGAACAAAGAGCAAAGGAGTCCACCGACATGCACGTTGCCAATAAAATTCTATCTGGAAGACTCTATGGGCCAGATGTATCAAAATTGGATTTTGCGAGTCTATAATAGCGAATTTTACCGATTCGCTATTATAGCCTCGCAAAATGCAATGTATGTAGGTTTCAGAAAATATTTTGCGATTCCTACGCATTCCTTAATTGCGACTCGCAAATTGCAAGTCGCAAATAAGGAATGGCTTCCCATTCATTGCTATGGGCCTAGAGGCCCATAGGAATGAATGGGAATTGCATGCACAATTTGCGGGTGCCCAAAAGGTACTCGCAAATTGCGCATGCAATTTCAAGGGTGCAAGGGGGCCAAAAGACCACCCTGATGCACCCCTGAAATATGCCCTAAGGGCATGTATGTGCGCCACATGGCACTTAGAAAAATGCAAATAAGTGCATTTTTCCAGGAATTTGCAAATTACCACCAACTAGAAGTTGGTGGTAATTTGCGATTCCTTGATGCAAAATCGCAATTTGCGATAGCTACATGAATTGCATTTAGGGAATCGCAAATTGCGATTCCCTAACTGCATTCGAAATTTAGGTAATCGCAAATAATTGTGATTACCCATATTGCGAATTCAAAATGTTTGATACATTGGAAAACGCATTTTTGTGTTCGCAAATGGGCCGATTCTGCGAATTGGCCCCTTTGCGATCGCAAAAAGCGTTGATACATCTGGCCCTATGTCTTATATAGTTCTGCTTACTGTGACCAGGAAGAGAAGCCCAGTCACCAACTTGGCTAGGTATGATCCTATTCTCTAAATAGCAAACCAATACCATCTTGTAGCGGTTAAGACACCAATACATGCATGCATGCATGGTTCTCCAACATCCATCTCGAGGTAGGCATAGACACCATGCTACTTTCCGATTCTTCCCTGATTCTTCCATGCATCTGAAACCCTGTTGAGTTTGGAGTGAGACCTTCGAAGTTTGTTCTTGTGTGAGTCCTCACAACAGTATATTTTCTGACATGTTAATGTTGGTGGATACCGGCAGGATAATGTATGGTCAGAGCCTAGCTCTCCCTTATTCCCCACCACCGATTTGCTGAGTAGGGCAAACTGGGCTTTACCTAGACTTACTTCATTATGAAAGTTAAACTGTTAAGGTGACTATATCTGGAGGTGGTAAGTTTGATCACTGTATGACGTGTAGGGGGAAATGAAAGTTATTTGTTTGTTTCATAGTTATGCAGTCAATCAATAAATCAGAATTTATAAAATGCTGCTAATCACCCAATAGGCATCCAGGCATGAGCCGGTCCTGGAGTGCAAATTCGAACAGCCAGGTCTTGAGGGCCTTTCAGAATTGTGTAAGTGAGGTGATGGTCCAGAGCTGCATGGGAAGGCCGTTCCATGTCTTTGCCTCAATGTAGGAGAAGTAGCGTCCTCCACTTCTACTTCGGTGGATGCGGGGAGTATTGGCCAGTGATAGGGAGATGGAGCATAGTCTTCTCGATGGTTGGTGGAAGTTCAGGTGGTGGTTGATGTAGGCGGGTCCTTGGTTGTATAGAGCCTTTTGTGTGTGGGTAAACATCTTGAACTGGCATCTCTTCTGTAAGGGGAGTCAGTGGGGTTGCCTGTGGAAGGGTGTGACGTGGGCTAATCAGGGGGAGGTTGAGGACGGGTCTGGCTGCGGCATTGTTAATGGTTTGGAGTCTCTATAGGAGGTGTTTGGCGAATCCTATGTAGAGTGCGTTGCCGTAGTCCAGTCAGCTGGTGATTATGATTGCATCTCTTTCAACAGATATATGTAGATAGGGGCATATTTACGTTCCCTGGCGCATCCCTGCATATCAGCAGGGATGCGCCAGGGAAAATGCGTCACGCAAGTTTACCCTTGCGCCACGTCCGATGCGCCGCATTTACAATGCGGCGCATCGTGGTGCAAGGATAAGCAGATGCGTGACGCATCTGCCGGCAGAAGGTTGGCGCAGTGCTGAAGTTGTATCGCAAGCGCTATGCAACTCCAGCACTGTTCCAACCTTCCCTATCCCTAACATGGTGCGTCAATCCTTACGCCTGCTTGAAGCAGGCGTAAGGATCTGACGCACCAACGTCGGAAAAGTGACTGCGTGAAATCTTGTAGATTTCACTACGTCACTTTTCCGAGGCGTTCCTGCGCCGGAACGCCCCCCCCTGCGCCGGTACGCCCACATGAAACCTGATGCAGGTTTCATGTGGCGCAGGGGTTTACTACGTGACGCATCTCCCTAGATGCGTCACGTTGTAAATATAGCGCAACGCGGCGCATGGTTTGCGTCGCCGCTGCGTCACATGCGTGACGCAACGGCGGCGCAAAAGTGGCGCAAGGGGCTTGTAAATATGCCCCATAGTGTCTAAGATGAACATTCAAAAGTTATTTGGGTTGGTACTGTGTTGATATCCAGCACCCTACTACCTAAGGTGCCACCACACACTGGCCCAAGGATCCACTGTGTATACAACATAAAACTCAAATTAGATGTCCAAAACTTAAAGTCAGTCCATAAAGTAAGGATTCACGTAAATACTTCAATCATGTAGTTTAGTGCAGAAAGAAACCAGGTTCTGTGATCTTCTGTATATTTGCATTGAAAGACACATTTTTCGTTATGCAGTGACTTCTTTAAGGCTAGCTGTGATAAGATATGTTGGTGTCCATCAGAGACTAGCAAAACCAAAGGGGATGATGGACGGAGTGTTGAACATTGAAAGCACTCACCCCCGTCAACTGATCTGGGTTTAATCCATCATCATTCTTTAGCTCACTCCACCACCCCAGTTCAGACATGGCCATATGCAAATCAGTCTGACCCTGTGCCTCATGGGAACAGTCCAGCCCGAACTGCCAAGCCATGTCTTCCCTGGACCGGAAACAAGCATCCTGGGACCGGTTTCTGGCTTACAGCTGTCATCAGCCAGGCTATCTTGAATCCAGTGGCAAAGTGAGCAAGGGACCCACGTCTGGGCATACCCTGCCAACTTAGGGCGAACATAGCAAAACCAAAGTGGATGATGGACGGAGTGTTGAACATTGCAAGCACTCACCCCCAGTCAACTGATCTGGGTTTAATCCATCATCACTCTTTAGCTCACTCCGCCACCCCAGTTCAGACATGGCCATATGCAGATCAGTCTGACCCTGTGCCTCATGGGAACAGTCCAGCCCGAACTGCCAAGCCATGTCTTCCCTGGACCGGAAACAAGCATCCTGGGACCGGTTTCTGGCTTACAGCCGTCATCAGCCAGGCTATCTTGAATCCAGTGGCAAAGTGAGCAAGGGACCCACGTCTGGGCATACCCTGCCAACTTAGGGCGAACATAGCAAAACCAAAGTGGATGATGGACAGAGTGTTGAACATTGCAAGCACTCACCCCCAGTCAACTGATCTGGGTTTAATCCATCATCATTCTTTAGCTCACTCCGCCACCCCAGTTCAGACATGGCCATATGCAGATCAGTCTGACCCTGTGCCTCATGGGAACAGTGCAGCCCGAACTGCCAAGCCATGTCTTCCCTGGACCGGAAACAAGCATGCTGGGACCGGTTTCTGGCTTACAGCCGTCATCAACCAGGCTATCTTGAATCCAGTAGCAAAGTGAGCAAGGGACCCACGTCTGGGCATACCCTGCCAACTTAGGGCGAACATAGCAAAACCAAAGGGGATGATGGACAGAGTGTTGAACATTGCAAGCACTCACCCCCAGTCAACTGATCTGTGTTTAATCCATCATCATTCTTTAGCTCACTCCGCCACCCCAGTTCAGACATGGCCATATGCAAATCAGTCTGACCCTGTGCCTCATGGGAACAGTCCAGCCCGAACTGCCAAGCCATGTCTTCCCTGGACCGGAAACAAGCATCCTGGGACCGGTTTCTGGCTTACAGCCGTCATCAGCCAGGCTATCTTGAATCCAGTGGCAAAGTGAGCAAGGGACCCACGTCTGGGCATACCCTGCCAACTTAGGGCGAATATAGCAAAACCAAAGGGGATGATGGACGGAGTGTTGAACATTGCAAGCACTCACCCCCAGTCAACTGATCTGGGTTTAATCCATCATCATTCTTTAGCTCACTCCGCCACCCCAGTTCAGACATGGCCATATGCAAATCAGTCTGACCCTGTGCCATCAGAGACTCCCACAATGTTGGTCTCATAATGAGATGTAGGGGAAGCACCATAGTTGGAAGGTAAGTCGCTGGTAATGTGATCTGGATGGTGGTGTCACAAAGTCTGTGAAACATGTGATGCGACAGACAGTGCCCCCATGTGCTGTGAATCAGCTCTTGCATCCATCATTTGAGAGTTAGAAAAACTATCACAGGTTGTAGGATCTGGATGGATGGCGTCACAAAGGCTGCGTAACAAATGATGAGTGATATTGTGTACCAATCCTCTTTGGTGTACTATGAGTCAACTCTTGCATCCACTGTTTAAGAGTTAGAAACACAATCTTTTGATGGGGATGTACTCTGCAGTCAAACGTGAAGTGATATGACCTTCTAGTGTTGATGGCTACAGCAAATCAAATATGGTTGAAGTATCTATGGACAGTAAGGAGAATTTGGTGGTCTAAATTGATCTGTGCCAATAGGCCGCATGTATTGCAGATCGGTCAGAAGTTTCACTTCTGGGACGCTGAAAGAAAACGAGATAACACTATGCTTCTAGGCAGGAACTTATCAGGATCTCCGCCTGACCATCAAAATATATTCTGACCAGTGCCTAATCTTTGCGGTCTAATAGGACAGATCAATTTGAGTGATTATTTTGTATCCATCGGGATAGTGTCTGGGACGGATGCAGGGTTGAGCCAGGTCTCGGTGAGGAAGATGGTGCTGGAAGTGAGGGTGGTTATGAAGTACCATAATTCTGTGAAGTGTTTGCAAATGGAGCTCGTGTTTAGGAGTATGCAGTGGAGCCGATCGGTCACTTCTGCAGAGCTGTGGCGAGGGGTCGGCGTGGGGCAGAAGAAGGTGCATCTGGTGCCGGAGAATGGCCCTACTGTAGAGTGCAGTGCTGCATGGTATCAGTGTTCGCTGGGGTCGTTTGGTGCTCGGGCCGTGGAGGGTCGCGGTGTTGTACCTCTCAGTGGTCTGGGACTCAGGGTCGGGATGATTGCAGAATGGGGAGAGAATATTGAGTTGGAATCAAATTCACTGCCAGAACTCCTGATACCAGTTTCACAATGTCACAAAGGGAACACCACTTAAATCTACTAGCCTGACACGTCAATGGTGAAGGTAATAAGGTTAAGTAGGAAGTAGTATTCTAGTCACTGACTCAGCATCAAACTGATGTTGTGATGCTCCAAGAGATTTATTTGTGGAGAGCAAATTTCCATTTCCTGGAAAGGGGTAGATATCATCTGCTGGTGCACAATGGCTTTTCCTCTGGTTCCAGGTGTACAGTGATCTTATCGAAGAAGTCCATTGTTTAATCTATTGAAACCTTGGGCAATTTAGATGGGTGCTTTGTGCAGCACAGTGACCCTTTGATGCTGAGTCAGTGTTGCTCTCATCATGCATCTGTGAAGGGTCAGTGCAGTTCTGGTACAGACCTCCAAGAAGGTACTGATCCTAGTGGTATCAACATAATAATGGATAAAAGGGTGGATAGGCATAAACATGGGATGTGCATTTCTCACCTGGCTCATTTTGCTAGGGCTTTTTGGTCTGGCGATATCTTGAGAGCACTACACAGAACAGAAATGGGATGCTCTTTTTATTCTACTTCCCACAAACCCCTGGGAGACTTGATTGTTTTTGCACACATCCTGATATCAGACACAGTTTTAGAGCTAGTTCTGACTTAGTGAGTGACATCATTCATGATTCCATTATGCAGAACTCCCTAATATCACACAATAGTGTTAGGTAGGAGGGATGGAAATTGGTGATTGCGAATTAAAAAATGAAAACATGGGCATAGTTACATCCAATGTAGCCCTATGGAAAGCATATCAAGCTGTGGTGGGGGCATTTGATTTCTAAACTGGACAGTATCAGATGAGATACTACTAGAAAGGTGAAAGGGCCGGGCTATTCCCTACATGTAAAACACTCTAAATGACAATTTCAATTTAGAAATGTGGAACACATTTGGTTCTTCAAAAATGACAGATGGGGAAGATTTATTTTCAAATTGTAAGCCATAGAGAAATAAAGTAATATATTCAAAATCAATAAATCAGAGTGCAAAGCGCTGTTAGAGTAAAGACTCAATCAAGGAACTCAGTAAAGTTCTGGTCAGAAAAATACAAAGCGTATAATGGGGAAGCAATCCAGCAAGGATTCATCTTCTAATACCAGTAAGAAAAAGACTCTCTGATACCCCTAAAGAGTGTACTTTTATAAGGTTCTGAACAAAGGACTTTATAAATTCAATACAATTTCCACAAGGTTCCCACAGAATAAGCCAATCAAAATTAATTACAGTGAAATAGCTGTAAAAAAATACATTTTGAAAGTCTCTCATAATTCTACAACATGGTCTTCTAACAGACACCACCTGTACTAGAATAAATATTGCTACATTTTGTGTGATTCGGCTAAGACAGCTAGGTGAAACCTTGAACATGTTCAATTTTCTGAAACATCATTTTAGTATTCTTGGGAAGGTCCTTCTATTGCCTGTGAAAATATATTCAAACATTATTTTACTAAGACATGGAATTATGAGTTTGTCCTACCGAAACAGAACATTGGTAGCAAACATCACAAACAAAATGGAGTAGGAGGCCTAAAATTGCTATGTTAGCTTAGAGTTCGATATTTCATTAGTGCAATGCATTTATTGTCGAAAAAAGCTAAGTTAATAATGGAACCTCCTGTACTATGGAGGTACAGGAGTGACAGCCATGCAAAGAAACATGCCTTCTCTTCTGGGTGCCCTGCTACCTGAAAGACATGTAAATGCTTGCAACTGGTTAATCAGTAAATCTAAAGCCTGATTCGGAACCAGCATAGGCGTAAACCTGATTCCTCATATGAAGCTTCACGAAGAGAAAGACAGACTTATTCTTTTTTAATGTAGTGCAAGGGTGTTATCAGCTGAGTTCAAAAGTGTGTCATTTTAAGAGGAATGTATAAAAAAAGGTTTAATTGCATATTACTTAAAACATATATATTTGAAAGCCCTTGTTATATCTTAAACATCTCTTGTTTTTCTACATTTAATTGCAGAATGCACAAAACTTTGAGAAACCCATTTTTAGGTTGAGTATTCAAGACCTGTTGTAATTTCTCATGTTGGCTTAAAGCCATCCCCTGCTTTTGATTTGCTTGTTTCAGTGTCCTTCAGAAATCCTTGCTTGCTAGTGGTCAGCCCTGCCTCTTTGTTCCTCCATTTTCCCTTCTGTTCCTCCCATGCAGCAGGGACTAAGTACTGTTTCATTCCGCTATGGCTCTTTATGTGTTCTTGGGGGGACTATATTTTTCTTTGTTTCCTGGTCTGTTACTGTTTGCCTGTGTTCAGCTTTGGAGGCAAAGCTGCTTACATGTAAATATATCATTCCTCCCTCCCATCTCCTCTTAATGCCACAATTGTGTCAGTACTGCCTTCCTCTCTGTTCCTCCCGCTTTGTTGACTGTATTTATTCAGCCTTTTTCCACTTTTCGATGTGTATGGCAGTTGGGCTCATTTTTGGTAGGATATTTGGTTCGTTTTGGGCTTCCTTTTATGGGGGATTGGGCTTGTTGAAGTCTTGTTTGTGAAAGGCATGAGTCATTGCAGCCCCTCCCACTCCTCCATGTGCTACCTCCCATCGTATTCAGAGGGTTCCTTGCAGCAAGGGGAAGGCAAAGTTGACTCCCCTGGAGTATTGCCGCGTGTACGAGCAGCAACGTGCACGCTGCCTTTCCATTTCCAACAGGACGTGCCTTCGGCATTGCTCTTATGTAGCGTGCTCCTTATAGTGCCCCTGGAGCAGAAGCAGGGACTGACTACAGTGCTCCAGTATCAATACGCACTATACGGTCCCCCCGGGGCACAAACAGGCATCCACTCCTGCGTGCCTTTGTTATTGGGAAACCCGTATGCTATGGGGTTTTCCAGAGACTTTCAGACTTCGCATTTGGGCATCCTGACTCCTGGGGATAGACTGAAGCCAGGAGCACATGCCGCTGAGGTAATAACTTGTTTCTTTTATTTCTGCAACTGCTTATGAATGCACTTTGGGCACATTCCTTTTGCGTGCAGCACGTAACGGCTTTGAATTTTCTTTTCTGCCTCCGCTTTTGTTTCACTTACTTGCATGCTTCTTATCTCTGCTTTTATCCTCGTGCATCACTGTCGCCGTGTTGCTGGCCCCCTTTCTCTTACCCCTCCCCGCCGTTTGTCACTGGTGTGTATATTCACATGTCCACTCTCTATTTTTTGCTAGTCTTTTCTGTTTTTCTGTTTTCTTTTGCGACTCCGCTTCTGTTTCACTTAGTGTGCATGCAGTGTCTCTATCTTTTTCACTTTGCCTGTCTGTGCCTCCGTCTCTTTTCTGCTTTCCCTTCTTTCTCTCTCTTCCACTGGCTCTCTCCATGCCCAGCCTCTGGCGCTCCCTTTATCTGTCATTTATGGCCATGGCTCAGCCAACCAGAACAAAAAAACAGCAGACAAATTTCCAAGCAGCATTCACAAGCAACAACTTCACGTCGCACAAACCAACACATGCTCGGGATAGTACCACGAAAAACGAGTCCCGTTTTTTTTTTTTTTTTAACTCAGCCCTGTGCTGATTCCTTTACCCAGTCTCCTGCTCCCTCCATGCTGAGCAACTCCACCGCCCACTGCTGCCCTTTCCCTCCTGCCCACACCAAACCTCTTCTCGATTCCATCCACTCTGCATATTTGCAGTTGGAACATGACCCGAGTGCTTTGACATGAGTGCTAGTGATATTACACAAGATCACAATTAATTTTCTTTTAGGTATAGGAATGTTAATAAATTATCTTTACATGTACTTCTGCACTTATACCTATATTATTCTTTACCGCCGAGAAGCCCAGAACTGGCAGTGCGCTGTATAACTAAAATCATCCATTAATTAATTCAATCAGCAAGGTGGTGAGTAGGATAGCACGGTGTTCGATAAACAGACTGCATTGCAGCGCCACTTCAACGTGCCAACTGCATTATATTGCAGTTGTATTTCCATAGCGCTTTCATACCCGCTGCGAGGCCTAAATTATGCGCTTAATAGATTTAAGAAACAGACTCGAGCAGAACTCACTGAGCCAATGGCGGCTATTTTCCTTCTAGGTAGGTCTCGCCTAGGCAGCGCTTGCGCTGTCTCCTCGAGACATGCAGTATACACTATAGCAGTGGAAGCTCTATAATCTGTGCCACTAAGATTACAAAACCCTTTCATGTTAGTAGGGCACAATGTCAGTCTTGGGTTCCAGTGTTTTCTGGGAATTGTAGTTTTCAATGGCTTCAGTTGAACCAAGTTGAACAACTACTCTCACAAATATTGAGTATTTAATGGTAATTGCGGTCAAGATTAACGATGGGAATGAATACATTTAATGATTATTGTGAGCACGGTAAATGGCCTTTAGTCGACTAGTAAATGAGGGGTTTCAAACAAAAACAACGAACAGAGAGCCACTGATGAAGTGAAAGGTGATTTGACCTGACGGGCCGAGGCAGAGAGTTTGGTTCTGAGGCGGGAGGAAGGGACTACCGAAAATCCCCATTATGACCCAGTGGGTTAAAATGCTATTAGCCCACACATCATACGCTTTAATAATGTCATAATGTCTAGTAATGGTAACTGTACTGAACATTCTGATGTCAGAAATGAAAAAAGTTGTTAAAAAAAACAGGAACTGAGAGATGCACCTTCACCATAGTATATAGAAAGGATTCTAGAGGGATGAAGACTGAACTGGTTCTCTTGTAAAGTGCTCTAATGCCCCTCGGTTCAAGTTAGCGCTATATAAATCTGCACAAAAAAACCCCAGTCCATCCAACACTGCCACTAGCAAAAAAATTCTGTACACAATAGAAGTAGGCTTTTTTTTCCTGAACAAAGGACAGAAAAATGAGAATAGAATTGTATTCTTCAAGAACATCGCTTCCAATATAATGTTCCGTTATAATATTGTGGGCAAAATATTGACGAGATAAGTATATTCAGCGAAGTATAGGTTTACTTAACTCCATATATATGTACTTTATATATATATTTATTTTCCTCAAGGAATGTGGAGTTAAGGGTAAATCTATACTATATGCATTAGCTTTCTGGATAATTTGATCCCCAATATTTTGGCAACAATATTTGAACATACAACTAAGTGGAACACGAGAAACAAATATGTATTTATTAAAGGCATTCAGATGGCTCAGTGAGTTAAATACTCACCACTAAGATATGTGGTGATCTGCAGGTTTTGTGTTTAAATCAGAGAAACTGGTTCTGCTTTCCATCCTTTCGAACTGATTACCATTAAGTCTGGTAATGGTTATCTATGTTATTTATAGCAGTTAGATGCATAAGTGCAGTAGGGAGCACTATATAAATACACATTAATTTTATTATTTAACACAATTGTGTGCCTGTGTATAGTACACTGAAATGCTTTGGAGTTTACATTGGTAGGTATCAGTTCACTGATGGGCGTTAAGAGAGAGTTATTTGGCAGCGATGGTGGTGCGTGCAGCCATCTGTCGCTATTATGGTGGTAACATTGAAACTTTACATTTCGTTACAGGATGTGTGTGGTTGCTTTCGGTGGGTTGTGAAGATGATACTAGGTAAGGTAGACTCTTTAGGTTGACGGAGGTGATGCTTTAGGGTTATTTTGAATAATACTCAAGGTGATAGGGCTAGGGTGGAGGCTATTACAGCTTTAGGATTACAGGGGGGCAGCTATTTGAGTTATGGAAAGATGATCTTGGCAAAGTAATTGGTGTCCAGCATTGGTCCAGGAAGGCTGAAGTCATGGCTGCTTTTCAGGGTATCCAGATTTTATACATTTGCATGAATTATCTACATTCTCAGTGGTTATCCTGTAAATCGGAGTTATCCAGTGGTTGCAGTAGCAGTTCATTAACTTAATTCTGTGGGCTTCTATTAACCCTGCATTGTGGTGCAACACTGTAGGCAAAACAGGCCAGTGTCCTTGTATTCAAAGCCAAACCCTTTGGCTTCAGAATTAACATTAGTTGCTAAGTGTGCACTCGCACTGAAACCATTTTGGATCACAGCTCTCAATTAGGAATTATGACCTCACATGGGCCTATTTGGATGAGGCTGGAGTAGAAATAGCTGTGGTGGATGGAGGTTTTGAGCTCATCGATGTGGTTGAGAGCTTTCTTGGTGGAGTGTGTTTCAAGTGATGTGGCTTTCTTGATGGAGTATGTGTTGCGATTGTTGATGGTCGTGGTGTACTGACCTGTTTTAAAGTGTTTTAAGGGTTTTAGAGCAAGAGAGAGATGCTGGGTTCAACAGATTTTTATGGGAATGATAATGGTGTCTTTAAAGTAGGGACTTAAGTCGTCTAGACAGAGGTATGAAACTACATGATTTAGAGGAGAGCATTCACGGGAACTCCACCATAAAATGGCAGGACACTCCCAATCCATTCTCTTCCTCATTCCACAACCCAATGAGTATGTGGGAAGGTAGAGGCTGATAGAGCTGACAACAAAGGCTCTGCTGGCTCCCCTGCTAGGTCCCTCATTGGGCAGTGGTGACGCCACCGAGAGAGGAGGACTACCTGCCCGTATTAAATTGGATGGCCCATTTTCATTTTTATTGTCACTACCTCTATGAAAGACCCCTGTAAAACTCTCAGGATGTGAAGACACTTTTTGTATGGGTACTGGAAATATAAACGTAGTACAGAAGATTTGGGGTCATGGTATACAAGTGGGAGGTGAGTGGGTGGAGGAGAGGTGTGCTCTGATTGGGCAGAACGTTGATGCGAAGTTTGCAAAGGAACTTCAGTGAGTAAGTGCTTGGTTAAGTGGCTTTATTTTTATACTTTTATACCGTGCGCGTTTCATCGAATCTTGCGACTCCCTTTAAGTTCGCATTCAGAGCATATTGTGCTTTGTAATAGCGAACACAAGGGGAAAGAGCATTTCTCACTAAAACATGGAGATGGTGATTCGCACGCCTCTCTGGATCCTGTCGTGAGGTACATTAATTCATGCTAAGTGCTATTAACGTCTCCCGTGTCCAGCTTTCCACACACTGCCTGCCATCCATACTACCTACCTCCTCCATGTCCTTCTGCTCACACAGAGATTGGTCCATAGAAATTGTCTTCTAAGAGCACCCATAGATAATAATATTTTTTTCAAATCTTGTATTGTGAGTAATATGACCACCGAAGGCCCTGATTCTATATTAAAAACAGAGCTTTGGACTATACCATTTCCCACTGAAAGGCAATATTTCTCTCCATGTGTTCCCATACCTGCAGTGTCACGCAGTTTAGTGCTCACTTTCCCTCCATATTAAAGAACAGTAGATGTTTCAGCACCCAGGCTAATATGCTGCATTGCTAAATACATATAAGGTCCCAAAGGCGAGACCGATGCATTGCAAATGCTTGTTTTTTACTTGCGATTGCAGTCCAACAAATGCCGGTCTTCCTCCCCAGTAACGTTATAGGCACCCAACAGGGTTCGTTTACAATTTCCAGATCGTTTTCACATCAGTGCTCCTGTGGGAATTTGATTAATGTTTGCCTTTGCCTATAACACTGTCTCATTTGTCAAAGTTAGAGCTGTTGACGTTAAAAATACCAATGGCAATACTGCTTTACAAATATAATTATTCTACTGCAAATAAAAAAACAAAAGTAAAAAACATTGTCATTTTAAACGCCAACAGCTCTAACTTTTACAAATGCGAGACCTATTGCATTGCAAATGCTTAGTAAGATAATACCTTACTTTTCCACTGAGCTTTCTGTTGCAGGCTGGGACATCGTATAAACGCTACTATCCCCTAGTGCCCCAAACGAGATTCAAATCCATGACTATCCTTTACACAAACAGACTTCTGATGGAATAGCACTGAACGAATGAGCATTTTCTATGGAACAGTCAACTTCC
Source organism: Calotriton arnoldi (assembly GCA_963921515.1). NCBI lineage: Eukaryota > Metazoa > Chordata > Amphibia > Caudata > Salamandridae > Calotriton > Calotriton arnoldi. The sequence continues at coordinate 237,670 of CAWUFW010012426.1, read as the reverse complement.
CACAGATTAGCTTAATTTGCATTTATATTTCAATTAAAGTGAGTGTTGTGTTATACGACATATTCAGTCACCTGCAAATGAAAGGCCAAAAGATAGTTACAGAATATTTTGTTCTTTATAGCCATGTCTCCGGCCCTACACCCACAGTTGTTGGCCCATCCCCCACCCCATTCTGGATCACAGTTCCCACTCCTTTTATGTATGGACTTCGACTGTTGGAGTTGTTTAGTAGTGCTAGACATTCATTTGTATTGTTTTTCTTAATGCAGGGCAGGCAATTAACGAATATTACAAGAAAACACAGAGGAACTCAAGGCCGTGTTTGTTGCCAGGCTTCTAGAATTTCACGTTTTAATCCAGTCCATGAGAAAACCATATTTCTACTCAGTAAAGGCCCTCATTTCTTTTAGAGAAAAGACTTTTGTCTGAAAAAAATATCTTTGATCTGTGCTCTCGAACATAAATCCGTATTTGTAAAGCGCGAACTACTCACCCTTACGGGTCTCAAGGCGCTGGGGGCCGTCGTGGAAATTAAGTGAGCTATTGCCCAGAGTCACAAGGTGCTGAGCTGAGCTGCCGCCGGAGCCGGGGATCGAACCGTGAGCCCTGTGCTCCGAAGTCAGCTGCCCTGGCCGCTGCACCACACCTCTTCCAACTTAGAACAATATGTTTGTCATTTAATTCTGGCTGGTGAATGCAACTCTCATAGACTGCAGGAAAATAGCCTATTTTGATACCTGGGTACTAATCCTGGGTTTGTTACCTGACTAAAAATCAAGTAGTTCTCGGCAAATTGCTTAATCTCCATTTCCTAAAAACTGGAAGTTCGAGTTAGCTATGATGTCACTCAAAACCCCAGGGGAAAAACATCCCCGAAATTCACTTTTTACCCATCTATAATTTTTTGTTATGTATGGCTCCCAAAATCATCTGCTCCTGCGCATGGGCAGATGATAATGGGAGAGCTATACATAACATGCCCTCTCCTCCCTGATGCAAATGTGAAAAATAAATATCTTACCTGTAATCGTTAACCAAAACTCTCTTCTTCGCTGCCTTCCTTCCCCCTCCTGCAGCTGTACTTTCTGCTTTCAGTCAAAGCAGACAACAGAGCTGCGCTGACAAGCTCTCAGAGAGCCCTGTCACTTGGACTGGAAGGCCTTTGTGATGGTTGTAACTAATTTCATAGAAAAATGATTTCATGGAGTGCCATTACTGAGAAACCATTTCATCCCAACTGTTTAATGGACATTTTCAGAATGAATGGCATTTACCTTTTTATAGAATCTATTTCACCGAAAGTCTTTTTGGTCGAAATTCGCTTTTGAATGCTTATTTTTTAAGTATCAATGCAATGGTTTCAGGTCTTACTTTTAGAAACAGTTCGGAGATATTTATTTCAGTGCTTCACTTCAGGGTTCATTATTTCATATTTATATCATTCACATTGTCAGACAATTACTTCGGATGCTTTTAATTCTCTGACTTAGCACCACCCATAAACTCCATCCATCACTGACCCGTGACAACCCCTAAACACAAACCCCTTTTTACACCTAAACCCCACCCATCCCATACCCCTTAAAACTCCTCAGCACACCTAAACTTCACCCATCCCTGAACCCTAAAAAACCCTCACCGTGCTTAAACACCAGCCATCCATAAGCCATACGAACTCAACACCCTAAACTACTCATCCCTGAACCCTTAAAAACCCTTTCTACATTTGAACTCCATCCCACCCTGAACCCTAAAAACACTTCCCCTCCGTCAGTTCCACTACCTTTAATTGAACTTTAAAAACCCTCACCAGCCCTAAACCCTGCCCATCCATGAACCCTAAAACCCATCGACACCCTTACACTCCTGATAGAGCGCTATGTTCTCGTAAAAGTTGTAGGGGTGCATCATAATCACTGTTAGTCTGCACCCGCATATATCCAGCTACATATCGATAAATGGCCAGTAATGTGTAGTTTTGAACCTTATTCATTAGAATGAATAAGAAATGTAATTGTGTTACTTTTATCATGCAATGTAATGCTTAACTGAATCGTGTTGAAATAATGCATACATGAATCAGCTTATGTGTAATCGAGATGCAGTAGTTTAAACGTGTACCATATTAAGTTGCACATGTAGTTCACTTTTGCATATGAATAATAATGGACCAATGCTTATAGACGTGATTAAGATTTGTGTGTTTAAATTGTGTAAAGGCCTGACTACATATACGCCAGGGAAAGGCCTGTTTGTTCTTAGGTTAGCTTATTTTGCAGGAAGAGAAGGTTCTCTTGGAAAGGCTCTCTGGGCACCGAAAGTAGATTTAATTAGCACGGTAGAGAGTTTCTGTTGAACGTATCTTCTGTTGCAGGTGCAAGGACACATGCCTCGTTAGTAAAAGACTGGCTCTTTGTTTCACAAGTTAGAGAGATGGGAGGCATGGAACTGGGAGTGCAATGGAATTTAGGGATGATACCTTCAGCGGATAAGGTGCCTGGGACTCAAGGTCATCGCAACCGTCCAAGATGAAGTAACCATTTCGATGGAAAAGTACAAGAAGGAAGACCTGGCCGAAGAGGCGTGACAAAGGCGTGTTCAATTGTATTTGGGTTTTGTATTAGGGATAGTGCCCCGAGGGTGGAAGCCAGAGAAGAGGTAGGGGAGACCTAGGAGAAGGACAGAGAGAGATTTGGTGAAGGAGCATCTAAAATCTGAGCTTAGGTACCATGTGAGTGTACTTCTCAGGAAGTCTTCACAGCTGACACCTTTTCTTTTACTCTTGCCTGGGAAATTCGCTAAGTAGGTATGTCACCTTAGTAGTAGAGTAGGGACAGCAATTGGGTTTATGCTTGCCTAGATAAATGAGGAATAACGTAGAGATTGGAGCTGTCATTGCTTGTCTAATACTTTTGGAGCTAACGATTCTTCTTATCCTGAGTCGGATGAGACTCCTGCGTAGGATGCTATTTGTATTAGTGCCCATCTATATCTTTAACCTCGTGTTGAGGTGCTTGCATGTGCAATTATTCTTGGCTGTAATAAAACCCCAAAATTGAACTTGGAGTCAGTGGTCTTTCAAGTAAACTAGATTCGACTTAGTTGCATAACCCAAAAGGATTTCTTCCCTTTACACTATTCAGCAGGTAAAAAGATCCTGGCGGCCTGAGGATTCTTAAAGTGATAAGATAAGAATCAGCGTTATCAGTTGGTAGCAGAGGATGGTTATCTCTGATAGTAAGGGGAGATCAAGATTAGGATAAGAGATTATTTGCCCCATAGAGTCCGAGTGATGGTGATCCAGTGGATCGTAGGAGGAGGACATCGGCGGTCGCTGAAAACTGACGGAGAGTGACGGTGCGGCGGAAGTAACAGTTCGTGGTAGAGTGAGTATGAACAGGATGGCGCTTGTTAGATTGCGGTGTTTAATTGTTGTGTGATGTCTTGCGGAGTTGGAATGAGAGTTGTGTGATTGAGGATCGGACCATGAGCGCGCGCGGGGCCGAGAGATATTGTGGTGAGGAAGACATCCAGAGCTGAGATTGTTGACCAGAGGTTGTGGGAGTCATGAGACGTCGTTGATTAACCCACTGAAGATAGGGAGCATATGTGTGAGTGTGTGAATAACCAACGCTGGTCGTAGGTTGTTGGGTGCAGAACATTGAGTGTTTGGATCCTATCGATCGTGTCAGAGGTGATTGTCCGGTCGTTCGCGGACAGACGGTCGCCAGATTGAGATCAACAATTTTGAGAGGCTGTTCGGTCATTGCTGGACCGATAGTCAGAGAGGTGATTGTATAGACAGTTACTTCAGAGCGTGATTGGGACGCATGCGAGCGAGAAAGAGTGAAGTAGGAAGGAGGGGAACTGCTGCGAGCGGAGGAAGAGTGACGTCAGTCGGTGCCGCGCTGTGATAGGCCGGTTGGCGTGAGCCTTGCTGGCATTGGTGGATTGAAATCAGGAAGTAAAACGAAATCTTGTGCGCGAACAGAAATCTGCCTTACCATGAAATGTTTTAAAGTTTTACGAGAACTGTGCAGAGGTGACGGACATGTGGTTACTCGGGGTGGAGAGGAAGCCCCTCCCGAGGATACGCCGGCACATTATATGGCTACGAATGTAGGATTGCATACGATAATTTGGCTTGAGAACTGGCAAAAGATGACGGAAGGGGAAGGAGAATTGACTTTCCCACGCTATGGCACTTTCAGGTTAGAGGTGTTGTACCAGCTAAAGTCTAAAATGGCTTCTTTAAGACCACTGCCTAGACCGACACAGTTTGAGGCGATACATGCGTGGATTAGGGCAGCGTATGACAGGAAAAGAGATAAGAGCCAGGAAAGGGTGAAGAAATCGATCAGGGCCTTCCAAGATGCGAGATGGGACGCAGTAGAGAAAAAGTGGAGGGTGGAAACGATCGAAGGAGACAGGCTGTGTCCACTGTTAATAAAAGGTGGGAAGATAACAAGGATCGAAGAGGACGACAGTGATACAGATGACAGCCTGTTAGATAGGTTGCTAGCAGAGAGACCACCCCCATTTAATCCAGATCTAGAAGGGGGAAAATCAACATCAGCGGTAGAAACGGGTGAAATGCAGAACCAGACTAACATGAGGGTAGTGGGAAGAATTTCCACAGGAACCGAGGGAGCGGAAATACAGCCTTCCATTGGGAAAACCCGATTACCAGACTCCCTGACAGTACCAGTTACCATTGGCCCTATAGTACCGGTATATGACACGGACCGAGTAAGAGAGGGAAGTTCAGTACAGACAAGAGGAGAAGAAGGAACCAGTGCTAGTGGGAATGGGTTCGGAGTAACGGTGATTCACTTCCCAAAGCCATTAGAGACAAGTACGCCATTACCAGCTACTGCGGACTCCTCTTTTAGACAGGAGGATGAAAGACCAGTCAGACCGAGATCTTTACACAAATCTAGGTCAGCTTTGAGGATGTGGACACCAACAGTAAGAAATCAAAGTGATAGAATGCCAGGTGATAGGGAACGAGAAATTCCCGAATCCAGAACAAGTTTTAGGAATACGATAGAAGAGAGTAAGTCACAAGAACAAAGTGGTAACTATGACGAGCAGAATGGCGTAGCTTGTCGAGAAATACTAAGGAGTGCAGTCCAGGCAAGGTTGCTGGACGTAGTAAGATTAAAAGCAGAGGTAGATGAAATGATTAGCGGAAGTCTGCCTTTGGAAAGAATTGAAATTTATGGGTCAGATGAGCTGCTTTTTATAGCAAAGGATGTAACTCGGAAAGCAAGGATAGCACATGAGAAATTGACAGCATTAGCCAGGAGATATGAGGTAGATTTGAACAAAACAAAAACGTTGCAAGGACCGCATAGTTTGCAATATAGTGATCAGGAATTAGAAGAGAAAAGAATCACAGGATTAAGGACGCATACCAAAGATCTGATTGTAGGGATGCATATATGGAACTTGTTGGACAAATGGGAGGAGAGGTGGTCAAAGAAGAAAATAGCAAAGAAAATTGAGGGAGAAACGCCGCCTCCGGGGGGTGGGGCGACCGGCGTTGGAAACTTTCCTTTACGGGAAGTACAGAACGGAGGGTACGTATATGTGCCGTGGAGTAGAGGTGACTTGGCTGCGTTTACAAATGACTTTCCTCGGCTGAGGGAGAAACCCGTAGAGTGGTACAAACAGGTTGAGCGGTTTGTTAAAATTTCGAAGGTGCTATGGACTGATTTGAACACCCTGTTTGACATAGTGGTGCCGGGAGATTTGTGGACAGCTTGTAAAATTGCCGTTGAGTGGCCGACTGTGGAACCTGAAAGGGATGCTGTCACGAATGGTCCGTCACCCCTCGTTATGAAAAAGTTCGAGCAAGTGATTACGTGGCTGAAACTGAAGATTTCGCCTCAAGATATAGATTGGGTTAAGATCGACCGAACCGTGCAGGAACCTAAAGAGACGGTGCATGAATACTATGAAAGACTCTTGCAAGCTTTTAAACAGTATAGCGGATTAGATGCATTAGACCCCAAGGACATGGGACAGTTTGTTTCAAAGTTTGTGCTAGGATTGAGACCAGAAGTCAGCCTCATGATACAGCACCATTTGATCTGTTGGCAGAACAAGCCGGTAGATGAAATCTTGCGGTATGCGAGGTACTGTAGCGATGAAGTGGACTCGAAGCATCGTAAGCTGAAAGACAAATTGATGCTCGTCCAGATGCAGACAGCTCAGGTCCAGCCCAGTGGAGGGACCTTAGGAAGAAGACAAGGGAATTATCAAGGAAACCAGATTGGGCAAGGACAGGGAAAAGGGAAACCTATTGATCCCAAGACGGGGGTGGATGTGGCGACACTGAAGAAGACCACTGCGTGTCATCTTTGTCACCAGATCGGGCATTGGAAGCGTGAGTGCCCTTTGAACCCAGCCAACCAAGTGCAACAGGAGGTAGAGGGAGTTCAGGCACCTGTGACGGAGGTAGTCAATACTGTAATGAGGCCCAGGTCAATGAAAGGGGGGGGCCATAACCAACAAGTACAGGTCCCACAACCACCAAGGATCCCGCACAGCATACAGACATATCAGCAGATGCCCCTCTTCGAAGAGTATGATGAATATAGTCCAGACCCATTATCCTGACGGTGCCTGAGGGGGGGAGGAAGACTGCACCCTTGGAGCAGTCTTGGAGGTAGACCAGAGAGGACCTTTTGTGGAGGCAGACATTGATGGTCATCCTACCACACTTTTGGTCGACACTGGTGCTACCAGGTCTACTGTAAGATCAGCAGTGGTCCCCAACCTACCCCTCTCGGGACAATCAATCCAAGTTGTTGGAGTAGCAAACAAAAAGATAACTAGTCCATTGACCGAACCGATTCCAGTAAGGATAGGCTCTTTCCAAGCTAAACACCAGTTCGTGGTGTGCGATACAAGTCCATTTTGCTTGTTAGGAAGAGATCTATTGTGCAAATTAAACTGTACTATCTATTGCACACCAAGGGGAGTGGAGGTTCAGACGAGGGATGAGGATGCTACCTTTAAGGTTGCAAATCAGCACCTGTGTGTAGACTTGTATCCAGTAGTGACCGTGGAAGAACTTCCACCTGACTTGAGAGACGCGGTGTCACCAGAAGTGTGGGATTTTACAGGGAAAGAGATAGGATTGATAAAGGGGGTTGAACCTGTGCAGATTCAAGTTAAGCAAAATGCAGATTTCCCCAGAACGCCTCAATACAATCTATCGCCCGAAATGATTGCAGGAATCAAGCCTGTAATTGAGGCTTTCATCGAGCAAGGCATTCTGAAGGAGATTAGAGGTAGCCCATGTAATTCACCTATTATGGGACTACAGAAGCCAAACGGGAAGTACAGGATCGTGCAAGACCTGCGAAAGGTCAACACGATAGTTGTCCCTTGTTGTCCTGTGGTACCGAATCCATCAGTGATACTATTTCAAATCCCATGCGAAGCTGAGTGGTTTACTGTCATTGATTTGTGTCAAGCATTTTTCTCGATACCGCTCCATGAGGAAAGCCAATTTTTTCTTGCGTTCAAGCTGGAAACCCGTGTGTTAACATGGTGTCGTATCCCTCAAGGGTATACAGAAAGTCCATCAATCTTTAATCAGATCCTGAAAAAGAATCTCGAGAGTCTCGTATTGCCACAGAACTCAGTTCTCGTGCAGTACATAGACGATCTGCTTGTCGCCTCAGAAACTGAAGATGCTTGCAGGATAGACACAGTAGCCTTATTGAACCATTTAGCCGAGAACGGGCACAAGGTGTCTCCCAACAAGTTGCAGTACTGTCTAAATGAAGTGCAGTACTTGGGACACAGATTAGAGAAAGGCAAGAGGAAGGTGTCACCAGATCGAATAGAGGCGATAATGGATATGGCAGTGCCCACCACTCAGAGAGCAGTCAGGATGTTTTTGGGAATGGTCGGCTATTGTCGCCAGTGGATTCCCAGTTTCTCCCTGAGAGCAAAGCCTTTGCAGAGGCTTACGCACAAGGATATGAGCGATCCGGTACCATGGGATGAGGAGTGTTTGATGTCATTCCTAAAACTGAGAGAAGAGTTGTGTAGGGCCCCAGCTCTGGGAATGCCTGATTACAATAAGGCTTTTTCATTGAACTGTTGTGAAAGAGAAGGGTGTGCATTAGCAGTCTTGGCTCAGAATCATGGAGGTGTCCGTAGACCAGTTGCCTACTTCTCAGCTACTCTAGATCCAGTAGCTTCTGCGTTGCCCGGTTGTCTAAGATCCGTTGCTGCAACAGGTGTCAGCATTGAAAGATGTGAGAGCATCGTAATGGGTCATCCTTTAACTGTTTATGTGCCACACTCGGTTGAATTATTGATGACCATGACTAAGGCTCAGCACCTAACGAATAACAGATTAACAAGGTATGAGCAAGTCATACTTGCTGCAGAGAATGTGACCCTGAAGAGGTGCTCCGTCTTAAACCCTGCGACATTAATGCCCACACCGAATGCAGATGATGAAGATTGTGCGGACCATGATTGTCTTGATGTGACTGAACTATGCACCAAACCGCGACCCGACATTGTTGATGAACCACTGACTGACCCAGATGAAATTTTCTTTGTCGATGGTTCATGCCTAAGAGACAGTGTTGGCCAACTAAGAGCAGCGTTTGCTGTATGTACTATTTCTGGGGTGGTCGAGGCTGCTTGCCTAGAAGGAGTACGCTCCGCGCAGGTGGCTGAGATCATTGCCTTGACTCGTGCCTGTATGGCCGCTGACCAAATTCGAATCACAATTTACACAGATAGCCAATACGGGTTTGGTGTGGTCCATGATTTTGGACAGTTATGGTCTCAGAGGGGATTTTTGACATCATCTGGCTCACCCATTAGGAATGGAGAACATGTAAGACAGCTGTTAGATGCATTGCAATATCCGAAGGAAATCGCAGTTGTCAAGTGCACTGCACATGCAAAGGGGGAGGATTTTGTGTCCTTGGGAAATAATTATGCGGACGAAGTCGCCCGCTTCTGTGCCGAACAAGGATGCATATTTACAGAGGGTTACACAGGAGAGAGCCTAGAAAGAACCGAGCTCAACATGATGTTGGCCATGGCAGACACTTGGGAGGAGCTCAAGCGACTGCAGGATGAAGTTTCCGATCAGGAACGGATTGGATGGATCAAAGCAGGATGTGAAAGAGGGGATGTGGATGTTTGGGTCTCCAGTGATGGGAGAGCCGTATTACCAGAGAATCTGCTGAGTCCGATGGCGAGACTGATACATGGGCCGATACACCTTGGTAGAGATGCAATGATGCGTGTGTTCAGACAGACGTGGTATAATCCACGATTTCGTGCAATGGCTGAAACAGTATGTCAGAGGTGTGTTACGTGTCAGCAGATGAATGCTGGGAAGAAAACAGTAGTCACCTTGAGTCACATTGGGAGGTCAGGAGGACCCTTCAATAGGATACAGTTAGACTTCGTGGAAATGCCTAAATGCAATGGGTTGAGATATATCTTGGTGTTGGTATGTGTATTTTCACGGTGGGTGGAAGCTTACCCGACACGTAGATGTGACACTCTCACAGTAGCTAAGTTATTGTTGAGGGAGCTCATCCCGAGATTCGGGATCCCAACCTCTTTGGAATCAGATAGAGGAAGACACTTCCACAGTGAAATCATGAAGTTACTCTGTGCTGCATTGAACGTTGATCAGAGACTCCATTGTAGTTATCGACCAGAGGCTTCTGGGATGGTGGAACAGGTTAATGGGACTTTGAAAGCCCGGATGGCAAAAATGTGTTCGTCAACGTCTTTGAAGTGGCCGGATGCACTGCCCCTCGTGCTGATGAGCATGAGGAGTGTCCCAGATAGGAGAACAGGGTTGTCCCCTCATGAGATCCTGATGGGGAGGGCAATGCGGTTGCCAGCAGTACCAGCTACAGCTTTGATAAACATCACTGATGACTTGATTCTCGATTACTGTAAAGGACTATCTGATGTGGTCCGTTCTGTGTCCCAGCAGGTCCAAGCTGCAGCCGTTCCGGCCTCGAGTGATCTGTGCCACGACCTGTGTCCGGGTGACTGGGTGCTTGTCCGAAAGCACGTGAGGAAGAGTTGTCTGGATGTTCGGTGGTGAGGCCCATACCAGGTGATACTGGTAACGAACACAGCAGTGAAGTGTGGAGGATTGCCGAACTGGGTTCATGCCTCCCATACCCGCAGAGTTTCAGCACCCTTGGAAGAAACAGCTCCTCTCGTAGATGAAAATCCAGCTGATGTGGCAGGGCCATATGAGAGGACAAGTCAAGCTGTAAGGGTCGCTGACACAGCTGGTGGTGCACAAGAACAAGCTGAAGGGGGTTTCGACAATCCGAACAGCGACTCTGACTCAGAAGACAGAGGTGGTGCAGTGGGTGAAGTAGAGTCAGAACCAACCGAAAGAGGAAGTGGTGCACTGGGTATAGCAAGGGAAGGCGGAAGAACGATCAGAACCCAAGAAGGCTGGCCTGAAAGACAGAGGCGACCGAATCTAAGGTTGGCATCTGAACGAGAACTTGCTCCAGTGTCTGAAGCGTCTGAAACAGAAGCAAGTGACGAAGAACAGACTCAAGAGGGTCGGAGGAGGTCAAAAAGAACAAGAGTACCCTGCCGGAGATACTCTACCCCTGAGTGGACTTACACTGTGACTGATGCAGGGGGTAGTGAGTACGGGGAGACTGAGATCTGTGCAAGTGGTCAGCAAAAGCCCGAATGTGGTGGTGAAGGTGGTGCTGCTGTTGCCAGGGCTCGAAGTCAAAGGAATACTGACCCTCACCATTCCGAATCCCCCGCTTCTGAGTAAAGTTCGACAACTGGTTTTGCATCGAATCGAATTTTCATCTTTTGGGTTTGAGCCGTCTTCACACGAAATGGTAATCCTGCGTCTTGAATTCTTGTATCACGTTCTGGAAGTGCTTACTAATGATCTTATCGTGGATGAAATATAATCTGTTGTAAATAAAAGCTTAAAGAAGAAGAAAACCTAGGTCCGAGTGGAAGAAGAATAAACTTAGGGACTTTCCACAGAAGAGGAACGAAAACCTAGGGAAGTCTTTTTCTGGACTATGTAAATAAAAGACTGTTGGTGAAAGGGGATTCCCAGAGGTTTCAAGTGCTGTTCGAACTGGTTAAGCAAGTCACGAGTGGAGAGAACAAAGACTTTTGAGTGTTTATTGCTGATACCGAGAACTTTTCAGAACTTTCGAAACCATGGAGGTTGGAGATCCCAATCATAGATCTAAAAAGATTGTAGCCATACTCATAGGGGTTGTGATAGTTTCTATAATCATAGTAATTGTAGTTTCATATACATTTCCACATGAGCTAGCAGTGCAGGGGGTGCCAGGGACTCCTACACCTACTACACCTAGCCGACAAGAGGTAACCATAGGAGCTGACAGAGCTATGCTAATAGAAGAGAGTCGTAGATTACATGTAGATTTGTCGAGGAGTGATTTCAAGCTTAACGCATACGCCAAGCTGCTATACGAGTATGTGGATGCGATGGATGCGAAAGATTGTTATGTGTGTATGCAGTTGCCTGCTTCAGTGGATGAGGGTATTAGATATCACCATCTTCCGCTGACATATGGAATTTCATGTAGTTTGTTGCTTAGTATATTCTATGAAAGAGATCAGTTTGAGTATTTCTTTTCCAATTACGATGCAGTGCTTCCTGAAGTGCCCGCTTATAAACATTTGAATAAGTATGATTATTATAAGTCGGAAGATAGACTTAGGAAATTCTTCATACCGTCTTTGGAATTGGACACAGCTTATGCTCACCGACATAATTTGACGTGCTCACTGTCCGGTGTAGAGAAAAAGTTTGTAGATCAGGTAGAAGACAGGTATAGAAAACTGACACAGAAACGGGATACAGGGCACAATAGAGTAGATTGGACCGAGGAGGAGAGATTGCACCGAACCAAGGGAAGTTATGGTCCTATAGCTTTGGACAAGGAGCAGAGAGGGAAACTGTGTGTGAGACGTTATCAGACCTATTACGAAAAGGTCCCGGTGGGACAGAGTACATGTGATCATGTTTTCACCATGGCAGATGCAGCAAAGAACTTCCTCCAGGGCCCTGTACAAGTGATACCTACGGTGTATTTTGTGTGTGGAAGGAATGCTTATGTGAGATTGCCTGCGAACTGGTATGGTACATGTTATTTGGGAATAATATTTCCAAAGATTTACCATACCGAGGATCTAGAACTTTTGGAAGGTGGGAAGCATTCAAGAGTGAAAAGAGATGCGAGTGCAGGGGTCGTAGTGGGGGATATCTTTGGAGCTATGATACCAAGTTTGGGAGTGATCTTGAATGATGTAAAGATCCGGAGATTGGCGACTGTGATAGATGAACTATCAATGAATACAGCAAAGTCGTTGGTGCTTGTGGAGGGAGAGATGTTGTCGATAAGGACAATGGTTTTACAGAATCGCCTTGCTTTGGATGTCTTATTGGCAAAAGAGGGCGGAGTCTGTAAATTATTGAAAGTTCAAGAGTGCTGTACTTATATACCAGACCACAGCAAGGATCTGGAGAAATATATAAGTAACATCACTACGATCCACACGAAGATATTGGATTTGACTGAAGAGGGAGCCTGGGAAAAAGTTGGAAAAGGGTTTGGTCAAGTAGGGAGTTGGTTTGCGAATTTGGGGAAGGGATTCCTTGGCTATGTTCTGAGACCTCTCCTTATTGTGGTGGTTTGTGTGGTTTGCCTGTGGGGTTTGATCAAAGCCTACAAATGGTATCGAACCGGCCGAGTTGAGAGAGCTCTGAGAGAAAATGAGACGAGAATGGCTAGACTGCAGGACAGTCAATATCAGAGACTCAAGAGGATGGAGAATCACAGATCAGGGAGAATGGCAACGAGTTCTGTTTAGGTCGGTTCTTTCTCCAAGGGAGTTGAATAAAATATGATGACAGGAGTCATCAAAGGGGGGAACTGATAGAGCGCTATGTTCTCGTAAAAGTTGTAGGGGTGCATCATAATCACTGTTAGTCTGCACCCGCATATATCCAGCTATATATCGATAAATGGCCAGTAATGTGTAGTTTTGAACCGTATTCATTAGAATGAATAAGAAATGTAATTGTGTTACTTTTATCATGCAATGTAATGCTTAACTGAATCGTGTTGAAATAATGCATACATGAATCAGCTTATGTGTAATCGAGATGCAGTAGTTTAAACGTGTACCATATTAAGTTGCACATGTAGTTCACTTTTGCATATGAATAATAATGGACCAATGCTTATAGACGTGATTAAGATTTGTGTGTTTAAATTGTGTAAAGGCCTGACTACATATACGCCAGGGAAAGGCCTGTTTGTTCTTAGGTTAGCTTATTTTGCAGGAAGAGAAGGTTCTCTTGGAAAGGCTCTCTGGGCACCGAAAGTAAATTTAATTAGCACGGTAGAGAGTTTCTGTTGAACGTATCTTCTGTTGCAGGTGCAAGGACACATGCCTCGTTAGTAAAAGACTGGCTCTTTGTTTCACAAGTTAGAGAGATGGGAGGCATGGAACTGGGAGTGCAATGGAATTTAGGGATGATACCTTCAGCGGATAAGGTGCCTGGGACTCAAGGTCATCGCAACCGTCCAAGATGAAGTAACCATTTCGATGGAAAAGTACAAGAAGGAAGACCTGGCCGAAGAGGCGTGACAAAAGGCGTGTTCAATTGTATTTGGGTTTTGTATTAGGGATAGTGCCCCGAGGGTGGAAGCCAGAGAAGAGGTAGGGGAGACCTAGGAGAAGGACAGAGAGAGATTTGGTGAAGGAGCATCTAAAATCTGAGCTTAGGTACCATGTGAGTGTACTTCTCAGGAAGTCTTCACAGCTGACACCTTTTCTTTTACTCTTGCCTGGGAAATTCGCTAAGTAGGTATGTCACCTTAGTAGTAGAGTAGGGACAGCAATTGGGTTTATGCTTGCCTAGATAAATGAGGAATAACGTAGAGATTGGAGCTGTCATTGCTTGTCTAATACTTTTGGAGCTAACGATTTTTCTTATCCTGAGTCGGATGAGACTCCTGCGTAGGATGCTATTTGTATTAGTGCCCATCTATATCTTTAACCTCGTGTTGAGGTGCTTGCATGTGCAATTATTCTTGGCTGTAATAAAACCCCAAAATTGAACTTGGAGTCAGTGGTCTTTCAAGTAAACTAGATTCGACTTAGTTGCATAACCCAAAAGGATTTCTTCCCTTTACACTATTCAGCAGGTAAAAAGATCCTGGCGGCCTGAGGATTCTTATAGTGATAAGATAAGAATCAGCGTTATCACTCCACTCATCCCTGAAACCTAATAACACCTCACACACATAAACACCACTCATCCATGAACCCTAAAAACCCTCACCACCCCTGCACTCCACTAATCTCTGAACCCTAAAAACCCCTTTCTCTGCCCGAATGACTTTTATTCCTGACCCCTATGATCCCCTCATCACCCTACATTACCCATCCTTGAGCCCAAAAACCCCACATTAGTCAAAGACTCCATCCAAGTTTAATGACATTTTGGATTTTCCTTATAATTATATTTCCTTTAAAATGTTTCCTTTAATATTTTATTATTTTTGTATTTTCTTAAAATTGACTTTCCATAAAATTGTTTTTCATGATTTAGTTTCTCAGTTTTAATTTTCCATTAATTAACACACATCACTTTATGACATCACAACAGTTTATAACCAGTTTTGTTATCAATTTTTGTGATGTCATAGCAAGGCGTTATTACTTTCAGAAACTGAAATAAATGATAGAGGCTCTCTATGAGAGCCATACATAACATAATACTAAGGGGGAGATTTACTAAGATTTTACGCCGTGTTTGCGTCACAAAAGTGACACGAATCGGTGTAAAATCTTTTATTCTAATTTACTTTCCAGCGCTAAACCTGTTTAGCGCTGGAAATTGCTTGAAAGTAATGCGAAGCAGCGCAAACCACTGCTTTGCATTACTTAGCATCAAGGTAGCATCAAGGGAGCATGGGTGGTGGGTGGTGCATTAGAGTTCCCATGCAACCACCCAAGGTTTCTGACGGTAAACCCAATTTACTAAACAAAGTAGACAGGGTTTAGCGTCAGAAAACTTCACTCTTTTAAAGAAAGCATGGGAGGAGAAATACTTTCATTTCTCCTGCCTTTTCCAACTTTGTATGTGTGCTGCACTGTGCAGCACACAAAGTCGGAAAAGGGTTGAAGTCTGTCTATGCATGGTATTTTGTACTTCAAGTACAAAACCTATGCTAGACTCACGGAGACACTCTTGCACCATGGCGCAAAGGTGTCACTGTATCTCACAGCAACTGATTTCAGTACTGGCGCTAGGGAGAGGGGAGGAGAGCGCCACATTTCAAACAATTTGTTGCTCTCCTGCTCTCTCCTTCTCACGCAGCGCAGCCTTTACGGCTGTTGCACTGTGCTGTGCGAGAACTTAGTAAATCTGGCCCTAAGTGTATAATCTCCACTTGAAGCACATGTTTTTAGCCCCTGCTCTGCTTTTTGTGTCAGTGCTCTCTAGCTTCGAGTTATATAAGTATCAATACATTTGTCACCCCACTCAGTACCTGCCGTGATATCACCAGTATGCGTACCATTACATTTATTATACCGTACTAGTGTACTGATTACAGTAAAAGAATTGGAAATTGTTGGTAGTACGTGATCATCTACGGTAAGGAGACTTACTGTTTAAAATTCATAACATGTTTATTTAATATTAAAAGCAAAATATATTTCAATTAAATGTCTTTCCTTTATCATAGCGTGGGCCTGAGATGTTGCTTTATTGCTCATGCAGATATGGATTGGTACAGTCTGCAGATTATTTCATTGATTTTTACAATCGCAAATACAACTTGACCTGCCCTTAGGTAGCACATAGATGTGCTAAAGGTTGTTGTGACTGAGGCCCAGAGTCATCGACCGCTCAACAAACCATTTCAAAATGCAACCCAGAGTTTTATTTGAACTATGCGTCTTTTTACGAGTTTGGCGGTCTGTGAATCACCGTGCCTACGGTTGCAGAACGACTGCCGCAAGCTCAGTGGCCTGACCACCCTATTACAAGATTGTCGGATTGCTTTTGCAAAGACCAAGGCCGAGCCACTGACACTGCCAGCCGTCTGCAGACAACTGCGGTTGGGGAAATTCATCTGCCATAGGGCGGTACATAGGAATATCACCGGCGCCCATATTATGAGTTGGCTTTTCGTCGAGCTGACCGTGGTGGTGGGACCGCTGTCTTCAGGTTAGCGGACACGAAGGACTTTGGGTGCATACTCACTCCTTTCCTGTTCTTCCCATCAGAGTTTGACATTAATCCCGTTCTCCAGATCCCCCCTTCACAGCAGCATCTTCACCCCGAGGAATACAACCCTGTCTGTGGCGATAGACAGGTAAGCGCTCTTTGTACCATATACACATTGCATGGACTGCCCACATATGGGTCAGACTCCGGCAGTGGCTAGATGGTATTTTCCCACATGTAAACACAAGAGATGATGGACAGAGCACTGAAACTTTTCAGACACTCACCCCCAGTCACAGATCTGAGTTTAATCCATCATCGTTCTTTAGCTCACTTCGCCACCTCAGTTCAGACCCAGCTATATGCAAATCAGTCTTGACCCTTTGCCTCATGGGAACAGCCCAGCCCGAACTGCCAAGCCAGGTCTTCCATGAACCGGAAACAAGCACCTGGGACCAGTTTCGGGCTAACACCCCTCATCAGCCAGGCTAGCTTGAATCCAGTGGCAAAGTGAGCAAGGGACCCACGTCTGGGCATACCCTGCCAACTTAGGGCGAACAAAGCAAACACAAGAGATGATGCATGTAGCACTGAACCTTTTCAGACACTCACCCACAGTCACAGATCTGGGTTTAATCCATCATCGTTCTTTAGCTCACTTCGCCACCTCAGTTCAGACCCAGCTATATGCAAATCAGTCTTGACTCTGTGCCTCATGGGAACAGTCCAGCCCGAACTGCCAAGCCAGGTCTTCCCTGAACCGGAAACAAGCATCCTGGGACCGGTTTCAGGGTAGCACCCCTCATCAGCCAGGCTAGCTTGAATCCAGTGGCAAAGTGAGCAAGGGACCCACGTCTGGGCATACCCTGCCAACTTAGGGCGAACAAAGCAAACACAAGAGATGATGGATGGAGCACTGAACCTTTTCAGACACTCACCCACAGTCACAGATCTGGGTTTAATCCATCATCGTTCTTTAGCTCACTTCGCCACCTCAGTTCAGACCCAGCTATATGCAAATCAGTCTTGACTCTGTGCCTCATGGGAACAGTCCAGCCCGAACTGCCAAGCCAGATCTTCCCTGAACCGGAAGCAAGCATCCTGTGACCGGTTTCAGGGTAGCACCCCTCATCAGCCAGGCTTGAATACAGTGGCAAAGTGAGCAAGGGACACACGTCTGGGCATACTCTGCCAATTTAGGGCGAACAAAGCAAACACAAGAGTCTGGAATGTTCCCATGAGGCACAGATTCAAGACTCATTTGCATATAGCTGTGTCTGAACTGGGGTGGCGAGGTGAGCTAAAGAATGATGATGGATTTAACTCAGATCTGTGACTGGGGGTGAGTGTCTGAAAATTTTCAGCGCTCCGTCCATCATCTCCTTGTGTTTGCTTCATATTCCTACATGTATCATGCATTTGTGCAAATTCGACACGTATGCAGTTTAAATGCTCACATAGACATCAGTATATATGGAAAAACATTCAGCACGGCCACACGACCTCGGAAGCCATACTGCGGTCCACTCGTAATACCTCCGGCACTGCAGTCTTCTAGAGGACGCAGCCACGGTCTTAGGCCATTTGGACAGCCAAACACGTAATAAGGCTGTATGATTTCAACGTAGTATGCAGCTATCCAATAGTGATAAAACCTACACAAAACAAATTCACTATTCTCCAATTCAAAATACAAATGAAAGAATGCATGAATGAATGATAGGACCTTGATAGTGCAGTACCACAAACTGGTCCCTGAGTTATATAAGTGATTTCAAATTGTTAAAATGTAAAGAAAAAGAATAAATACATAAATTTTTGATTATATGTAAACATTACTTTGTTCTAAATGTTAAAAAAGTTAAAACTGATGTTAAAGAAAGCTTCACAATAGTTTTAGATGTGCTAATTATCTTGTGCTTTAGATTGCTTCTTGGTACATATATTGTAAGTAATACAGGTTGGGTGGAGGTTCTAGAGAGTTTGTTGGACTACTTACCCCTCTCCCAAACCTTTGAAAACATTTGTTTGAGTACATCTGTGGATGTGCAGCAGGCATTGGTTGATATACCAATGGGACTTTCAGGGTCATAATGTTTTAATTTATTGCTGACATAGTTTGGGGCAAACACAAGTGCATTGCATGGAGTAGAAGATGGAGATCTTAAGAGGTCTTAATATCCTTATGAATATTTAATAAGACATAGCTGTTTTTCGAAGTGTATTGAAACCAGATTTTTCTGCCATTAAGTTCTTTTAAAAATCGCGAAGGGCAAATAGGAGTATTCTTAGAATGAGAATATAAATGTTGACATGATGTTTGTCTTATTGAACGTCACCCAATAAAGAAATTTGGTAACCAGGCCCAATACTTGCA
The DNA here is from genome assembly GCA_963921515.1 of Calotriton arnoldi. Classification (NCBI taxonomy): domain Eukaryota; kingdom Metazoa; phylum Chordata; class Amphibia; order Caudata; family Salamandridae; genus Calotriton; species Calotriton arnoldi. Next base: position 219,008 of record CAWUFW010012426.1, on the reverse strand, counting down.
TAATTTAGGTTTTCTTTTAAAAACTAGCTGAGAGTTCCTGCTGACTGGTAATGATACCAGAGTTTAACAATATTGTACAAAAAGTTATCTTTATTAGTTATTATCCTAGATAACAATGAGAAGATATTTCACTTCTTAATATACTAATTGGTTTACAGGCTGGTGGAATCAAATGGAAGCACAAGCAGCCTACTATTATTTTTATTACAATGTGATGAAGTTTCTTAATGCTGCTTACATTGACAAAATACTTTTGGATATGATGTAGGTAATTGGGGGTGTTTACTACTGTGCTTCCATACTCTCAAAGATAATTAAGTTTATTTAAGCTTTACTGCTAATGCACAATCAGCTTTTGAGAATAAACAGAAATAAATAGTGTTTATTATTCACCTGACCTATAGAATAGAAGGAGTAGGGAACAATCTATATTCACATAGTTCTCCCTGCTAAGAGTGCTGTTCCCAGGAATTAAAAACTACAGCACACTATTTGGATAACATTTCTGGACATAAAGAAGCTATCAAGTGTGCTCTCTATAGGGAATTACAAACAGAACATAGAAATGTACTTTAGCCAAAACAATCACAGAAATATGATATCTAGTTCATGACTCAAATCAGAAATAGTACTTCATCGCCTACTCCAGAAATAAGTCATATGGTTTTAATGATTGGAGATACAAAGTATGCTGAGAAGAGCATTTTTAGATTTGTTTTACATATTTAAAGCTTATGTTGAGTAACAACTATTGTAAATGTCCTGAACATCAGGATGATACTGGCTTCATGATGAACTATCAATGACACTTACATGTGAAAATTTTTGTAGCATATAAATGTTGATGAAATAAATTAAAATGTTAGATCATGTCAGACAAAAATAAAAATATGAAGGAATATTTTCTCGTTTACAATACTAATATTGAATTGTAATGTGTTGCATATATCAGGCGGAATCTTCAAAAGTGAAAATAATGATATCTGGGATGATGTAAAGACTGTGTAAAATAAAGTATGTCCACATATGGTTGAATAAACACTTGAGGACCCCTCGTAAGTTAAGATGTGTTTGGGAGCTCACATACCATTAGTTATGCCAGTTAGACAGAGAATATTACTTAGTAACTTTGAGACCAATTAATGCACACTCTTTGAAGGTCGATATTCAAAAGACAAAAAGCTATCCACCTAATCTTTGAAACTTGATTATCTACATTCCCAAATATTAAAGACCCGTCTGGGTTGCAATACATGAGTAGCTATGGAGCAGTTAAGATGCAGGTTTCATAGGTAATAATACCCTCTGATGGAGAATAAAGGTATAATCAGTGAGACAACAAACGTTAGCTCTTTATAGTCCTTCCTTAAAGGCAGTTCTTCCTCTGAGTAGACTTACTTGTGCATGAGATCTCCTGCTGCTTCTTGATAATTTGCTAATAATGTATCCCTATTTGAATCAATGTATTTGTAGTGAACAGCCAAGCATTTCAAACCGCTTGTTACTATACTGGGGTGAGAATTGTTATTAGTCACAATCCTGTATATGCTAAAAAACCTTCATTGAATAGAGTGTAAGCAGGGACTAACCACCCAATTTAACAATTATCTTTACAGGCAAAATTGCTGTAACCAGCTACAGGAATTCAACCACAGACATTTGTTAAGGAAAATGCCTTGTCTAATCCCTTCAAAATGGGATGTAGACCCAAACTCACTAACTCACATCAAAGGCTGATTTACTCATATTAGAGGCTGGATGATTAAGATGAAGTTCACATTTAGTTTATATAGTTTGCAAAGAAAGCCATATAAACAATTCATTTTATAGGTATATACAAAAACAAACAAAATAACTTTTCCAGTTTGAAAGAAATAGAGGTATTAATTGAGGGGGTGAAACCAACCTCAAGTAATAATCAAAATCCTTGTTGAGGTGAGCCCTCAAAGTAATTTGGTTAACCTGGGCTCAACACACTGGTAGCTATGGTACAGAGCAGACATGCTCAGCTTAGAGACAATGTATAAAGTAGTTATACAGTACCAAAACATAAATAAAGCGAAAACACAACAGAAGAAAAAAATCAAACCAATTTAGAAAAATAGTGCACATTTTAAGAAATACAATGACACCAAAATGACAAAAAATCCCAAAAGGGAACCAGAGTTATGGATTTTTAAAATATACATTTTAAATAGTGCCAACTGTAGTCTTCTGGTTGCACTTGGCCGGTACCTAGGCACAAATTAAGTCTAACCATGATCGAGTGCTGATTGGATACAGAAACCAGGTTCTACCCAGTCATAACTGGACCTTGGGCGTCTGATTTAGAGTTCAGCGGATGGGTTACTTTGTCACAAACGTGACAGCTATCCTGCCTAAAGTATCACAAATGACATTAGATTTAATGCACTTGAATATTGTGGATGGGATATTCTTCACATTTATGGTGGAATGACCCATCCACTAAATTCTAATTCAGGTCCTTTATCTCTGAAATGGAAGTCAAAAATTCTCTGCAGGGCAAAGGACCAGGTTCTGGCCAAAAAAGGGTCCATGTCATCTGATAGCTGTGGACGAGGTTTCACAGATGCTGTTTACATTTGATGGAAAAGCTCAGACCAGGAGAAATTTGAATTTCCCGCCCAAAGAAGGTACCTCGCTGGCCAGATACTTTTTCTGCCTTTGCCCGGTGAAGATTTCTACTAGGCCTTGGCAGAAAATTCACTCCGTTTAAGAGTTTGCAGAATTCAGGAACTCTGTGTTCCGTTTGGAACGTGGAGTTCCTGATAAATTCTATCTTCCTCTGCGTAATGGAGTTTTTCTTCTGTTGGCTCACACAAGACTTGTTTTGGCATGTGCTGAGCGAGCACATCAAGGTTTGCCGGCCACTAGCGAGCAAGGGTGACCGTGGCTGCACCTCGAGCACATGCTCTACTCAAAAAGGCATTTTTGAATTAATATTCTCCTCCAACCAATCGTTCAGGTTGTTTTTTAGTGCGAGAAGCCATTTTTTTATTTTACTTTTTTCCAACAAGGAGAAAGTGCCCCATAGACTCCAACTTCCTGTTCCTGTCCAGCAGGCTCCTCCCAGTGCTTTGTCCATCTCCTGGTCACTTTTCATTTGGAATTGGAGCTGGAAGGATTACTCTCTTTGTCTGCTGCATATATTCCATTGGATTTAAGGATTTTGTTTTGAGATTTCAGAAGGAAGTTCAAAAACTCTTGTATAAGGGTGTTGTTTGCTTGATAGAGGGCATGCACCAGTATTTATTTGTACTTTTATTCAGTTTTTAAAATGTATTGTGGTGGGTGGCCTGCAGTTTCAGTAGGGGCCTAGTTATATTTTGGATTTCATTTTCCCTCTTTTGTAAAGGTACAGTGTTGCACAGATATGTACATTTTCTCCATGTTTGCAATATTTTTTTATTTTACTATGTGGCCTAGTTTGCCAATGGGTCATCTAGTCAGTAGGCCCAGGCCAGTATTAGTCATGGATAGATGAAACAACTGTTTGTGTTATATATGGTGTATTAAAACATCATTTAGGGCTTTGATGGCATTGGATTCAATTAATAATGTGGTGGTTTTTTTTTGTATTTCATGTTTTTTTGTGTGTATGTGGGGTAATAGTTGATGTCTTGGGAGGATTAGTGGTGACTTGTTGTACATTTTTATAGCTCAGTTAATTTTCATTTTTGGCATTGCTGAGTTAATGGTAGTGTTTTCTACAGTGTTACCATTGACTCTTTTGCCTGGCCAGTGCGTGTGTGTTTTCCATACATAGGCCACCATTTGTCTTTGTTCTCCATGCCACATGGCCAGTGGCCATATTGTGTAGTCATTTTCCATAGGCCTCCATGTTTTCTATGTTGTGGCCATGACTCCTTACTTGCTGCTCGACCATGTGGTAGGTGGCCATTTTGTGTAGCCAGCTAGTGTGCTTTTGCCATAGATTTGCATGTACTCTTTGTTGTGGATATGCCTCTTTGCTTGCTGTTGTTTGTTGACCATGTGGCCGGCAGCCATTTTATGCACCCACCCTTTTTTCCAGTTTTCAAATGGAGATTGATAGGAGAGGGCTATGTTTTTTTGTATTTGTTCATTTTTTTTTTACCTTTCCCTATTATCAGTTTAATATTATGCTTGAGGATCATTGTAGTGTTTGCATATTAACAATTTTATATCATATGCTTTTTGCATTTTTCACCTGCACCCGCTTGCCTCCCAATGGGTTTCTCAAAGTCCAAAGTATCCCCAGTACAGCAACAAATAATTATTGTTGTTATTTTTATTTTATTTATAAAAAAATATTTTAATTTCTTTTATTTTAGTTTTTATATTTTTTATTTTATTTCATTCATGTTTTTATTTCTTTTTTTAAAACATTTTTTTTAACATTTTTCCACCATCTATCCACCACCTGCCTGCCATAGGCGCACAGCCGCGCAACAGCATTCATTTCCCCATGGATTCCTTGCCTGCCATAGGCGCACAACACACTCCAGCATTAATTTTTTATGGATTAGTCCATATTTCCCTGGACCCCTTGCCTGCCACAGGTGTACAACCAGCATTCATTTGTTAAGGATTATTCAATTTTCCCCTAGACCCCATCCCTGCCATGGGTGAACAACACACACCAGTATTCATTTTGTAAGGATTATCCAATTTCCCCCTGGACTCCCTGTCTGCCATACATGCACAACACATACCAGCATTCATTTTGTAAGGATTATTCCATTTCCCCTGGAACCTCTTGACTGTCATAGATACACACCGGCATTCATTCTTTAAGCGTTATGCAATTTTCCCCTGCACGTCCCTGATTGCCACAGGTGTCTCCCTTAGATGCACTCAAAGCAGTCAGTTACTTTTGTATGTTGTTATCCTGATTGGAAATTAAATAGTATGTTCTGGTGGTGTGGTTTGACTTTGAAATGCACTGTTGTTAATTATTTAGGATAATAATGATAACTTGAGTAACCACACTAAATTATATTGTCTGCACTAATTCAAACTGCAACAATACCATGTTTCACTAAACGTTTTTCTTGCTTGTTTGCTTTTAGGTGCACAAGAGATACCACCCACAGTACTGCCAGTCACATGAGTCCTCCAATCTCTTCCACTTGTGCAGCTAAGCTTCAAGATAGCCCCAAAGAAAGGTCCTTACAAGAAAGTGGCAGTGGGAAGGAGAAGGAGAAGCAGATTTCCACTACTGGTCTGCCAGCCTGATCCTTTTTCGACAAACTTGTGCCTGCCATCGCAGCACTCCCGCATCAACGGTACCACGCCAACCTAAGCCCAAGCCCATGTCTCTTAGCAAGGGAGCCACTACAATCATGTTGACGCCAGCGAGCAGTGACAATTAATATGATTTGTCTCTTTTGCAAAGTAGTACCCAATCATTGTAGAAAAGTAGACAACAGCTGCAGCCAGCAATGGATCTTACTAAAGTAGGAGCAGAAGAGGAGGATGAGCTTCCTGCTGAGCAAGTACCTCCTTTTTTACAGCCATTGACTCCCAAATCTCCAGCAAGGAAAAGGAAGGGCACTCCACCATCTTCTCTAAGCCCCCCTCCTGATGATCTGAACACGGATTGGACCTCGGCTGAATCCGAGACCCACCAGGAGAGGCTCAGAAAAAGGAAAGTTCCTGAAAGCCTTACAATTAGAAAGGGGTGAGGATGACGAGCCAGTCATTGTAGAAGCTGACAAAGAGACCAACATTATCCCTCCTATTCAACCTGCTCCAAGGGAAGTGGCACCAACACCAGCTGTCATATTTGTTAGGCCCTCGCACTGCAGAGAGGCAATCGTCGACACACCTGCCTACCTCCAGTTCTTTAGGAATTGGCAGTTGGACCAGTGGCCCACTGAAAAGGAACAGCTCCCCAGTTTGGGACTTCATTTCAGTTAGCAAGCAGAAGGACAACATTGCAATATGCTCCATTTGCAACACTAGTGTTCGTTGAGGCAAGTTTTTGGTACACACTATGATAATGGAGGCCCTTTTGAGAAAACATCACTCACTCCGCTGGGAGGCGTGCCTTAATCAACTTTCTCTAAGTGGTGGTGGTCAAGGTGAGTTGAGAGCGAAATCAGCTACGAAGCCTCTGATCCGAGTGGGAGGTGTAGATGATGAGGAAGAACAGGATGACATATTATGCAAAGCAGTCCTGCCCCCAGCAGTGCCACGGTATCACCTGCCTCACAATGGTACAAGAGTCAGATACAGATGCAACAGCATGCAGTGACTGCCCCAAGATGCACATTGAATCTACCACCGCCTGTCTTCTCTGGAAGTCGCCTGCATCAGTGGCACCACAAAAGAAATCCAGGCTACTATTAGGAGTATGTTTAGGTAGGAGGGGTCCTACAAATGCAACCACCCAATGGCACCCTTGGACAATGCGAAACTGGCTAAAATGTTAGCGCTGGACCTCTTCCCATTTTCTTGTGTTAAAGGACTTGGTTTTTTAGAGTTTGTGAGAGCCATAAGCCCAAAATGAAAGCTTCCCAGCAAGACCTACTTAGCCAGAGAGGGTGTTCCAGCGCTCCATCATGATGTGCTGGAATGGGTTGGAAACGCTTTGCAGCAGAGTGCTGTTCAGACTATCCACCTGACGACAGACATGTGAACCAGTTGTCAAGCCACTGATTACATGTGTATCAAATCACAGTGGATCTCTTTTGTTGGGGTTAAGCAACAGATAGCTTCTGGTCTCAGTGCTGAAGATACTTTTAAGAGCGTTCGGCGGCATGCAACAATAGCCATGTTCACCATAATGAAATCCCATACAGCTGCAAACATCTTGAAAGACTTTAACAGCAAGGTATTTGAATGGCTGCAACCCAGGGGTCTCACAATTGGGTTTGTTGCCATTGACAATGGTAGTAATATAGTTGAGGCCATGGCAGATGGTGACTATTTCAGGGTCGTGCATTTGGCCCATTGCATCAACATCATTGTGTAGTACTTTCTCAAAAAAGAAGGCCTAGTCAGCAACTTATTGACCACCTGCAGAAGAATCTGCACTCATTTCAGCCATTCTTTTAAAGCCTGGAAGCAGTTGTGGATCATTCAGCGTGCTAATAGAGTACCAGTTAAAGCTCTCATAAAGGAGGTGCCAAAACGTTGGAACTCAACCTATTACATGTTGCATCTTCTATTTGAGCAGTACAAACCGATCAATGAGTATGTCATGCAAAGAAGAGGATGTAATTAAAAGCATGACCATTGGGATGCACAAATGGAAACTAGTCCAATGCCTGACAGAGATGCTACTTCCTTTTGAGGTTTTCACACAGGAAGTCAGCAAGGAGGACATTACGATGGGCCAGGATATCCAATTGTTGTATCTGCTAAGTGACCAGTTAAAAAGCATTCTGACAGGTTCAGAGCTGTAGGCGATGAAAACGAAAATGTGTATATCTTCGTTTGAAGCTTAATTCTTCGCTTGGCTGAGAATATAAGGATGCAAAGAGACATCATAACATCGAAAGAGTACATCTGTGCCATAATACTGGATCCACGTTACATAAAAATACTGCCTACCTTTCTTCCTTTTTCAGAGGGGGATATTTCAGAATTCAAGAACTCGATTGTGGAGTGAGCCAGAGTGCTGGAAGAAGAATAGCTGGAACATAGATTCCCACTCACAGAAAGATGTTCTGGGGTGCCGCCTTCAAACCCAGAGAGGGAGTCCTGTTGTCTCACAGCAGTCAACACCAGCAACAAAAACACAAATGGGAACAACAACAGGGACACAAGAATTGTCCACAACCTCTGCATTGACTTGGTGTCAAAGGGCAGGGCTTAAGTCCAGTGCAGAGGTGCTAGCAAAAGAGGTGAAGCAAGTGGCAGCACAAATGACCATTGAGAGGATGTCCATGAGAATCCGGATGACCCAAGAGAGGTCTCAGTGGACCAAAACCCATTAGTGTATTGGTATGCGAAGATGCACCAATTGCCATGCTCAGCAGGCTGGCAATAAAGTGTCTGGCCTATCCGATTGCCAGGGTAGCTGCTGAGCGTGTATGTAGTGCAGCTGGTGCAGTTGTCACAGTGAGAAGGACCAGTCTCTCACCTCAAAATGTGATGAGATTGACCATGATCAAAATGAATAACACTTTATACCACCAAATTTCACGGTTCCTGAAATACCATAGGAGAAGAATGAGGGTGATTGGTCAAACTCAGATCAGAATGTGCTAGCTGACAAACTTGTGGGTGAACCACCTGAGTTTGAGGATGAACTCTACTTCCAGATTGTGAGGAGTTTAGGAGGTGGTTGAGTTCCAGGTATTCAGTGAGCTGCTGTTTCTCGAGTACTTTGGCTGGGTAGGGGAGCAGGGAGTTTTTTCTAGGAAAACCTTTAAAAGAAAAAAATTAAAATCCCTCAATTTTTCTATTCTGGTGTTATTCTGCCTTAATCTTTTCAGCCAGACAGTCAGTATTTTTTACGTGAGGCATATGTGGCTAAAAATGGCCCTGTGACTCTCCTAATCACGCCAAATTCCAATGGTCCTAGGGGACCATCAATGTACTGCTACTGTGCCGCTATTAATTTTAAACAAGTGTTTGCATAGAGAATTGTTCACAATTTGTCTATTTTTTTTTTCTTGCTATCGCTACTCCTGCTGGTCCACCACTACCACCGACATGGAGCTGCTTCTCCCCTGCTCACCCTGCTCTGCCATGGCGCTGGGTGGGGAGAAAAAGAAAACAAACAGGAATTAAAGGGAAAAATAAAAAAAAGTACAAAAACGTCACAAAGAAACACAAAAATATGTCAAAAGCGTAAAATACACAAACACAAATAAACACACTGATACAATAAATACAATTGAGGGGTAGATGAGTTAGACAAGGGGAGGATTGAAAAGATTGAGTAAAGATTGAAAAACTAGGCACCTCACCATGAACAGAACAGAAAACAAAATAGCCACACCCAAGCAAACAACATGGTTGCCTTCGTGTGCATTTTCTGGTGCGAGAACGTGCTTCACGCTGTGTACAATGTGAAACGTCAGGCAAACTGGCATGCCGAGCAGCTCCGTCCGCTCGCAGAACTCCACGTATTCACGTATCGCGGCAGAGTTCTTTGGGCACTTCTTGGAGTTCTGAGAAGCGTGACACCGCAAACTCCGCCCAGGCCTAATTTCTACCTTCAAATGTAGTTACATTTTTGAAGGTCAGATTCTTCTAGCAGAACAAACTGCAGGCTGTAGTCGAAGAGGGCACCACAAGGCTGAATTCCTTCTATGCAAGGTCCTGCTGAATTGGACTTGCTGCTCCTGCCAAGCTCCAAACAGTAGCAACCTGAATCTTTCGCCCAGGGGCAATGCACCTTCATCTGATTGGGTTGGCATTTTGGCCCTGCTCCTCTGGAGGTCTTTGGAGCAACACCAGCCAAGGCTCTCGGATCTTAGGGACAGCACTTGGGGGTAATGGCTCCCTCTAGCAGGGTCCAGGGCAGGTCTAGTTAGAGATGGTCAGCTGGGCAGTTGCAGAAAATGCCTCTTGTTGTTTTTTTTGTCCTTGTAGCTTGAACAAAAGGTAAGCCTTAGTATCCTAGGAGTACACTTCTTTGACCTGGGCACAAGAGGGAGAGCAGGTCCAGTCTCTTCTCAGGTCACAGACAACAGATCGAGTCCTCTTCTGTTCTTCCACAAGTCCGGAAAGTATTATGACTAGAGCATTATGAGTGCCACATTTATGCCTGGCACTGGCCTATGAGTGGGGGTGACTCCTGGCTAAAGGGCCTGTAAATTAATTGCTACTAGTAGGCCTGCAGCACTGATTATGCCACCCTCTTAAGTAGGCTTTTAAACATGTCTCAGGCCTGCCATTCCAGCCTGTGTGTACTGTTTTAACCTGCCATTTCAACCTGGCAAAATACACCTTTTGCCAGGCCTAAATCCACCTTTTTTCAATACATATGTAGGACATGTGGGTTTACTTTTTACATGTCCTAAAGGTTTTTTTCAGGCCATTTCGGAACACTAAGTTACCTTATTACATTTAATAAGTGACAACGTTTGATTAAGAGCAGACAGATATATGGGGGCAGATTTACAATAAACTAATGCAGCGCGGTGCAGCAAGTCATTTTGCTGCGCCGCGCTGCGTTAGTTTTGAAGCAAAGGGATGCGACATATCTACAACAAAATGTTGCATCTCTGTGCTTCCCCCTGCACTGGCGCACAAACTGCTGCCATGCGCCGACGCAGGCATCCTTGCATCAAGGTGCAAGGATGCCTGCTTCACGGGGATGATTGTTTATGTGCAGGAAGGGATCCCTTCCTGCACATAAACAATCAGAAATGGCGTTTTCCAAATCCTATGTGTGCTGCATTAGCACACATCGAACTTGTAAAACGTCATTTATTTAAAGGATTGTTTATGTGCAGGAAGGGGCACCTTCCTGTATATAAACAATCATTAGAGGTTATTTCCTCGTTCTATGTGTGCTGCAGAATGCAGCACGCATAGAAAGAGGAAAACAACGAGGAGAAATTAATACATTTCTCCTAGTTGAGCCTCCCTACACCTCTCCTGGGAGGCGTAGCATTCAGACGCATTTCCAGAATTACGATTTCTTGTAAATCTGGAAATGTGTCTGGTTCCATGGGTATTACGTGGGAACACCCACAGCAACACCCATGGAATGCCCCTTTCACGCAAAGTGCAAAGGGGCCATATTTACAAGGACAGGAAAAGCCACGCTGGGTGACTTTTCATGTCCTTGTAAATATGAGGCAGAAAAATGCGCTGCCGGTACGTCACAAAAAGTGATGCACTGGCAGCGCAAGGGGCTTGTAAATCTGCCCCATGGTGTTTACACTCAAATGAATTGTAATTTAAAATCCTATTTAATGGTAAAGTCAGATATTAAGTCACAATTTTGAAAATGCAGCTTTTAGGAAGTTGGTATTTTCTTGCCCTAATTGTGTCTTCTGCCAGTGTCCTGGGTCACATCACTGTGGATGGCCCTGCTGTTGGGCTTTGTGTATCCCTCCCAGACAGTGAGACAAAAGGGCACTGGCTGTTGGCAGGATCGACGGAGCTGTTCCCTGCCCATTTACACTTCAAAGGGCTTGCCTCCAGCACACACAAAGGAACTCTCCCAATTGGTACCTTCAGAACCACTCTTAAGCACACCCCTTGACCTGTGGAAATTACAGAAGAAGGACTGCATTGCTTCCCAGAGGGCTACTCTGCTCCTTGAGGCTTGCCTTGCTCCCCAGAGGTCTGCCCTGCTGCTACCAGAGGACTGCACTGCTCTCTTAGAAGGAAGTCTGTACCTGCTTCCTTCATCCCAGACTTATGTGAGTGACTCCAAAGGTCAGTTGGCAGACCTCATGTCTGAGTTACAGGGAAACAACAAGCTCCAGAGGCCTCTCTGCAACTGCCAAACTGACCTGCTTCACTGGACCTGCAACTGGACTTGCCTGAGCCCTGCTGGAGTATGCCCCTGATCCCCAAGAGATGCCTCCCAAGATCCTGGACCCTGGTCTGACATCAGAGAGACCTCCAACTTGCCTCAGTGAAGGTTCTGTCGAGTCTGGCGTGTAGTGGTGCAAAAACCTGCAAAGCCTAATCACACAGCTGAGAGCTTCATCGGAACAAATGCTGTGTGATGCAAAGACCTGCAAAGCATTACTGATCAGCTGAAACCTTCAATGAAACCAACACAGAGCACCCAAAAGGCCCACAAGGCCTCACAAAACAGCTGAATAGTTCTTCAGAACTGGCTCCGAGTGATGCAAAGCCCCAAATAGCCTTAACGCACAGCTGAATTCTTAATTGAAACATCGCCAAGTAACGCAAAGCAACACTGCGCAGACCTCTCATCAAGGAAATAAGGTACAACACCCAGTGGGCTAAACTTGTTCCTGTGCCCCGCCTTTACTCTTGGCCTGAATTTCTGACCTTATCCTGGTTCAGCATGACCAGATACCCTTAGTTGGTGCTGTCTGCTTCTTGGCTCTATTTTTATTAACAAATGTAAGATTGCATATCTCCGGTGCTACTTATTGGGTTTTTGTTGTCCTGGTATCATTTTATTTATTACAATGTACTAAATGTTTCTAAGTTGGGTTGGGATTTTTCTAGTGTTGTGTTTTCACTTTATTGCTGTGTGTATGTTGCATAAATGCTTTACACGTTGCCTCTAAGTTAAGCCTGACTGATTTGTCCCAAGCTACCAGAGGAGAGGGATAAGCAAAGGTTAATTTAGTTATTTGTGTGGTTCACCCTGACAAGGATTGTGGTTGTTGGCTGAGTGGGACTTCCGCTCACTCAACCAATAGCCCAATTTCTTACAGAGGTGACTTATTAATATTTGAAAGGAAGGTTTAGGTCTGTCAAAAGGGGTTATTTTGACAAATTGAGTTTGCAATTGAAGCCTGAACAGCCAAATTAAACCTGAGGGGGCTGCCATCCTGTTTGCACTGTCACTGTAGTGGATAGCACAATGGGTGCTGCAGTCCACTTGTGAAATTTAACTTACAAGCCCTTGGTACAATTGTGTACCATGAACTAGGGACTTACAATTAAGTTAAATATCCCAATCAGAGGTATGCCAATTTCATCATGTTGAAATGGAGAGCACCAGCACTCTACTCCTGGTTAGCAGGGATAAAGCACAGAATTCAACAACCAGCAAAAATAATCAAGGCAAAATTTGGGTGCGATACCACAAAAAATATGGTAAATTCCAAACACAGTTAATCAATATTTACACACACATATATTTGTGGGTCAAAAATAAATAACCCTATTACAATAATGCTAATGCCAGTTAAAGTATCACAACAGAAGTGTTTTTATAAAATGTACAATCATAGTTCATTTGACTTTCAAATCTGCCATACAATCAACCATAACAAGTTTATGATTCTCTTTGTATCTGCCATATAACCTACATCTAACATTTTTACATCAGTATGCATTCAGTTTTCTCATTTCCCAGAGAGTTCTTAGTGAAATCTTGTGAAATAAACCGGAGAAGCAGAGCCGATAACTGAGATCAGAAGTTAGCGATATCTCCATACTTATACAGTGCACAATAGTGTCTATATGAGGAGTTTGCTCTTAACATAGATAAGTTTGCCATTCTTGGAAATTGCTTCCATTTTGCAGTTGACTTTGAAAGCACCAGTTGTGGTGCTGTTATATGAAATCAATTCCCTGAAGCCTAGGATATTAAGCCACATCATTAAAGAAGTTGCAGGATTATATTCTGTTGTAAGGCTTAATGCTTACATTTTATCACAGAGGATGGTTTTCATTGTATTAGTTTCGCTTCTACGTGAACTAAAATACCAGTTTACCAATTTAAGAAAAGACCCAAATGTTTTCCTAGAGCAACTCTAGGTGCTCAACCTGAGCTGGGTGTTGCATCCACAAAACTATTCTAAAAACACTTGCATCATGTAGGAACGTGCCTTTTTTTTTACATGGCCCCCCCACTTTTTGCCTGTTAAATGATGCAATTTTGACTGGAAGTGCACAGGGTTTCTGCTAACCAAGTCCCCAGTGTTAGAACTCTTCCCCAAAACTGTACAATTGTTTCCCCAATAGTCAAAAACCTCTAGCACTCCCTGTAAGTTTGTAGTAAGTGGCACCCCTGGTACGTAGGGCCTGAGGTACTAAAGAGGGTCCCTAAGGGCTGCAGCAAGAATTGTGCCACCCTAAGGGATGCCTCACCAAGCCCATGCAAGACTGCCATTGCAGACTGCGTGTCTTGGTGCAGACAAAAGTCAAAACACGAAATGTGACACATCACTGTGTGCCATGTCCCCTACACTACATGTAGTATTTGTAAAGTCACCCCTACAGCAGGCCTAACAGTCCTAAGTCAGGGTGCTGAATATTACATGTGAGGGCATACCTGCATGAGCAGATATGTCCCTGTGCAGGTCAGTCCTATTTCTGTCAGCACAAGTGACCAGGGAAGCCATTGCAAAACATGTGCTGGACACTGGTGAAAACGAGTTCTCCAGCTACATGATGTCTTCACTGAAGATAGGGATGTTTGGTATCAAACCCACATGGATTCCAGTGTTGTATTTACCAAGACTTGCACCCAGAGGGCACCTTAGAGGTGCCCCATAAAACCTACCAGCCTCTGGTGTACTCGCGGACTGGTTTCTGCCAGCCTGCCACCTGAGACACTGTTCTAACCTCCTAGGGCGAGAGTCTTTTGCTCTCAGGAAACCCAGAATAAAAGCCTGTCCATGAAGAGGGTGTCACACCCTCTCCAACAGGATGACCTGCTGATTAGCCTTCTTAGGCCAACAAGCTTCAAAGAGCTGCCGCCTTTGAAATGAGAATCTACCTCCCCTCACAGTAAAGGAAGCCGACCCCCTTTGTCCAGAGCCTCTTTGGCACCTGGACAGGTGGGGAAATTAACTAGTCAGGTAGGCATGCCACCCCCAGGCTAGAACCATCCCTAAGGTGGGCTAAACTGAGGTAGACATGACTTTCCAGAAGTAGATATCTTTGGGATCTGCGGAGTGTACGCCTCGTATGCGGACCCTACGCTCCGCAACCGTAGAGTATGTATTCGGGCCGGAAGCTCCGAAAACAAACCGGAACCCATTCTTTCATATAGGAAATGACGTACAGGAAGTGGTAGACAGGAAATACATCACAGGAAGTTGTTGACAGGCATTTTGTGTTCATTCTGAGTCATCCTCTCACACAGATCAGATCCTCTGCCATCCTGCTGCTCAGTTCAACCTAATTACCCCCAAAATGGCAGAGGGTTATGAGGAGAAAGCACCCCCTTTCACTGAAAGGGAATTAGACATTTTAGCTTAACAAATATCCTCAGCTATATGGGGGGCCAGAGGACCAGCTGAGTATTGCAGCGCGGGCCACACTATGGGCCAACATTGGGGAGCGCTGCAGTGCAGTGGGCGTATACACCAGGAAGGCCAGGGCATGCCGCAAGCGCTGGGAGGACCTAAAATGATGGGCCCGGCACAAGGCTGAGGAGCTATTGGGCCAGTCTTCCCAGCACCATGTGCATCGTCCCCGCCTCTCGCCACTGTACA
Organism: Calotriton arnoldi; assembly: GCA_963921515.1. Lineage (NCBI taxonomy): Eukaryota > Metazoa > Chordata > Amphibia > Caudata > Salamandridae > Calotriton > Calotriton arnoldi. The sequence goes on along the minus strand of CAWUFW010012426.1, from coordinate 203,937 downwards.
GGAGGGTCCTGCGTGTAGCTTGGCCAACCCTCCATGCTCAGCTGGAGGAGCATGAGCAGCAGAGACCTGGCAAGTGCATTATATGCAATATGTTTTCTGAAAGTATGATGTAAGTGAAGACAGAGCTGTACCATCATGTGTCCCATGCACCCATTTACATATTCTGTGTCTATGCAGCAGTCACCATGGAGCAAAAGGCTCACTGTAGTACATTGACTGTACAGGGCAGAGTGCATTCTGGGAGTGGTAGTTTTATTATGACAACTGGGGAATTGAGCCACACACGTGCATTTGTACAGCAATTTGCACTGCCAGCACCACTAACAGTAAATCAATGGCATCATAACTGATGTGTGCATTGGATGAGGAATAGTACAGACATTGTCCAGTGTGTGTATGAGAGGCCAATGGGTATTGGATGCTGTGGCTTGCATTGCATTTGGTGAGCTTGGGTTCTGATTAAGACAGATCATCATGTGCCATGGAGTCAAGACAGACTTTGAGACCCTTGCCTCACTCTTAATTGTTTCCAATTTCTACAAGTGTGTCCACAGACACACATCTTACCCTCAGTGGCTAGTATGCCAATTTTAAAGTCCAGGCTATCTTGAATCCAGTGGCAAAGTGAGAAAGGGACCCACGTCTCGGCATACCCTGCCAACTTAGGGCGAACATAGCAAAACCAAAGGGGATGATGGACGGAGTGTTGAACATTGCAAGCACTCACCCCCAGTCAACTGATCTGGGTTTAATCCATCATCATTCTTTAGCTCACTCCGCCACCCCAGTTCAGATATGGCCATATGCAAATCAGTCTGACCCTGTGCCTCATGGGAACAGTCCAGCCCGAACTGCCAAGCCATGTCTTCCCTGGACCGGAAACAAGCATCCTGGGACTGGTTTCTGGCTTACAGCCATCATCAGCCAGGCTATCTTGAATCCAGTGGCAAAGTGAGCAAGGGACCCACGTCTGGGCATACTCTGCCAACTTAGTGCGAACATAGAAAAACCAAAGCGGATGATGGACAGAGTGTTGAACATTGCAAGCACTCACCCCCAGTCAACTGACCTGGGTTTAGTCCATCATCATTCTTTAGCTCACTCCGCCACCCCAGTTCAGACATGGCCATATGCAAATCAGTCTGACCCTGTGCCTCATGGAACAGTCCAGCCCGAACTGCCAAGCCATGTCTTCCCTAGACCGGAAACAAGCATCCTGGGACCGGTTTCTGGCTTACAGCCGTCATCAGCCAGGCTATCTTGAATCCAGTGGCAAAGTGAGCAAGGGACCCACGTCTGGGCATACCCTGCCAACTTAGGGCAAACATAGCAAAACCAAAGGGGATGATGGACGGAGTGTTGAACATTGCAAGCACTCACCCCCAGTCAACTGATCTGGGTTTAATCCATCATCATTCTTTAGCTCACTCCGCCACCCCAGTTCAGATATGGCCATATGCAAATCAGTCTGACCCTGTGCCTCATGGGAACAGTCCAGCCCGAACTGCCAAGCCATGTCTTCCCTGGACCGGAAACAAGCATCCTGGGACCGGTTTCTGGCTTACAGCCATCATCAGCCAGGCTATCTTGAATCCAGTGGCAAAGTGAGCAAGGGACCCACGTCTGGGCATACTCTGCCAACTTAGGGCGAACATAGCAAAACCAAAGGGGATGATGGACAGAGTGTTGAACATTGCAAGCACTCACCCCCAGTCAACTGACCTGGATTTAGTCCATCATCATTCTTTAGCTCACTCCGCCACCCCAGTTCAGACATGGCCATATGCAAATCAGTCTGACCCTGTGCCTCATGGGAACAGTCCAGCCCGAACTGCCAAGCCATGTCTTCCCTGGACCGGAAACAAGCATCCTGGGACCGGTTTCTGGCTTACAGCCGTCATCAGCCAGGCTATCTTGAATCCAGTGGCAAAGTGAGCAAGGGACCCACGTCTGGGCATACCCTGCCAACTTAGGGCGAACATAGCAAAACCAAAGGGATGATGGACGGAGTGCTGAACATTGCAAGCACTCACCCCCAGTCAACTGATCTGGGTTTAATCCATCATCATTCTTTAGCTCACTCCGCCACCCCAGTTCAGACATGGCCATATGCAAATCAGTCTGACCCTGTGCCTCATGGGAACAGTCCAGCCCGAACTGCCAAGCCATGTCTTCCCTGGACCGGAAACAAGCATCCTGGGACCGGTTTCTGGCTTACAGCCGTCATCAGCCAGGCTATCTTGGATTAAACCCAGATCAGTGGGTCCCTTGCTCACTTTGCCACTGGATTCAAGATAGCCTGGCTGATGATGGCTGTAAGCCAAAACCGATCCCAGGATGCTTGTTTCGGTCCAGGGAAGACATGGCTTGGCAGTTCGGGCTGGACTGTTCCCATGAGGCACAGGGTCAGACTGATTTGCATATGGCCATGTCTGAACTGGGTGGCGGAGTGAGCTAAAGAATGATGATGGATTAAACCCAGATCAGTTGACTGGGGGTGAGTGCTTGCAATGTTCAACACTCCGTCCATCATCCCCTTTGGTTTTGCTGTGTTCGCCCTAAGTTGGCAGGCTATGCCCAGACGTGGGTCCCTTGCTCACTTTGCCACTGGATTCAAGATAGCCTGGCTGATGATGGCTATAAGCCAAAAACCGGTCCCAGGATGCTTGTTTCCGGTCCAGGGAAGACATGGCTTGGCAGTTCGGGCTGGACTGTTCCCATGAGGCACAGGGTCAGACTGATTTGCATATGGCCATGTCTGAACTGGGGTGGTGGAGTGAGCTAAAGAATGATGATGGATTAAACCCAGATCAGTTGACTGGGGTGAGTGTTTGCAATGTTCAACACTCCGTCCATCATCCCTTTGGTTTTGCTGTGTTCAGCCCTAAGTTGGCAGGGTATGCCCAGACGTGGTCCCTTGCTCACTTTGCCACTGGATTCAAGATAGCCTGGCAGATGACGGCTGTAAGCCAGAAACCAGTCCCAGGATGCTTGTTTCGGTCCAGGAAGACATGGCTGGCAGTTCAGGTTGGACTGTTCCCATGAGACACAGGGTCAGACCGATTTGCATATGGCCATGTCTGAACTGGGGTGGCGGAGTGAGCTAAAGAATGATGATGGATTAAAGCCAGATCAGTTGACTGGGGGTGAGTGCTTGCAATGTTCAACACTCCGTCCATCATCCCCTTTGGTTTAGCTGTAACAACAAGCCACTAGTGTTCACCAGTGTACAGCACTACCTGATCAGTCTTCAAAGCCAATATGTGGCAGTGGATTATCAGCTTTTGTGAGGGAATATCAAAAGGTCACACTCACAACTTAGCAAACCTAATAGCCCAGACCCTATATGGATGTGTGGCCCCCAATTGGCATTTGTGTTGTCTCATACAATGCTACACAGCAGATAACATTTGTCCGGAAGTAAAAGTGCAGAGACTCCATATCACAGGCACATTGCAATACCATCTGGACTCTCGCTGATCTCCTTTTGTAGACTGGGTTTGGAAGCTGCCTATGTTGCAGTGACAGGACACACAGATCCCAAGAATGCCAAAGGTGAGGGTTAGTCAGTACGGATTTGTAAGCCACCAAAATTCAAGTGAGATGTCCAAGTCTGACTAAAATCAGGAGATGACAGTGAACATACACATAAATTAAGCTCCTAATCACTGACAACTGTATAGTATGATCAGAGAAGAACAACGTCTGCCTTTGGCTCATCTAGGTATGTGTCTTGTTCTGATGAGTACGACCACTACATCATGATTTTTCTTACATTTCAGTGGACTCAGCTGGCCAAAAGGACCAACAGCAGGACACGGTTCAGAGCAGTTTACACTATTTGAAGCACACGCAATTCAAATTATAAAGCAATATGATACACTTCAGTAATGTCAAAACACAATGATAGAGACTCTTTATCTTCTTGGGTGTTTTTATTCCATCCACTTCTTTTAGCCAACTTGTTTTGTTGCTTTTGGGTGTCACCTCTACGACTTCCTCAGGGCAAAAAGTAATGCAAATGCCAGTTTTGTAATACAAGCAGAAGTTGTGTTTGAAAGAACACAAAGCATGCCTTCAAAATGTTGCCCTGTGCAAAAACACAAACGTGATGTGCTCATTATATGCACAGTGTGGTTGAAGACACCAACATATGTTTATTAAACGTCAATAATAATCACAACAATTATTCTGTGCGTTTGCCACTATTCAGCCAAGCATAAGCATGCCCAAGTTTGAAAGACATTTGGTGACATACCAAAAATTCAGGAAATGAATATAGCATACTTTATCAAGATCTGTGATGCCCCTAATGTGATGCTTAGTTTTAGCCATATCCTGTGTTTTATTATAAGATCTAGATCACATGTGAGTAGTGCAGACTCCCAAGGTATTTGGAAGCCCCGGAAGTGTGCTGTACCTTAAGGTATTGTGTATGTTCAAAATCACGACCTACGAGAGCCAGGAAAGAATACAGTGTGGCATGAGACATAATGTATCATTGATAAACCTTTTAATCAAAGATTGCAATATTTCAAGCTAGTATTCCAGAGGTTGGGCTTACCTCCTAATGCCTGTTATCTGCTTAAGAGTTCACAAGTCCAAAATATTCCAATAGAGATCAAATTGCCATTCAGTGTAATTATCCAAATATCAGGCACGGAAATCGTGTGCATGCCAAAATCTGGAAAATATATATAAAATAACATGAGTCACTGATTCCCTTTTCCGTTGTCAAAATAATCTCAGGGACTTACCCTGATAATATTTAAGCCGTGGTTCAATAACCCTTGGGAGACCTATAAGCTCCCGTATATTCCAAGCAGGTCCCAGAAGTGCGGGGAAGCCTGTGAATACGAGAAGTATACCAGTAAGTATTTTCTAATGTTATATGGTTCCAGATAAGCAAATGTGCGCGATCTTACCTGCTGCCGTCTATTCTCGTCGCCCGATTACAGGTAATCCGTTCGCCGACTCGTGTGGAGTTTAAATCATTGAAGCTAGGAAATCAAAAGAGGACTTACGTCTTACGTGCCCTAAGCTAAGCGCCATCTTTGAAAGGTGAAATTTCACGTACGCGTAAAGGGAAAACAGTACCCCTTGAAAACAAATGGAGGCAAATAAAATATGATGTAGGTCAGTGCGTGAGCGCCATCGTTAAAGGATTTAAGTTCGAAATAACTGGAAACCAATGCTTCACGAACGAAGTTGAGCCAACTAATTGAAATATTGATCCAATGCACCCGATAAATGCAAAGTACAATAAAAGTATCTAAAACAAAATGAGGGGCTGGTGTGAGCCACCCTGTAGTTTTAGCTCCCGCAATTAAAAATGTGCATAAAAATAATCAATGAACTATAGACAGAGTTAGAAAAGTTCGGGCGTAAACAGAAAAGACTGTTCTGTCGCTGCTCATAATACTGAAGAATTTCAAGTGTTCACCCACGGGCAATGGCCTAGTGGGTGCAAAGTCAGTCAGAGGGTGAAAATAGGCATAACAATTGTAAGTCTAAGAACAAGAAAAGACTTCGTAATAGTCCTCATTTTAAAATATATAGCTACGTTATCCTTGCTAAAGTGATAAAGACCACTATGTAGTTTGACTACATATAATAAAATGTTCAAGAGCGTAACTAGTAAATATAACACTAAGTCCCCTAAGAAATATTGCAACTCATGATCAAAATTAAGGCCGTCTTCTACGGCCCTGAGACGCATGATCCACTTTGCTCCATGTCTGTGGAGCTTTAACTCTCTGTTTCCCCCGTGTCTCGCAGGACATGTTCTATGCCATAGAATACAAAGGTTTTGTTAGATCCTTGTTCAGCACAGTTGTATACATGCTCCGCAATTGGGTATCTTACATCATTCTGTTTGATAGCCCGAATATGCTCGCTCACTCGATCTCCTAATGGTCTTATCGTTCTCCCCACGTAAATTTTACCACATTTACATGATATTACATAAACTACGAATTTGGTGTTACAGTTAGTATTAGTCAGAATTGTGTACATTTCACTTGTGTTGCCGCTAAATTGTTTGGTTTTATCCTGTGCCCATCTGCACCTCCCGTAGTGGCCGAACTTGTAAAACCCCTTAGAGAATTGCGTCAACCATTGATTATGTCATGCCCCCATTGGATAACTAGGGCTCAGAATGGAGCTCAATGTTTTACCTCTACGGTAAGTGACCTGTGGTCTGGTAGTTATAAAGTCTTGTAAAGTTCTGTCCGCTTTTAGAATGTGCCAGTGTTTGTTAAGGCTGTTACGCAAGGCAGTACACATGCGTGTATAGTCCGTTACCATTCTAATTGACATAGGGGACTGTTGCTCAGCTGTGACTGGTTTCAGAGTAGTTATGCATTTCATTTTGAAGGCCCTGCCTTTAGCCCTATTTATATCATGTTTTGGGTACCCTCTTTGTGTGAATCGTGTCTCCATGTCGTTAATACAAGTCAAGAAGTAAGACTCCTCGCTGCAATTCCGTCTTGCTCTGACCATCTCCCCGTAAGGGATTGCTTTTATCTGGTGTCGAGGGTGAGCACTTGTTGCATGCAGGAGGGAGTTGCAGGACGTTGGCTTGCGGTACATCCTGCTATTTATCTGATTATCCTTGATGTATAATTCCACAACCAAGAACACCACATTAGTTGTACTTGAATGGGTAGTAAATCTAATATTCACATCATTATCATTAAGATAATCAAAGAAGTCCTATAGTGTCCGTTCAGGACCCGTCCAGATCATGAAACAGTCATCAATGAATCGCCCCCAATAGAGGATGTATTCATTCCACTGGCTGCCGCCTGGGCCCCAGATCATCACCTCCTCAAGCCAACCCATAAAGAGGTTAGCATAAGCAGACGAAAACCTGGAGCCCATGGCTACACTCTGCGTCTGTTTGTACCAGTCCTCTTTAAATAGAAAGAAGTTGTTGTGTAATATCAGTTCAGTCATGGCTAGTAACATCTGTGTGTGTTCCCATAAGCTGGCTGTTCTTTTCGATAGAAAGTGACGCATTGCTCTCATACCCACCTTGTTGCGAATACTTGTGTATAATGACACAACATCTAGTTTTACCATAATGATTCCTGGGTCCCACACAATGTCCACCAGTATGTTCAGTATATGTCTCGTGTCTCTGATATATGATGGTAGGTTTACAACTATAGGTTGAAGAAAAATATCCACAAATTGTGATAGTCGTTCCGTCGGACCCCCAAACACTGATACAATGGGCCTCCCAGGTGGGAATGGAAGGTTCTTTTGAATTTTCGTCAGTGTCTATAAACATGGGTATTTTGGGCAGTCCACTTTGAGATATGTGTACTCATCGTCATCTAAAAGACAGTTGTCATGCCATTTCTTTAGACAGCCATTGATTGTGGTCACAAGTGAGAACATCGGATTATGTGGTATTCTTTCGTAAAATTGTGTGTCATGTAGTTGAGAGTAGATGTCTTGCTCATAGTCTGGTCTGTTCATGACTACTATGTTCCCCCCTTTGTCCGCCTCCTTGATTGTCAGCTCCCTGTTCGCTTGGAGCGTTTTAAGAGCATGTCGTTCATTGGGTGTAAGGTTGTCCTTTCTACACCCAAAAGAGGGGCCATACTTGTCAATACAGTCATCCAAGTCTTTGATTACTAGTCTGTGAAAGATCTCTATATTGTTGCCACTCGTTAAGTTTGGCGACCAGCGAGACCTAGTCTTAAGGACGCTGGTGACCGTCAAGCCTGATCTGATGTCTAAATGTTCCAATACCTTTGCCACAGTAATGGGATCTTCCTCCAATTCTGTAATTGAAAGTAAAGTTACAGTGTCGTGTGTATCCTGTATCGTAAATGTACTAGACACCACGCTATGTGTTGGCAAGGCTGTGTATTTATTTGGTAGTGGGTACATTGCAGTGTTTCTTCAGTTCCAAGCGCCTTACAAACTTAAATAAATCAATCTTCATGTCACAAATGTTACCTCTGTAGTCAGGACAGAATCCCAGTCCTTTTTGAGTAAAGAAATCATGTCCTCCGTAAGAGTTTGGTCGGATAGATTCACCACCTTGACCTCATTGCTACAAACTTCCATTAATTCTTCTTGTCCCAAGATCTGGTCTTCATTCCTAGTCAGTCTCTTTCCGCTACCACCCCTCTTGCCCTGCCTGTTTTTCTTGTATTTCCTACTCTCCTTGTTTGTTCTCTGTTTCCCCTCTTGATGCGATTTTCTTCTTGCAAGAAGTATGAGTGGCCCAAAGGGTGTTGTTGTCTAGTTGATGTTCCTAATCCACCATCACTCTCACTTTCACTGGTTGGAACCGTGCTGAGAGAGGTACTACTTGAGCTGGCCAAGATAGGCTCAGGTGTCTGTTTGTTTTTGTGAGTCTGAACTAGATAATCATATTTCTTTGAGAAAGTAAATACTCTCCCACTGTTATAATCCAATTCGTCCCGCTTGAGTTTGCGGTCCTTTCTCTGTTTAATATCATTCTGATGATTAGACAATACTGTTTTTAAAATGTCATAAATCTTGGTAGTAGCTTCTGGTAAATTCAAAGCTGCAATTTCACCCTCCAACTGTGTGATTTCGGCCTGAGGTTTTGTCACCTTCCTGTCTGCATTTTCAATTAAGATGTCTATCAGTCTTATTGAACTAGTTGTTAATTCCTTTTCCCATAGACTTAGGAAATCATCATCCAGATCATCGTATGTAGGGATGATCTGGGATCTGAGGCCCCTAGGGATTCTATTCAGTTTCATGTATTGCCTAAGTGTAGCCCCATCCCACCATTTTGACATTTCTTTGGGTTTCAATTTCTCAAGTCTTATAAACTTATCACGAAGTCCCTCATTTCTCAGTGGGCTTCCACTTCTGACTGCCTCTGTTAAAGTACTGCCCTTGCACAGGTTCTCAAATAATTCCTCAGCAAGCCTGTCACAATCTAGGTTGTCACTCATCTTATCTATTTGCAATGGGCAATGTGCCTATACAGCCGCCTGCCATTTGTAATGTCTACTAAGCTGGGTGCAAGGGGTTCAGGCGCTCATACAGAAGTTACAAGAACAGATATTAATCAGTTCAAAATGATAAGTTTTTAGCAGGCGTTCAGAATGGGGAGATGCACCCTACTTCCCCAACCATCTATCCAAGATTGAAAATAAACAATTTACACTATTTGAAGCACACGCAATTCAAATCATAAAGCAATATGATACACTTCAGTAATGTCAAAACACAATGATAGAGACTCTTTATCTTCTTGGGTGTTTTTATTCCATCCACTTCTTTTAGCCAACGCGTTTCGTCGCTTTGGGGTGTCACCCCTATGACTTCCTCATGGCTAAAAGTAATACAAATGCCAGTTTTGTAATGCAAGCAGAAGTTGTGTTTGAAAGAACACAAAGCATGCCTTCAAAAATTTGCCCTGTGCAAAAACCCAAACGTGATGTGCTCATTATAGTCAGAGTGTGGTTGAAGACACCAACATATGTTTAAATGTTAATAATAATCACAACAATTATTCTGTGCATTTGCCGCTATTCAGCCAAGCATAAGCATGCCCAAGTTTGAAAGACATTTGGTGACATACCAAAAATTCAGGAAATGAATATAACATACTTTATCAAGATCTGTGATGCCCCTAATGTAATGCTTAGTTTTAGCCATATCCTGTGTTTATTTATAAGATCTCGATTACATGTGAGTAGTGCAGACTCCCAAGGTATTTGGAAGCCCCGGAAGTGTGCTGTACCTTAAGGTATTGTGTATGTTCAAAATCATGACCTACGAGAGCCAGGAAAGAATACAGTGTGGCATGAGACATAATGTATCATTGATAAACCTTTTAATCAAAGATTGCAATATTTCAAGCTAGTATTCCAGAAGTTGGGGTTACCTCCAAATGTGTGTTATCTAATTAAGAGGTCACAAGTCCAAAAGATTCCAATGGAGATCAAATTGCCATTCAGTCTGATTATCCAAATATCAGGCACGGAAATCATGTGCCCCTGCAACCAGTCCCCCTCATCATGGCTGCCAGGTAGACACCAACATCGGCTCCGAACCCGAGGCACCACACCCCTTTGGTTCCACCCAAACCCCTCCCTGTGTTGTTACTCCTGTGGCTGTACCATCGGACTTGATGTGGGCATGTGAGGGTCAGCCAGACATGGCCTCATGCATCATGCTGCAGATGTGTACAGAGCTGCGCATGATGCGAGAGGAAAATGCTCGAGCTATGGCCACCCTCACTGCCAGTGTCTATTCTCTGACTGCAGCCATGTTGTCTGTCTATTCCCAACCTCCCTACCACACCACCTTCAATGTCTCCCCATGCCCGTTGCCCCACACTGTTTCCCTCCATACTCCTTGTGTGTCCCAACCCCGTGTGGTGCCTGGTCCTGCACCGGCCAGCCAGGAGCCCGCCTCGGACTCAGAAGATCTGGACATTGTGCAAATCGAGGATGACCAGAATGACACTTGACAGAATTTTCTTTTTGGACAATTATTTACTTTGCCCCTTGTATATAGACTGGTTCCCCTGACGCTCCCTGACGTGTTATATTTATGTTGCCCCACCTCACTCCAAGTTCCCTTTTCCTTCTGCATTAAGAACATCATTTGTTTTCCTTACTCCCTCCGAATGGACTGTTGTTGCATTTCTAATCCCACACTTTTTTCCATAAAATTTTATTTTGAATCATACTTTCTTATTCTTGTTTGACTTCATTGTGAATGTCTTGTACAAAATATGGACATATATATTGGGAGTTATCTGCTCTGCACATGAGAGCTTGTTGCAATGATGGGGTTACACTTGTACATGTGTCACGCACACACATACATCCTCACATCTCTAGGCCACCACAATTGGTAAACATTTGCCTATCAGGATATAATATGCAACATAGTCTTGACTTGTGATGACATTTTCTTTTTATTTACACATATTCACACTGGTCAATTTTTTTTGGGTGTGATCAATGGGGATATTGCTTGCGACTTCCCAAATTTGGAGGTGAGGATCGCTGTGAGGGATTATGTCTGGGTTGTCACCGAGGTGCAGGTTTGTGTGGTGCATGTGCCTGTACAGGGTGAAGTTCATGTGCAGGGGTGGATGGTGTCTGTACAGTTGGTGTTTGTGCGTGGCCAAGGGGTGGTTGTGCAGGTGGCCGTAGTGCCTGTTCAGGGGGTGGGGGTGGATGTGCAGGTGGGGGGAGTGCCCGTTCAGGGGGTGGTGGTGGATGTGCAGGTGGGGGAGTACCTGGAGTGGGGGCAGTGGTGGGTGTGTACCCTTGCTGTGGTCCTGTGCAGTTTGTGGTACAGGTGTGTGGGTGTGATGTGCTGCAGGCAGATGTGATGGTTCCCCTCCCTGCGTTGACTGTGAAGGGAGACTATGGATCACTTTCAGCATACCCTCCATCATCTTCATGGCCAAGGCATGGTGTCTTGCACTCTCTATTACCTTTGGCTGGATATCATGTCTCTGATATTCTTGGACATGTCTTGCCAAGATCTATCCATCTTGTCCAAAACATGGGGCCGTCTGTCCACCACCTGAGGGATTTAGCGTATATTCTGCAGGGCCTGAGACATATCTGACAGGGTAGCCTCTATGGCACCAAAGTCCTGCCTCACATCTGCCTGCTGTTGGATGACGTCCTGCTCCAACTGGCCGCAATAGCCAGGTACAGGCCCTCTCTGCAGGGGTCGGCCATGGATGAGACCGCCAGGTTCAACAGCAGGGGAAGGGTGGCAGGTGGAAGCCTGTGAACAGGAGAATGGTGCCAAGGGGATACCTGCACCACAACAGGGTTGGTACTTCCCTCAGATGGTGGAGAGAATGCCTGGGATGCACTGTATAGGGAGGAGTTTGTAGGGGAACCACCATGTCTGTACTGGATGTGAGGGCTGTGAGGGAGTAATGTATGTGTTGGGGTGCGTGTGAGCTGTGGCTGGTTAGCTCTATGCTGAGGACAGGCAATTTTTCTTTGTTGAGGCGGAGGCACTTTGCTGGGCGGAGGGTGTGAGGCCTTGCCAAATTTGGCCGATGTGGGAAATTTTCTGGCCATGGAATCTGAATTTTCATCCTCTGAGAGGATGGACAGATAGTCTTCATCATCCTCAAATTCTTCAGCCTCCTCAGGTACTTCATCCTCCTCCTCTTGCGCAGTACTTGCAGCCAACATTACTGCCTGCAGGAGCAGTGGATTTTCCCCTTTGATTGCCCGTCGCCCAACATCCTCCTCATGGTCATCATCACCTGGAACACAGAGGTTGCAACAGGATAAGTAATTGACCTAGCATAAGATGTGGTGCAACACAAGGGTTGGTTCTACTGTACTTTGCATCAACAGATGAAGCACATGTGACCTGATTTGGGTACCCCTACACATGACAGCTCACACCATAGCCCTGAGGTGTTGAACGGAGATGTACAATGCACAAGCAAACTCGCCAGCTCCAGCCACAGCTTTGTGTCCCTTTGAGATCCCCCCTGATGTCAGCTGCTGAACCTGGCCCTCATAGGTGTAGTTGATGAACCGATCCAGCAGCTGGAGAAGGAAGTGACACCATACTCAATGATATGCATTACTAATTTACAAAAAGGCAAATGTGACACTTATAAAAATAAAATGGTATGTATGTAACTTTGTAAACACAGATTGCAGATTCTATGAAGAAGGGGATTTGGATCTTTGTCATGATTTTGGAATCTATGATCGGGAAACACTTCATGCCACACTTACCAGATGGACAGGTGTGAGAGGGTTTCACTGCTGCAGCCAGGATCTCTTGCATTCCCAGGGATGGTGTTGTATGCTGCACTGGTGTCATCCTGTCAGCAGCTGTGATGAGACATACATATCCATATTTCAGTACACCAGATGGTAGCTATGAGCTAACATGTATGTGTCATTCTCAATGACCACTGATATGATATTCCTGGCCAATGTGCAGCATGTTTACCTCAGGGACTTTACATGTGGGCTCCTGCTCACATGCAGCAGTTGTCAGCTGTTACCTCCACACAGCACTGACACCAATGAGATTACACATCAACAGACAAATGTGTATGAGAAGGTTACTGATATTTGAAGGAAGGGGATAAATAATTAGGACGCGTCCGCATTACATTGATTACACCTTTACCGTTAAGACCATCATGCCTCATGAGTATGGTGTTGTCTGTGGACAAGTCGAAAGGAGTGTACATCACCAGGCTGGCCAGTTTCACATTTGGACATCAGATCAAACATTGTTTTGCAGGGTTCATATGTGAGATGTGCAATAGTCAGGTACATTTTGGGGCTCATTTGTGCTTACCAACACATGAAGTCGCAAAGCTCATTTTGGACTGAGAGATCACAAATTTGTTATGTCTATCCTTTGTGAGTCTCTGTTCCCATAATCCATTTACAACATAATCGTAGTACTTAGCTGACAACGGATGATGTCTTATACAGCAGACATCCTAACCTCACACGTTATACACTCCCTTATATAGGTGAATACAGTAGAAGAGGAGGCAAGCAGAATGCAACATTTGACTAGGATCCCACATTGTAGGTAAGTTGAGAAGCTTTGATGGTTGCCACCTACACTAGATGTGTGTTGTGCTTTTCAGCCAAGAGATTTGAAAATTTCACTTCCTCAAGATTCACCTTAGCAGCCCATACATCCATCACAAAAGTACACAACTGGCATCAGTCCGACCCTCATCCACACCAATTTCAATAGGATTTGTCCATTGATATTTTGCAAGTGAGTTTTTATATCATTGAATTACAATCCAGTAATGTCTAGTACACTTCATATGACACTATATGCTATTTTATGTCCATTCTGCACTCACTTGGCATACATTTTGTGTCATCCTTTCACTAGTCACCATGGTGTGATCTGGTATGTGGTTAAATGCCATATGTAGGAATGTTATGATGCAGGACAACAGTGATGTAGAACACGTACAACATACAGCGGAGATTAAAGGAATATTTCATGAGCATTCAGGTACAATATTCTTGGGTTTACTTACCATGGCCTGCACCTGCCCAGTGTGTGGTACCTGACCAGATGTCACAGCCATCCTTGTAGCAGAAGTCACTGGGGGTACTGGAATCTGGGACGACATCATTGGACCTACAATGATAAGTGTGTTTGCAACTTTACATTTCAGCTGCCACATGGGATGCGCTCAATTTCAGACACAAAGGATAAGCACAAGCCGTGTGGGCACTACCGTTGCAGACGTGTGTGGCACTAAAAATCATGAGTGATCCCACATTCAACTTATAATGGCCCCACTGCCTAGAAACAACGTCTATCAAATTGACAACACAACAATTCCTAAAGTAAGGTCCATTATCGTGTTTTGTTTATGGCCAAAAAACATGCCATCCGATGTTAACAAATATATCCAGCTGGGTGGACTGGACAATTTCATGTATTGAAAAAACATTATTATTTGGACACTGGACGCATTCTCAATACTCTTGACAATTAAAACTCACTTCTTATTCATCATTGTTATTTTTGTTCACATTGGATTTCTAGATTTTGTCTACAAAAACAATTACAATCTAGTGGAGACTCCTTTTTGACTTATTGTGGCACTCAATTCCAGGATTGAGTTCATAGTTCTGGAACTGTTGATGGAATACATGTAATGTTCCCTAATCACAAAGGTATGATGAGCCTAGATATCTTATTTTTTGTCTTTCGCTATTCACAAATGTCATTTGCTAAAGGTAAATGTCCTTTAAGTATTTCAATAGTTTTAAAGTTCGGTTTTCATCTCCGGATACCTTTGGGATTCGGGCCCTATATGTCCCTCTGTTGTCTGCTGACAATGTATGCATTTTGATCATCTCCTGACCAGTTTGACTTACCAGTTAGTGAGGGTGGTATGCCTTGCTCTGTATGATGTCGTTTCCTCCCAGAAGATGTAGGGACCTCTGCTACTGTGGTCATCTGTACTCTGGCTGAATGTGTCAATAGGTGAGAAGAGAGAAAAGTAACCAAATCGAAAATGTACATGTGTAACTTGTCTGACATTTCTTCATATCTTCTTCATGCTAACAGTATTGTGAAGTACTGCCGTAGCTGGTGCACGCAGCAGCAGTGGGGCATTGGGGGTGTAATGGCAGGGCAGGGTGGGAAATAGACAACGGAATAGTGGAAAGAAATGTCTTAAAATAAGGATTCTCTCACCTTGTGCTTGGTGATGCAGCAAGCACAAGGTGAGTTATTTTTTAATTGATTGTTTTTTAATTTCCCTATTCCGTTGTCTGTAGATTTTCCTCTGCACAACACCACCCCCTGACGTTCTTGACTGATCCGGCCGCATCTGTATAAGTGGAAGGGCCACTTTGTCTATTACTACTTAACAGTGTTAGGTATATACAGCAGCAGTACTGGGCCCATGTTTTCAATAGTGGGAATGGGATTTGCCATTTCTAATACAAAGGATTCTGGGACTTGTGGTGCAACATACAGAGGGAAACACATGAGCCTCTGACGGACTATATATTTATATAAACTTTGGACAACTTCCTTAATCACAATGGAGGTGCAAGACAGACAGTCATTTTATATACTTGTTCGTGTCATCACATTTACCTGGTACCAAGTTGCGGACATCACTCACAGGAAACCCATGGAGCATGTGGGGGTGGATTGTAGTGAGGATATCCTCCTCAAGTGTGGTGATACGGATGCGGGTTCCGGATTATGGGCCAGGGAGGATTCTGGTCAACTCAATCCTGGCATACTTCTCCTTCACCCACCTCTTTTCGTCTGCCACTTCTTCTTGATGTCACGGACTGTGCCCACATCCTCCCCCAATGCTGTGACACAGTGGCTAAATGCTGCCATAGAGCAAACTTCTGTGTGCCACTGGTGCAGTAAGGGGGGAGACCATGTAGCCGTTTTTGGTGCCTCACAATGAACTCAATAATCAGGGTGGTCTCCACATCTGTGAAATTTTTCTTCCTCCTCAGTTGGTACATTTTCCAGTAGTGATGCACAGAGAAGGAAAACAGGAACTCTCTGTGGCCAAACCAGTTCCTTGAATGTGTGCTGCTTTTATGTGGTTTGTAGTGCTGGTCTTGCTGTTGGTGTTAACTGATTTCCTCTGACGCAGGTGGGGGATGGTAAGCACTTGGACAGGTGTTTAGCATTGAAGTAAATGATCATCCGGCCCGAATGTGGGTATTCCGGCCCGGAAGCGGAAATTCCGCCCCGGGTGTGGAAATTCCGACCCAAGTGCGGGATTTCTGGCCCGGGTGCGGAAATTCCACCCCGGGTGCGGAAATTCCGGCCCGAGTGCGGACGTAAAGATAGGAGTCATAAGTGATTTCTGTGAATACCAAAAATCGTAAGTGCCTTCTGTGAATACCAAAAGTCGTAAATTTAGACTTTTGTCTCAGATTACTTTTGTGAATCGGGCCCTTGATGTACATATGAAGAAGTTACCATTCCTGCAAACTGTGTTCCATATCTGCTATTCTACTGCTAAAAATGCACAGTGTTTTGAATTTAACCATTGCACTTTCTTACAGGTTGCTTGCTATTCTTCATAGATGTTGTTTTATGTACTAAGTTTGTTTAATTTATTGTTGCCCCAAGCTGAGATCATAGTAAAAGTAGTTATTGCTGGTATACTCCTTGGTACATATTTTCCTTGTGATCAGAGTAGCATTTAAGTTTGTTTCAAAAGACTTGTTATGTTAGAAGTGTACTAGCCCTTAAAAAGTTCCCAACCCATCATGGAATCACCTTTAGACCATATGCAAACTAGGTTCCCAACGCAGGCTTAAAAAAGTTAGATCCATTTTGTCATGAATGGCACGCACACATTAAGATGCATGTGTTCCACTGGCCACAGGGTGGAATCTTCAACACAAACATCATAGAACACACGAGGACACATATTGGGACCAAGTATGTAGGGCAGAAGAAGGCTAAAAGAGAGGCAGTATTCGAGTTGGCCCCAACCTGCGATTCTGCCCTAGAACCCGCAAGCAAGGTGTCTGCATCTCCCCCACCGTACACAGGCTGAGAGGTGCTCACGCTAATTCCCGCCATCCCTGCCGTTCCTGCACTGTGTTACACCAATCTGCTGGTCGAGGGGGCCAAAGGCCCCCCACAGGTCTGCAAACCACTAGATCTAGGGCAGGGTGGTTGCCTGATCAACATACTCAGACAATACCAACCTCATCTCATTTCAGTGCCAGGAATCTCCAAAATTCGACTTCCCATCCATCGCATGCAACCCACCAGGCCCCAGTGGCGCAGGGATCCGGCACTCCAACCCGTCCAGTGGAGTGCTGTCAGGTGACTGGGAGGTTCATAGCCATACTGGATAGTGGGTGGGAGGAAAGAGGTCCAGCCCCGGGGTCCGACATTTAGGGGGGTGCCACAGGGTATACTCCCTCGGGGTATGCCCAGGCAGTGGAAGAAATGACAGGAAGTGAACTGGAAGACAAGTTCCTTCCAAGAAGAACCGCATGCAGCACCAAACGGAAGAGGCATCCTAGGTGAGAATTAGACGAGAGGCCTGGGTTGAGAAAAGAGAGAGAAAAGTTATTGCCTGGGTAGCACATCAAGAGATGCACTCTCCCCTGGAAGAGAGCCCAGCTATGCCCTGGAATCCATGTGAAGAGTAACCTGAAACAGAACTAGAGGGGAGGCCCCTATTGGGAACATGAACATCACCAGATCATCAGAGTAGGAGAGGGGCCGACCAAGAAATAAGAGATCAGGATAGCCTAGCACAAACCCAATTAAGACTGAGGAGAAGCAAAATTGCACCTCTGCATGAGCATGAGGAGAGTAGTGACAAGGACATCTGCTGCTCCCCCCGAACAACCTGGTCAACCTAACTGACCCCTAGAGAGACAATGGCAAGAGAAGAAGATAAGGTCTTTGCTCAACCATTCTGTCATCTGCTAGCCCGCTGGACCAAAAGAGATGGCCAACACGATAGAACCTGGCTGGAGGAGGGATCCTTTGAACCAGAGGACATGGCCACAGAGGAAGACTGCATCCCGCACGCAGGGTGAGATCCCAAGTGGAACTCCCCCTACATGCAGGAATGCCTGAGAAGATGGGAGCGCTACGTTGGAAAAAAGTCAGTGGAGCGACTCCAAGAAAAAATATGTCCATTGTTACAGAAAGGCATGGCAGGGACCATCTTTGTGTCATGGGCCCAGATGGGCAAGGAAGCACTGAGAACCAAACTGCCCCCTTGATGGATGGGGTGGGAAATATTTATCATGTTTTGAGCAAAACACCGCTGGGATAAATCTAACAATAGGCGATATCAAGAGTCTGCTCAGCAGCCTATCGGAGAGCAGACCAATATGGTGTTTTTCCGAGCCTGAATCCCAACCGCCATTCTGACCAACAGCGAGCATGACGGAGCTGCATTAAATTCATTCAGACATCAGATCTGGACGGCCCTTAGGGAAATATTCGCTGACAGCGCAGATGTAGGAGCATTGATAGCAGAAAGCATGAAACCTGGGGAAACCGTGAACGACATTCTAGACAGAATGAGGGAATGGTGGGGTCAAGAGACACGACAGCCATGGACTGACAGAGGCCCCAGGTTGCATTCTTCTACAACATGATCAAGAAGGGATAGCCTGCCGAAATATAAAGTGGTCTAGATGGTGTAGTAGGACTAGACAGCAAACCTTGGCGGGAGATTCAGGCCCACATATTAAATTACTACAGGAAGAAACAGGAAAAGGACAGGCTAAAACAGGAGCCAGCCGAAAGAGACACCACTAAGCTCGTCCAATATAAGTTAAAGAAGACCACCCTTGAGGGGCCGCATTGGATGCAAATGCACAAGAAGCATCAGTCTTTAAGGGAGCTCCACCGCGAAACCCCAGAGGGTTTACACCCAGTCCTAACGGCTGAGGTCAAGGAGGCTGGCAGCAGCCAGACCTCAGAGACTGCTACTACTGTCACCGAATGGGCCACGTGGCCAACCGATGCTGCATGAAGGCTTATCATGACCAAAGGTCAATAAGCCTGGGCCAGTCCATACAAAATCCCCATCCACAAAACTAAGCCCAGATCAACCTGAGCACGCAGCACATTGAGCAACAAGTAAACCATCCAGCAAACACACTGCCGCACCAAGGACCAGGTGGTTGGCTAAACACATAGCAAATGCAGAAGGCAGAGAATCCAGCCCAGCAAGCACCAGGACCACAGCCACGGCAGGGAGGGGTGACGGTCTGGGGAGGAAATAGCTTTACACAATTACACAAACCAAATGAGCAGCAAGCCTAAAATCACAATATGACACATGCACTTAATGCCCATATTAGACAGCTCACTACAACAATAAAGATTAGTGGCACAGCATAAGGAGGAAAACTAAAGCCTTTACTTGCATTCAGGAAAAACTCAGGGCTGGCGTATGTTCTTCAATCGGGAATCCATGCTAAAGTCCGCCATCTTGGGTACCTGCAGGGTCCTAAGCCCCACTATGCTGCTGATCGTCTAGGGCAGGGTTGACTGGCCACACCCTGGGGGGAGGGCAGTCTGACAAGGGGGCAGGGTGGCCGCGACCAGTGCATAAAAACCTAGGCCCCTTCCCCCAAGTCACCAGGGCACACCCCAGATCAAAAGGACCCCATTCTTCAACATGTATAGGCCTCCACCTAGTGGAGGCCCCCTTTCAATTCCAAAACGAGGTGATGCTGCATTGCCGGAAGCCAGGTTTTCCTTGCATTAGGGATAGTGGTGTCCCCTCAGAACGCCGTAGTCCACGCACAGATAAATTACAATTTGGCACCAAGTCAGTAGGGAGATTCATCAGGACAATCAGCCATCTCAGTTCGTTATTCACAGCACGACAAGTCCTAGCCACGCACCTGACTTCTGTCGCAAGCAAGAGATCTTGCCTCCTCCTCTCCCACAATGCTTCCAAAAAGCCAAAGTCTGCTCGTCAGGCCATGTCCCTCCAAAGTAGTGGGAGTTGCTGGTCACCAGGTAAGAAGTCCCTGATTCCTGCCGAAGGCAACAGGACCAAAGCAACCTGGATCTGAGGAAGAGGGGGGCGATGGGAGAGAAGGGGGTTCCATAGATGCCCATCACAACCCCCATACAAGGCACACAGGTGTGCTTATCACCGCACCCAGATTTTTGACTCAAATAACACAGGACCTCACAAACATTGTCCAAGGAAGCAATAGGCCTAATCCCTGTAATTGCCACATCCGAATTGTGCGGGTCCACAGAGCAGCTTCTCAACACCCACAGGTATGCCACAATAGAACCAACATTACATGTGACCTTAGGAAGGCACCCAGTAGCCTGCATGAAGAAGCCCACAAGTAGCCCAAAAACTAAACTTCCAGAAAATGGGCGTAGCCAAAATACCCAACTCCACTAGGGAAAACCTGTTGCACGCCACATGCTGGGACCAGAGGGGCATACATGTGTCCTCAGGACACTTGGCAATTTCCCACAACCCTCAAATCACGACACGCCCCCCTACCTTTCATGGCACATTGTGCATGTGTAGGTAAGAGGTATCATCCTCATTGGTAAAACTACACACACACGTTAGGGAAAGTAGGGTATTAGAGGGCCGACAATGCCCATAAAATGCTAGTTAGGTAAAAAGAGTAATATACACAAAGATCACCCTGCTAAAACACCCACCTCTGTCAAGGGGGGGAGGACCAAAATGACCCATGAAGGCAAATATCAGGTGCTCCATGACTAAATGTTCACTATATGCTAAAAATACCTTCCTAACTGGGGCCACCTTCCTGTACCCCACTTAAAAGTTACGCAAAATGTACATACCGAGTATTCCCCAAAAAGGACAGGCACATGAATTTTCAAGACCAAATAATGATGCATGTTGTTCTAAAAGCTAACCAACAACCCATAGCTCTTATCCAGCAGGTCTGCAATCAATCCCTACATGCACAATCTTTACTGTGTCCCGCCGTTTCTCTTCAGTAGCAACCTCCGGAGTCCCCACGAGGCCCAAGGGTTCAAGCCGAAAAGACCACAGACTATTTTTTAGACCATTTTTTGACAAGAGGCTCTTTACACTGTGCCAAGCAGAGACACCGCCAGATGCCAGAAAGCTGCGGACGACCCCTCCAGACACCATCCCAAGACCTGCAATGTTTCAAAAGCTACGTATTATTGCACCTTTGCATATCGTCTGCTTAGCATGGCTGTGTTCGCATCCATCCACAGCAAGAAATTTGCCTAGTCACATGGAGCCTATCTCAATATTTCTACAGCGCTTGCGTAGGGGCCTCTCCCACTTCACTTACATTTACACTGAACAAAACGCTAGTATTCTGCTCACACTTCACAGGACACTCTTGCGCAACACTTGGTACCAAAACATGGGTGCCCAGATATCGGCTAGGTCATGTTATGTCTGCTCGTTGATACCCCATGCCATGGGCGCAGACAGACTTTACCAATCACAAGAAATAGCCCCCGAAAAAGCAAAATGTCTCATACACCTGTAACTATGTAGGATTAGGGCCAAGGTACAACCCAGTAGAATAGAACCCCAACGAGTAGTGGAAAACATCACCTGGTATGAAAACAACCCCACAGCGTTGCACTTTTTCACTTAGCCTAGTGACATTCAACCTGAGCTAGACAGGATGTGCAGGTGGGGCACCATAGAGGAGGACACTGTTTGTCCCCAAGATTTTTCAGAGATGAGGTTCTTTGAGGTAGCAAGACCACCACGTCAGGGCACAAACCTCTTCACTCCACCTCTGTCTGTGGTTCCAGGATGGCCCTTAGTGTACCTGGATCAGTATTCTTTAATAACAAGTGGACCCCAGACATGGAGTTCCAATGCAGAGCTATTCACCTCGATGATGCAAGGGGTAATGAGTCTAGAAGGGGGAAAACTGGAATGCTGAAATAGATAGGTACACATGGCTAGAACGGAAAGAGCAACCCCTAACTGTATGTAAACCTACACTGTGTTCTTTGTGTTTTAGAAGCAAAAGACCAATACCACTAGGCACCAATGAAAATTCTTGGGCAGTGCTGCATGTACCAGATCTGCAATGGGGCACCTCCGAGTTGATGGATACCTACTGGCAGTGTGGTGAGCTTGTCTACACCCAGCTCGTCCCTGGATGGTGGGGCCTCTACACCATCAAACCATACACACCCCGAACCTGGTCATCCTTGGAGAAGATCTGTCTGAGTTGTTCCAACACCCGCTACAGAGGAAAACAACTCTATTGCATCAGGCTAGAGAAAAAAGACCTGCTGATCGCTTTGGCTGGGCTCAGTACAAAGACATTCTAGAAGAATTTAGACATTTAAACTGTTCTCTGAAACTCAAGTAAACGCAGAAGGGTCCATACCCTTCTTCACATTGCAAACAAAGGCGAACGCCCGCTGTTTACAAATAACCAGGTGGGAGATGTTAAAAATGATCAACAGTACTGAGCTCAGCCTAAACACTATAAAAAAAGAACTAAGAGCCATCCGCCTTATGGTGAGGCAACATTGGTATATGTTGGACTTGATGACCGCGATAGAGGGTGGGGTGTGTGCAAAGATCGGTGTGTCCGGCTGTACGTTTATCCCTGCAAATGACATGGATAACGGATTCTGGCTCTTGCCATCCAAGCACTGCATCATTTACAAGCTGACATGAAGAAGGAGGGAGGTGCCCCTGCGCAGGCCTGTTTTTCTGAGTTATTTTCCTGGTTCCCCCAATGGGTGATCAGAATGTACCTGTCACTGCACCCGATTTTCCTTGTTGTACTGTTTTTGAGTGGTTTCGTACAATTGGGGGTTTCCTGCTGTAAAAATGCAGTCCTCAAGTTAGGTAGAATGCACGTAACTAGGGAATTAGTAATAGACACAACAGATACACATCGAACCTCAAATAATGTGACTGTTATGAAGTATGGGGTAAATGATGTAGTTAAAAATTCAACTAGAGGGAGGAATGTTAATATTGGACAATACAATGTCGATGTACACCATAATATATGTACGTATAAAAACGGACTTGCATCTCCGTTGTTGAATTTACCAGATGTGACCTCCCCTCAACCCAGAGTCAGAAAAACGCTGTTAGGTAGGCCCCGCGACTTAGGCCAGAAGCAACTGATTGACAGATTACAGGTGGGGGGTCACGTAACCATTAGACAGAACGCACAGATAGGAAAACCCAGATCTATCCCACAGATAGGCAGTGATACCACAATGGTCTCAGGAAATTGACCCCAATAAAACACGTTTGGCCGGAGGGCCGTGCATTCTCAAAAACACCATAAAGTCAGATGCCACACTAAATTAGGGACACACAGCCAATCCAAACACAGCATGCACATTGCATGCAGTGATCACGCGCTCCAAATGACGGACATCTGGACACATACCCACTGGCCCTGTAGTATGTTCACACAAGCATGAGGCCCACCTGCGCTTCGTATCAAACCCCCAATTTATGACCCCGTGACTAGGCCCAAATGTCTGTCTCCAAAGGAATGCATAAATCATTTTATGATGCTTCATGTAAAGTATAAAATGACGGCTGAAACCAATGTACTTTGAGACAGTCTTCAGACCCAGTCGCTGTATTTAATTAAACAATTGTTACTGTTTTGCCAAACACCTCTTGTTTTTCATTTTCTCAAAGGTAAATTCATAATCGAGCAACAAACCTTATGATGAAGCATGCCACTAGCTAGTATAGGTGGGTGAGGGTTCTTTTAAAAACCCAGTAGGGTTCCCTGCTCACTTGAGCGAGGGGTACAGGAGGATTTAGGAATTTAGTAGCAGGCTCGCTCTCATTGTTTGTTTAAAGTAAGAAAATGCCAACTTCCATAAAGTGACATTTTCAGAATTACATTTTGAAATTCAACTTCACCATAAGTTGTAATTTTAAATTAGGATCCCAGAGATACCAAACTTGGGGGCCCCATCTCTTCCCAATTGGAAATTACACTTATAAAATATAATAAGGTAATCCCAACGTTATCCTATGGGAGAGATAGGTCTCACAGTAGTGAAAAATGTATTTATGAGTTTAACACTACAAGGACATGTCCTACTTTTTAAGTACGCTGCAACCTGCCCTTGGGCTGTCCAGGGCCTACTTTTATGTATTGAAAAGGAAGATTTGGACCTGGCAAGAGGGTTAACTTGCCAGATCGACATGGCAGTTAAAACTGCACGCATGGGCTGTGCAATGGCAGGCCGGAGAGATATTTAAAGGGCTACTTAAGTGGGTGGCTCAATCAGGACTGGATGTCTACTAGTAGCATTAAGTTTACAGGCCTTGGGCACATGTAGTGCACTTTACTAGGGACTTATAAGTAAATTAAAAATGTCAATTGTGGATAAGCCAATGTTGCCAATGTTTAAAGCAGAGCACACATATATTGGAGAAATGGTTAGCAGTAGTAAAGTGCACAGAGTCCTAAAGCCAGCAAAAACGAAGTCAGCAAAAACAGGAGGTCAGAAGGCAAAAAGTCAGGGGAAAGCACGCCAAGGATGGTAGGACTAACAGTTTTCTAAAAATTCCTTATTAACATTGCTACCTTACAGTCATGGAATATTCTAGGAGATATCTAGCAATCTGGTCTAATTTCCTTTGCTGAATTCTGCATTTATATTCTGTGTAGGGTGCTACTTCCTCTAGTAACTGTGTTTGCAAGTGGCTATTATAGACCCCTGAGACTTGGATGTGAGCCCTAACACTTGCCTCCCTATCATCTTTAGGTCCATATAATAGCTTTTTCCAGCTTTGACTGCTTTAAATTTGGGAAACGCTCATGGATGTTTAGAGGCAACTATAGGGCACACCAGATATCATCCTTAAGTGGGAGACATCATAGCATACTTTCAGCACTCCACTTGCATTTACATTTTCAGCTTTATCTTTAATTGGAAAATTGATTAGCCATCAAGTGCCAAAGGGGTAAACCTATAAATAGAGGGCATGTAGATAATCCCATATTGTCCTTAATCCTTTACAAAAAATTGTGATTTATACATCTTCCACTTCGCGCTCTGGACACTAGTTAACACTGACACCACTGATTTTATAATGTATTTTCACAGTAAGTATTAAGGTAGTGATGTCATTAAATTAGAGGTGCCTTTGACACTAATTTCCTCATCAGTATCAGCTGAAGTGGGGCTATTGTTGCAGGTTTTCTTAATTTTCCTCTGATGCCAGACTGTGCTAAATCTCTTAAAAAGTGCTCTTTTATTTAGACTTGAGAAGGCAGTACTTTTGAGGTTGCCGCTTCTGAGTACCACCTTTGTTTTCCCTTTCTCTCTTCATACCTGCCTTTTGCTTCCAACAGTAAATGAGGTAGAAGATATTGGTTCAATAGGTGCCTACATTTTGGGGAGGGTTCTGCCAGTCATCATTGGTTTTGTTTCATCATTGTTAATAGTAGAGTATGGAGAATAATTATACCCAAATCCAGCTTCTGTAGACCATGTGGTTTGAAATTAGTATTTTCCTAATATATAATCGGTAATTGACTTCAACCTTAATAAATCTTCTGGTCTGTTGTTTAAAATTGGCTAAAAGTGTAAAGCTTCAGAGGCTTCGTAGGTTGCAGTAGAGTGTTCTCTACAATTGAAATCCTTGGTATTAAAGATGTTATTTAAGTTCTTTGTCAGAAGTCTAGTTGAAATGCTGAGGTTAATCAACATTGTTCAACAACTAATGAAAAGCTTTATCTATTGCACTGGTATTTCCGTAATATTTGATTGCATTTTTATGTGTTGTTCACTTGATGTAGTTTCACTGTGCTCCTGATTTGTATTGTGTATGCTTGGAGTAAAGGTCCTCTATTTATGTTGTGATTTGTGTTGTCCTTGAAAAATATGTAACAGCTTTCAAGTAGTTGTAACAGTGTTGTGTATGGTTATCTCGTCTTTTTGTAGAACCATTTTTTAACCTTCTGAAGATTTTTCATCTACCTTTACTTATATATTGTTGAACTTCATATTTGACATCGGAGGAAAATTCGACTCCTTTATGGAGCTCATATGCAAGTTGTGTTTCTCCAAAGTTGGCATAATGTTTATACTTTTTTTTAGGGCATAGCAACATGCTTGTTGTTTTTTGATTTAATTGTGTCAGTTGTAGATGAAATGCTTGCACTCATGGGGATTATTGATATCAGTTTTGTTGTTCTTGCTAGAAATTAAAGTAGTGATATTCCTGCTGTTACTGTTGTTATGAATGATTATGCTCAAGTCTGCAAATTGTTTTTCGTTATCAAAGGAATATTTTCCTTTCTTGTAGAAGATACCATAATTTAATTTATTGGGAAATAATTCTATCTCATAAATTAAAAAGTCTATCTGTAGTGGAGTTTGAAGATTACATGAAAATGACTCAGGTAAGTTATTTAGCAAGGACACTTTATTTCCCATCAGTAAAAATTTACTTTAGTAACAATACTTGTTCAGACAGTGATGAGAATTGATAGAAAAGGTTGTAAGACTTTGTCTGTGAGGTTGTACTGATCACCGCCTTTGTTGTTAATATTTCTGGTCTTGCGTTAGCTAACACATTTTATTCCAGAAACATTAATTAAAAAATATGTATACATACATATGAGGGCTTTCAGCTACCCCTCTTCATCATCCATTGGCATGCTGTTGCATCATTCACATTTTGCTTCTGCCCACCACAACATACAGAATAGTGCAATGGCTCCACCCACTTCAGCTGGTTCTCTTTAATTTTAGGGATGAAATTTACCTCCTTTACTAGCTCCATTTGCACAGTAAGCAACCATTACCCGAAAGTGCCCTTTTTGTATGGTCACCCCCACACTTTTTGCACCAATGCTGATAGTTATGACTCTGAAAGTGCACTGGAGCCTGCTAACCAGGCCCCAGTGCCAGTGCTCTCTCCATAAAACCGATACATGTAAATTGGTAACCCCAATTGGCAAGGACTTTAACACCCTTATAAGCCCCAGATATATGGTACCACCGGTATCCAGGGCATGGAAGTTAAAGGGGTCACCAGGGCCTGAAACACTGATTGTGCCACCCTCAGTGACCCAGGTAAACAGATGACAGAAGTCCTGCAATTGCAGACTGCATGAACAGTACAAGATGCTAAGACTCAACGTTGCCCACACCATGTGTGGCAAGGTCAAAACACAATTTTTAATCTATGCCAGTCACCCCTAGGGGAGGTCTCCAGAGCCAGGGAGGAAGGGTGCATTATATTAAAGGTGTGGACATATAGTGCAAGCTTATATGTCCCTCTAATAGCCTCTTTCCATTAAGAGCTACTATAAGTGATATGGGAGCCATAAGATAACATGGGCTGGCACCCTGGCACCCCAGAGGTTGCCAGCTCCATTATGATCCCACTGAAAGATGTCATGTTTGGTATCAAACAACTTGTATCATCAAACCTGACATGATTCTCATGATGGATATGATGTGCCCTTAGAGGGTACTCACATATTTGCCCCAGCCTTTCCTGTGCCCTGGCTGACAACATGCAGCTTCTGCTGCCAAGAGAGGAATCTGACCCCCTGCCAGGAGGGGAGAACACTCCCAGGAGTCAGCAACCAAAACATGGGCGAGAGGGAGGTGACACCTCCCTCCCTGACAGGATGACTAGTCAAGTGGCACTGCCTCTGATATGCATCTAGGCTGCCTCCAGAGGAGGACACAGCCATCCCTCTGTCCCCAGGCACATTTGCTCCAGGGCAGACAGGAAAATTATGTAGTCAGGAGGTGTACACCTCCAGAAGGCTAGCCAGACCCGTGGGGTGGGCTACCTCGTCTGTACAGCCAAGGAAGGTTTCTGCCATTTTTAAAAATGGCAGAATAGATGGTACAGGGTAGAAAAGGTGATACCCCCCCAGATGTGGCCAGCTCAGGGGCAGATTACCCGCTGGGCCTAGTAGCCCATTGGCCACTTGCACCCAAATCTCTAACGCCCCAAAATCTGGGATTTAAAGGACACACCTGGTAGCAGAACCTTAGTTCTGATTAGAATTGCAACAGAGGACAAAGAAGAAACCCAAGTCTGCAATTAAAGGACCTGCAGAAAAAAAAGGAGCGATACTCTGCACCTGTGGCAGCCACCCTGCAACTGCATGACTGTGACTTGTTCGGACCAAAGACCAGTTCCCCAGACAGAGGGATCCGTTTGAGAGCCAAAGGCACCTCCAGACTCCCTTGGACTAGTGGCACTAGTCCCCGGCAGCCCGCAGGTAAAAGCACGCTCTTACAGTCAAAGAATTGCTGGCCATCGGGCCCTCTGAGCAATCGCCCAAAAGTAGATGGTCCAGTGCATTGTAGGAAATGTAGTCATAACCTCCAGCAAGTTTCAGGTGGCCACCATTTTCCCGCAGACTTCCGAATTGTCGAAACATCTTCATGCTGACCTAACTGCTGCCAAAACATTTTGGTGGCCAGTACAGCTATCACTACCTCCACTTGCTGCTGCAAACGAAGGGAACTCTGCAGCACCTTCAAATGACCACCTCATTGTCACTTTTTTTGCACCCCTTTATCACCAGCATGTCTGAGCAGTAAAACCGGCTCCCCTGCGGCTTCCGCTTCAATACCAGAAGCCAGGTAAAATTCAACTGACTGTTGTGGCCTGGCGCTGGGACCCACATCACCTTACCCCCCAGTGGGTTCCACACATCTCAACCTGCAAGTGACCAATTGTTACTAGTGCTTTTTAACATGACCGCAATGTTAAAGTTCTGCAGTATTGAATTGCACTGATTTATTTTTTCTTTTAAAATCCATAACTCCGGTTATACTCATCTGAATGTCTTCATTTTGGTGACTGAATATATATAAAAATCTGCTATATGTTTTATAAATTGGTGTCAGATTTCTTTCGAACAGTGTCAATTACTTATCGTCCATGTTGGTACTCTGAAATGCTTAACACATGTTCCTCTTGTAAAGCCTGGCTGCTCTGTGCCACACAACCAGGACTGAGCTAAGGATTCATTAGTGTGAATCCAAAGGACTTATTTTGGGGTATTATGAGAGTATTACATAGTGAAGCCTAACCAGCCTGACTGCATAATGCTCCACTTTCCTACACTGGTGTTACAGTGATGGGATACTGAACATGTGTTTCACAGTACCACTTGGTCGAGAAACCACTTTGACATTAGACCCCAAAATTATTTTTCCTGAATTTTTTCACCATTTTTTAAATTGGAATTTTAGGGTCCTGTGTAGAGCCCCATTCCAAAGGTAAAGTAAAAAAGAAATAGAGATTTAGGAAAACGTTTATAAAGTTTTTGCAAAGTTTTAAAAGATCCCAATCTAGGAGTTTGGTGCAAAGCTTGGGGCATTCTATAGAGTAACAGCTAAAAGGGAGGACCTGGAAATATCCCTCAGCTCCTATGAGAAAGAGAATCTAGAGAGGGATGTCTGTTCCTCAGAAGAAAATCCTGAAGTGGGTGAGGATGATGTCCTAGCCCAAATCGAAGATGATAGGGAAGAAGGTGAAGACAAAAACTCTCCACCCTTTCCCAGATCCCCTTCACCAGCAGGAAGTGACTGAAGTCACTCTAGGAGACCCCCTACTGGTACGGTGGCAGTAAACCTCGAGGAAGAGCTTGATCTCCACTCACTAGAAGAGAAAAATATTGAACTTGAGGAACTGAGACTAGCCCTTGAAGAAAGAAGGGTCAAGATGGGCTTAAAGCCCAAAGGTAATGGTGACAGCAATTTTATTAGGGAAGAAGAGGAAACCTTTGACCTTAAGATTCCCAAAGAGATTGTCCCAAAGTTAAGTGACAGTGATGATATTGACAAATGGTTTGCAGCCTTTGAGAGGGCCTGCAAAATGAGGCAGATAGGTCACCAGCACTGGGTCTCTCAATTGCGGGAGTTGTTCTTAGTCAAGGGCAGAGATAGACTTCTGACTCTTTATGAGGATGTGGCTGAGTCCTATCAGCATATGAAGGAGACCTTGATAGAAGTATTTGGACTCACAGAAGACTACAGAGGGAAGTTTAGGGACACCCATAAAGGTCAAAACCAGACATGGGTGAACTTTGTAGCTACTCAGCCAAAGCACTAAAAACTGGATAAAAGGCAATGAGGTGGACACGTATGATGGGTTATATAATTTAATTATAAAAGAGCACATTTTGACTAATCGTACCACAAGGAAATTGCATCAGCATTTGGTGGATATTAAGTTGTCTTCTCCCAGAGAGCTGGGAAAGACAGCTGATATATTGGGTCAGTACCTGGGTGTCCAAAAAGTCCATTGGTGGGAGTGACCAGAAAAAGGGTTCCCAGCAGGGAAAAGATGTGAGCAACAGCAGAGATAAAAATAAGGAGCTCTCAAAAGGTCCCCAAAGTTCTTCTCAGGAGGGTGGACCCCGAGACTTCCCAGACCAAGGGTAGGGGTCAAGGTAAGAACTGGGACCCTACAAAGACTTCTGGGGTATGTCATGACTGTCATCTGCCAGGACTTCAATCAATCAATCAATCAATCAATCAGGGGTTTATAAAGCGCGCTACTCACCCGTGAGGGTCTCAAGGCGCTCGGGGGGTGTGCAGCTCCGGATCAGTCGAAGAGCCAGGTCTTGAGGGCCTTCCTGAAGGTGTGCAGGGTTGGGGAGAGTCTGATGTTCACTGGGAGCTCGTTCCAGGTCTTGGCTGCAATGTAGGAGAAGGCTCTCCCGCCTGCACTTTTTCTGCGGATGTGGGGGCTCACTGACAGGGCGAGGTCGGCGGAGCAGAGGTTCCTCCTGGGCACGTGGAAGGAGACTCTCTCGTTGAGGTATTCGGGTCCTATGTTGTGGAGGGATTTGTAGGCGTGGGTGAGGAGCTTGAAGGTAACCCTCTTCTCGACAGGGAGCCAGTGGAGGTCGCATAGGTGTTGGGTCATGTGTTCATACCGCGGAGTCCCGAGGACGAGTCTGGCTGCGGAGTTCTGGATGGTTTGGAGTTTGTGTAGGAGAGTTTTGTTGATTCCGGCATAGAGGGCATTGCCGTAGTCGAATCTGCTGGTTATGAGTGCGTGGGTGACGGTCTTTCTGCATTCGGGGGGGATCCATTTGAAGGTCTTGTGGAGGATGCGCAGGCAGTTGAAGCTGGTGGAAGCAATGGCGTTGATCTGGCGGGTCATGGAGAGGGAGGAGTTGAGGATGATGCTGAGGTTTCGTGCGTGGTCAGTAGGGGTGGGCGGACTCCCCAGGGCAGAGGGCCACCAGGTGTTGTCCCAGGCGGCGGTGGAGATTCCGAGGATGAGGACCTCGGTTTTCTCAGAGTTGAGCTTCAGGCAGCTGTCCTTCATCCAGGCAGCGACGTCCTTCATTCCTTCCTGGAAGCAGAGTCTGGTGTTCTCGGGATTTGTCATGAGCGAGAGGATGAGCTGGGTGTCGTCGGCGTAGGATACAATCCTGAGCCCATGCTGTCTGACGATGGCGGCGAGGGGGGCCATGTCGATGTTGAAGAGCGTGGGACTGAGCGATGATCCTTGGGGTACTCCGCAGTTGATCTCAGTGGGTTTGGAGAGGAAGGGGGGAGTCTGATCCTCTGGGTTCTGCCGGAGAGAAAGGATTGGATCCAGTTGAGGGCGTCTCCATGGATCCCTGCATCGTGGAGTCTGGCTGCGAGCGTGCGGTGTGAGACGGTGTCGAAAGCTGCGGAGAGGTCCAGAAGGATGAGGGCTGCAGTGTGTCCCTGGTCGAGTAGCATGCGGATGTCATCGGTTGCAGCGAGCAGGGGGGTCTCGGTGCTGTGGTTGCTGCGGAATCCAGACTGGGAGGCGTCCAGGATGGAGTTTTCTTCGATGAAGGCGGTCAGTTGACTGTTTACGAGTCTCTCAGTGACTTTGGCCGCAAAGGGGAGGAGGGAGATGGGCCGGTAGTTTTTCAGATCCGTTGGGTTGGCCGAGGGTTTCTTGAGGAGGGGTTTGACTTCCGCCCGCTTCCAGTCGTCCGGGAAGGTGCCGGTTCTGAAGGAGGCGTTGATGGTCCGTCCTAGTTCGGGTGCGATGGCGGCGGCGGCCCTGTGGAAGATGTGCGGTGGGCAAGGGTCTGTCAGGGATCCTGAGTGGGTTTTCTTCATGGTCGCGGTGATGCGTTCGATGGTGGCGGGGTTCCAGGTCATGATGGTAGGCTTATTGGCGGGAGAGGGGAGGGGGATGGTGTCTGGCGTCTGTTCGCTGAAGTTGTCGTAGAGGGCCTTGATCTTCTGATGGAAGTAGGAGCTGAGTTTGTTGCAGAGTTCCTGGGAAGGTGTGACTTAGGAAAGGAGATGCAGCATGTCCCCAGTGGTGGACAATCCAAGGGATTTGCTAGCATATGAGTGGGGATGGAAGTGTACTCTGGAGAGGCCAGAGGATACACTGAGGCTACTTTAGTTTCCTTGGGTGGGGTGGACATTGAAGCCCTGGCTGTCTTATCTCCAAGCATGGGCAAGTATAGACAAAGGCCAAAGATCAATGGGACTGAATTCAAAGCTCTGAAAAGTAAAGGTGCCAGTGTCACTTAGGTAGCAGCTAGACTGGTTTCCTCAGACCAAATGGTACCTAGTATTAGTCACCAGGTAACCATGGCTGACAATGGGACTAAGTGTCATCCAATGGTCTTGGTAAGCTTAGAGTGGGGAGGGGTTGTGTCCCCTACCATCCCAGTGGAGTGTCTGTTGGGAAATGATCTGTAAACATCTGCTCGGGCAAAAGTGGAAAGGGAGGCTCATGCAGAAATGCTGGGTCTCAATGAGTGGGGGGGTGTGACCACAAGAACACAAGCAGCACAACAGGGAAGTCATACGAGTATGGAGCCTGAAATAACGGACAAGCAGTCTGATGGGTCAGATTCAAAGATGTCACAGGACCAGGGGGGAGCTCTCCTGAGGGAGTTGTAGCGGTGCCTGAGAAGGGAACTGCAGCTGAAGGATGCTGGCCTGACATTGTGGAACTCCTTAGTGCAGGGGAAATCCTCCAGAGAGAACCTATGCCAAGGGAAAAATTAATGCTCAACTCTTGAAGGCTTAAGGAAGCAAGCTGCAGGGCAAGACAAGGGAGATGTCAGTGGTACCCACAGGGTCTATCTATTGAGAAGATGGGCTCTTGGACACTGAGGCCAGATACCCAAACCAGGGAAACCCAGGAGAGTGGTGGCCCCTCAAGGGTACATAGAGTTCATTCTGACCTTAGCACATGACATCCTCCTAGCTGG
The DNA here is from genome assembly GCA_963921515.1 of Calotriton arnoldi. Classification (NCBI taxonomy): domain Eukaryota; kingdom Metazoa; phylum Chordata; class Amphibia; order Caudata; family Salamandridae; genus Calotriton; species Calotriton arnoldi. Next base: position 170,734 of record CAWUFW010012426.1, on the reverse strand, counting down.
ACATCTGGAACAAACCAAAACTTGAGACAGGTTGGCTGCCCATTTTTATTGGCCCCAGATATCTGAAAAAGTGAAAGAGTTTTGTTTCTCCTGTGTCATCTGTCAGGCCAGTGGCGAGACAGGGGGACAGCCAAAGGCTCCCTTAATTCAACTTCCAGTGGCTGGGGCTCCCTTTGAGAGGGTAGGCATTGGGATTGTTGGTCCCCCAACCCTCAAACTGCATTTGGAACAGATTAATTCTAGTGGTAGTGGACCATGCCGCTAGGTACCCAGAGGTGATTCCCCTCAGGACTGTCACTGCCCCTGCAGTAGCAAAAGCCCTCCTTGGTATCTTTACCAGAGTTGGGTTTCCTAAAGAGGTGGTATCTGATAGAGGGCCGCATTTCATGTCTGCATACCTAAACGTTATGTGGGATGAATATGATGTGCGCTACAAGTTCACCACCCCCTATTACCCACAGAAAAATGGTTTAGTTGAGAGATTGAACAAAACCATGAAGGGCATAATAATGGGCCTCCCTGAAAAACTCAGAAGGAGATGGGGTGTCCTGTTACCTTGCCTCTTGTTTGCGTACAAAGAGGTGCCACACACTGGGATTAATTTTAACCCCTTTTAACTTCTTTTTGGCCATCCTGTAAGGGGTCCTCTGAGTTTGGTGAGGGAAGGTTGGGGGAAACATCTCAAATAGCCAAACTAGACATAGTGAACTATGTACTGGGCCTGAGTTCACACATAGCTGAGTACATGAAAAGGACAAACAAGCATCTGGAATACGACCAGCCTGGAGCTTATCAAGCACTGGTATAACCAAATGTCAGCACTGGTTGAGTAGTAGTAGTAGTAAATACTTTATTGTATTAATCAATTGATTATAATAAAAGTGTGAGCATTTAAAAGAAAAAAATGTCAGTAGTTTATCATTTCAGTTATTAAAACTTACTATCAGGTTCAGTAAAAACACTTTATTGTATAAAACTCTGTATGTTCCCAACTTAAGCAATGGTTTCCGTACATTATTCATTCATCTACCACTGTATCACTATTTTCTTTACTTCAGTCCATTTATTTTTCAATGATAAAGTGCTAATGTGCTGATTATGCAAAATATATGCATCTGGTTTACAGTAGCAGATTCAACACGTACACCTCCCAGGTGTAAATGAAGTTTGTATTCCTTCTTCTACAGTAATTTACACATATTGTTTAAACATTTAAAGTGTATTATGATCTTTTTTGGCTCAGTCTGTGACTTCATAGATGTACTAAAGTGCTAAAGTGCCAGATGTGCAAAACATATACAGTTCATTATAATTGTGCAGATGGTTTCATAATCTTTCATAAAAAATGAAAAAAAAATACCTCTGTATTATGTTCTTTTGGCTCAGTTTATTACTTTCAGTAATATACTAAAGTGCTAAAGTGCTAGAAGTGCAGGATACATAATTTTCTTATAGTTATACAACTTAAAGCTTGATTCTCTGTTGATAAAATCTGTGTTGCTTCTCATTATATACAGACATTTACGTTGTTAATGCTTTAAACGCATGATCTAAAAACTTTACCATCATTGTTATTGTACTGTCTTCTCTGAGCCTAAAACAGTATCTAACGGCTCAGCGGTTGTTCTTATTTAAGCATTTTTTTTAAATGGAGCATAAATATATCCTCCGTATGGGCAACAGTTTAGAACAGGTACATATTTAGGGGCCGATTACGATGTAGTTCGGAAACTGTTCAGAACGAATCGGTCTTGGAATCGTTTCCTGCGAGTCTGAATGACCGATTACGATGCTTCCCAACATCGTTCGATCCGACTCACATTGACTTCAATGGGAGCCTGTGTTCAGAACGAGAACACAGGCTCCCATTGAAAAAAGGGGTGGTTGGGGAAAACCTTTCACTCAGTGGCGGGCAACCCATGGTGCATGGTTGGGAAGAGGGGTATCTTGGGTAGCCCCACAGGCCCTAATCGGACGCCTACAGGTTTAAGGAGGGCCCGGAATGGGCCCCCAAAGACAGATTCCGATAGCTGTTTCATGTCGGGCAGACCGAATCAGAACGACTGTGCGAATCAGTCATCGTAATCTCTCGTTCGGAAACCGTGTCCATAGAGCTATACGATTCGGCTGCGAAAGACTCGGGCTGTCCGAATGCCTTTCGGAACCGATTTGTACTGCCTGAACAGTTTCCGTGCATCGTAATCGGTCATTGGGAAATGTGTACGATATGTTCGGGAACAAGGGTTCCGAATTGGATTCTGCAATATCAAATCCCATTTGGAGCCTTTCTGAATGTCATCGTAATTGGCCCCTAAGTGTACAAGAGATTCAACAGTAGTTCCACAAAGCCGGCAAGTTAGTCAGCCTTTAAATGCTGGGTTCCATTTCCCTTCAATTTCCTTTTTATATGACCAAGTAGGTTTAATTCTAAATATTCTTGACTCTGTACAGTATAAGTATCAATTACTAAATCTGTATGATTGTATTTGCCAGCTTGTAGCAGGTCTAGGGCCCACTGCTGGGTAGTAAGCATATTACGTTTTCCCGCACAGATTCGGTCACTTGCCCCGAACTCCTGTAGGTCAGGCAAATCTTAAGATCCCATCAATGTAATATACAATTCTGTATCACTATATTTAGATCTCCCTAACTGTTCAAATATTAGATGTTTCAATGAAGATGAATCAGCCTAGGCACAATCAATAATGTAATTCACACAGCTCCTGTAGTGCAATGACACCAAGGATTTTAGATCAAGTTCCAATCTCATCATACAATGAGGAGTTGCCTGTCGTAGATGTAATAAAGTGCGTACACATTTCATAAAACATTTCTCAAAGTTGAAGTTGCCCTTCTTACTCATTTCTGGGGATGCATATAATAAATATAGAACTAATTTAATATGTAGTGTTTAAGTGATGGGCTGATAGCTTTTCCTCCAAACATTTTCATGAATCTTGAAATCCACTTAGTGATAACAGTTTTCTACTGGCCAGGATAACTAATTATCAAAAATCACTCCAAGGTACTCGTACTGCACCACTAATTTGACTGATGTTTCTCCTAGTGCCCACCTTTTAGGTTTTATGGGCTGTCCAAAGGTCCCAATTTTTGTTTTGGACATACTAGCTATAAATCGATTCACTGTATTGTAGATGTATAATTGTTTTAATTGGTGCTTGAGTCCTTTCAGAGTTTAAGAAAGGATCACTAGGTCATCAGCGCACTGGTTGAGTACCAACCAAGTCAGTTGGTGTCGATGTTGGAGCCTGTGGCTCCCAGGGTCCTCCGGGACAAATGGACTGATTTCTTCCCCATTGTGGAAAAGAAGGTAGAAGTCGCCTACTTTGCAGACTTAGGTGCCCCTTAGGAGTCTTCACAGGGTTCTCCATGTAAATCACCTAAAACTAATGAACAACTAATACCAAGAACAGATGAGCTCATTGCTATGCTGGGTGCAGTCAAATTTCGTAGTACCTTTGATTTGACATCAGGATACTGGCAAATTTGAACCACCCAGGGAGCAAAGGAGAGAACAACATTTTTAATCGCTAAAGCACCTGCCACTTTCCAAATGTTAGTAAATCGAGTTTGTAGTAATGAAGACACGCTGGTATGATGTAATCCAAGTAGGTTTATTCAGGTAAGTAAACAGGTAGTATAAATCCTCAGTAAGTCCTAATCAACAGATGTAGAAATGCTGTAGGGCAGCCTGTTAGTCATCATCAACAGCCCCACCAGGAGCAGCCTGCTAGCTGCTCAGCCCCATCCACCAACTGTCATCACTCATCCAGTCACACAGGTATTCCACTCATAGCCCACACACCAACATTCCACACAGAACACTCACACAGGCTGAGCAGCTAGGGACAGGATAACATAGGGGATAACATAGGAGAAAAACCATAACATCAAAATACTACATTACCTCTTCCCTATTGAACAGAGGAATAACGAAACCAATGCATTAAACTATAAACATAAAAGTACAGCAATAGTAAATATTCCACAACCCAGGGATGAAGGAAACACCGCCCGCATCATAAAGTGGAAATGAACGATTTAAATCAAGGTCAAAAGCCCAGACCCAGGGATGACGGGAACACCGCATCACGGGAGGGTAAGAAACTAAAGACAAGAAGGAAAGATGGATAAAGAATACCCATCCCCCTCCTCTACTAAGGAAAATTAAACGTCAAGATATAAGTTCTCCATGTAAAGAGACTAGTCATGTGGACCAAAGGGACTCAAACCCAATATCCTGCCCCCAGCTTAAACAAGGGACAACAGTTTTACAAATGTGCTCTCCATGTAGGGAGACAAGTCATGTGGACTAAAGGGACTGAAACCCAATGTCCTGCCCCTACCATTAACTAGGGACAACCCATGAAAAACATATATGCTCTCCGTGTGAGGAGGCACACAAGGACAAAACCCTGCAACAAAACGTGCGGCACAAGGTGTCTTATGCACACAGGGAACCCATCCCTGCATCAAAATTGATCGTGCGGCACAAGGTGTCTTACGCACGCAAGGAAAGTGTCTCCTTGCAACAAGTCAAAATGGGAACAAAACCCTTAGAAAAAAAATGTTTAGCGTAAATGGGACCATGACCCATAACCTAATGTAATGGGACAAGACCCATGTAAACCAACCCTGCGTAAGGGTTAAACGTAATGTAAATGTGGACAAACCCAAAAACATACCCCATGTAAAGGTTACAAAATGAAATTGTGTAAATGGGAAAAGTGCTCATGAACCTACCCCTGTGTAGGGGCCACGTGAAACGCTGTATAGAAAAAAGAACTCGTACCCATACCCATACCCATCCCTCATGTAAGGGAGTAAGAATGGGAACCTAAACTGTGCAATACTGAAAACTTTACGACTTATAAACTTTAGGTCATGCAAACACCAATTCTATGACTGTTGTAAATACTTTTAAACTGTATGCCATTGCCGGTGAGCGAGCTCTCACCCGAGTTGCACCACCATTCTCTCTGCTCACAACAAAGCTAACCACAAATATGCTGTAACCAAATAACATTTACATTGAAAATCAAAGCTGACAATAACCACTCTGAAAGTAAATATGAAGAACCAAGTCCTCCAGTGACCGATGTTTCACAAAAATGAGAAAAGGCAGACTCAACACATCGTACGTTGACAGCAATCCAATAAAAAGTCACTGCAAAGGCAAGACGGCAATAGAAGACTCCGGGGCAGTGTGTCACATGGAAGAGTTTGTATTAGCCTCCCAACTGTGCACAAGCGCTTCGACGTGGACAATCCCAAAGAAAGAAAAGTACCTGCATTTTCTTGTGAACAATAGACAAGGCGAGAAGGAGCCAATTTCACCGATCTTCATACTGCGAAGCTGCGGAGAGAAAACAACATGACTGACGAAGTAGAAGAAGACAAAGGTTACAGCCTTGGTGAGATACGCCAATCCCAATATGGCGGCACGCTGTGTCACGCTGTGACAGAGTGGTTCACGGTGCGTGCGTGCACCAAAACGTCCGAAGGGAAGAAATTGTCGGGAGAAAACAGGTGTCACAGAGCTTCGCATAGAGCTGTAGATCAGAAGATGCCATAGAGGTCTGAGTCACTATGCAGGTAGGAGTGCGCGCGCTAGTTGTGACACGCGCCACAGTTTTTTTTAAACTAGTGATTAGCGGTTGAACTGACGCTGACACAGAAATGGCTCAAAAGATGTGAACAATAACAGATGCAAAGGGACTGACCTCCAATGTTAACCAAATGTTCTGACAGCAAAGGAACTCACTAAGCATGACCACAGTACTCCGTGCCTCTGTGTATGAGAAGTGGATGGCCGAGAAGGATCCCAGCCCAAACGGCCTCCGCACCAAACCAAGTTCATTTGAAGCTTCCATGTTCAAAATGTGCACAGCTGACCCAGAGCCTGGCAATCCCAAACGACCATTTCTGTGTGAAACCCAGTGTTTAGGGACCTCTGCTCCAGCGCAGGCAGAAATAAGGCACACACCTGTAAAGAACATGGAAGTCACACACTGCGCAGCCCATTTCTGTGTGACCATTTCTGTGTGAAACCCAGTGTATAGGGACCTCTGCTTCAGCGCAGGCAGAAATAAGGCACACACCTGTAAAGAACATGTGAGTCACACACTGCGCAGGATCCTTGAAATAAAAGTAGATGCTTACTGTACATGAAAGCTCAGTTCTTGTCATTGTGGCCACTTGAGACGGAGTACAGCACGCTTGATTAGGGGCTGTCCGTTGTAATGGACACTGGTGGGGCTGCAAAGCGTGCTGTAGTATTTTCCTTTGTTTCCTCTGTTGCTTAATGTGTTTCAGATTGTCCTCTTGTGTTGCTTCATGTGACCCAGACTTGTTGCGTATTTTACCTATTTTTAGCGCTTGTAGAATTCGTAGATCCTTCCCAAAAAGTTGTCTCTTTGTAGAAGTCATGCTGAGCTTTCTTCAGGCCGCTTGTACCAACTGTAGAGCGTGGGGACGTCAACAACTCGTCGCCAAAAAACCATAACATCAGAATACTACAGAGTTCTTTCAGGCCTGGACAACTTTAGTGCAGTAAAGCTGGATGATATTGCTGTATTTAGTTCCACCCGGGAGGTCAGCTTATCCACCTAAGGGAAGTGAAACAGGCCCTGCAGCATGCAGGCCTAACTATCAATGCCAATACGTGCCAGAGAGGGCAGAGTTCAGTTGCTTACTAGGTCCACCTTGTAGGTGGAGGCCAAGTGCAACCTCTCCAACCCAAAATCCAGACCATTCTGGAGTGGGAGGCTCCCAAGACACAGACTCAAGCCAGGGCTTTCCTTGCCTTGACTGGGTATTACAGGACGTTTATGAAAGGGTATGGCACCATTGTGGCCCTGCTCACTTAGCTTATCTCCAAAAAGCAGCCTAAGAAGTTCTTCTGAACCACAGGTTGCCCAAAAACTTTTGCCACCTTGAAAGAGGATATGAGCTCAGCACTTGTCCTGAAAGCATGAGACTATTCAAAAGAGTTCATTGTTCAAACAGACAATTCTGAACATGGGACTGTGACAGTGTTGTCACAAACAAATGATGAGACCAGGATCAACCAGTTGCCTATATCAGCAGGCGACTCCTCCCTAGAGAGCAGTACTGGAGTACTATTGAGAGGGAAGCCTTTGCTGTGGTTTGGCCCCTGAAGAAGCTGCAACCATACTTGTTTGGGACTCACTTTAAGGTTCAGACCGACCACAGGCCTCTCAGGTGGCTGATGCAGATGAGAGGAGAGGAGAGAACCCGAAATTGTTGAGGTGGTCTATTTCCCTACAGGGTATGGACTTTTCAGTAGAACAGAGCCCAGGGACTGACCATGCCAATGCAGATGGCCTTTCTAGGTTTTTCCACTTAGATGATGAGAACTACCTGGGGATCACTTACTTGTTTATCACTTTTCATCTGGGACGGGGTCATGTAGAAAAGTGCCCTTTTTGCATGGTCACCTCCCCACACTTTTCGCCCCAATGCTGATTGTTATGACTCTGAAAGTGCACTTCAAACTGCTCTAACTCTATGTTTCCCCCACCATGTGTGGCAAGGTCAAAGCACTATTTTTAATTTATGCCAGTCACCCCTAAGGTAGGCCTTCTGAGCCCAGGAGGCAGAATTCATTATATTAAAGATGTGGACATGTAAGTGCAAACTTATATGTCCATATAGTAGCTTCTTTCCATTAAGGGCAACTATAAGTTATCAAGGGGTCATAGGACAACATGGGCTGGCACCCGGGCTCCCCCGAGATTGCCAGCTTCATTATGGTCCCACTGAAATATGTCATGTTTGGTATCAAACAACTTTTCTCATCAACACTGACATGATTCTCATATTGGATTTAATGTGACATGCATGCAAGTGGCCACCTTAGAGCAGGTGTCTCCAACCAGTCAATCGCAAGCTACCAGTAGCTCGAAGAAACCTTTAGAGCAGCTCCCAGCCTTGGGTTCAGCTTCAACTGAGAACTGCAATAAGTAATGCATTTTCCTTTTAAAGTTAAGGAAAGGTTATGTTTATTTTACTTTATTATCAGACTGCAGAAAGCAGAGACTGATAATGAGCAGTGCTCACTGAGATTTATGACTCATGTGGGTCACAGAGTTTCCAAACTGAAGCACTGAGGTATTTAACTTCTAAATAAACGCCATTCTCAACTCAATATTGGAGCATGAGAACAAAATTATATTTCTGAATTCATATAAATGAGAGAAAATTACAATGAAGAGGAATTTTCTCCCTTTTAAAAGTGTCACATTTACAAACAGCAGGGCCTCGCTCCCAGTGGCTGGTAGACAAAGTGCCATATTTATAACTGAAAAATACAGCCATTTTCTTTTAAATTGAAGACATTTAAAGTGAAGAAAAACATTTCTATGAAACGTTGTCTTAATGTTTTTCTCTACCTTAAATTAAGCCAATTATGTCCTAATGTTTTATGAAGCATGTTTTTTCACTTTAAATTCCTCACATTTAAACAAATGACTACATATTCCTGTTACAAATGTAGCACCATGTCTACAGGCCATTGGAGTAATATGCCTGCTATTTGTAAATACTCTTTGACATGGGAGGAAATTTAAATGACGTAGGTATGTAATGCATATAAACATAAAGTTAACTCTTCAGTTGAATTTGCTCCTATTTCAATGTGTTGCATTTACAAACAGCAGGCATCTTGCTCCCAGTGGCTGGTAGACCCGCTGCAATATTTATAAATAAAAAATACAGCCATGTTTTATAAATGGAAGAAGTTTAAAGTGCAGAAAAATGTTTTATCAAGTGCATAAAAATGTTTCTTATTATGGACATTTTTGCAGAACATTGTTCTGCACTTAAAATTTCTCCCAGCTTAAAAAAGGTTTGTATGTTGTGTTGTACATGTAACAATGTCACATATGGCAAAAGGTATGTCCTGTGCCACAAGTACACATATATCCCATTCATTCACACACATGTTCATACATCCCCACAGATCATGCACTCACTAATGCACATGGCATCCCTATCATAGTACCCCTAGTCACAGTATTTTGTTCAAACCATAGTATTGGGCTCCATGGACATTAGGTTTAAACTCAATTAAGCTGCCCAGCCTTTCCTAGGCCCTGGCTGACAGCCTGCAGCTGCTGCTGCCAAGACAGGAATCTGACCCCCTGCCAGGTGGTGTGACACACCCAGGAGTCAGAAACAAAGGCCTGGATGAGAAGGAGATGACACCTCCCTCCCTGACAGGATGGCTAGTGAAGTGGCACATCAAGGCGGTGAGCCTCAATGCTTTCACCGCCTCTGATATACATCCAGGCTGCCTCTCAGAGGAGGACACAGCCAGCACCCTGCCCTAAGCACACTTGCTCCTGGGCAGGCAGGAACATGATGTAGTCATACATCATTATAAGTCATTATGTAGTCAGGCGAATGCTAGCCACACCCCTAGGGTGGGCGACCTGGTCTGAACAGCCAAGGAAGGTTTCTGCCATTTTTGAAAGTGGCGGAATAGAGGGTTCCGGGTAGAAAATGTGACACACATCTCAGGATGTGGTCACCTCAGGGTGGATTAGCCGCTGTGGTTAGTAACCAATTGGACACTTCCATCCACACCCCTTCCAACACTAAACCTAGGATTTAAAGGGCATCCCTGGCATTAGAACCTCAGTTCTGTTTTGAATTGCAACAGAGAACAAGGAAGAGACCCAAGATTGCAACTACAGAACCTGCACAAAACAAAAAGGCACGATGCTCTGCACCTATGGCAACCACTCTGCAGCTGCAAGACTGCGACTCGTCCTGGCCCAAAGACTGGTTCCCCCAGACAGAGGGAGCCCTTTGAGAGCCAAAGGCAACTCCAGACTCCCTTGGATTAGTGGCACTAGTCCCCTTCAGCCCAGATGTAAACGTACGCTCCCAGCACCAAAGAATTTCTGGCCATCTGGCCCTCCAAGGCATTGCCCAAAAGTAGATGGTCCAGTACATTGTAAGAAACGTAGTCGTGACCTCCAGCAAGTTTCAGGTGGCTACCATTTTCCCCCAGACCTCCGGACTTCAAAATATCTTCAAGCGGACCTTACCGCTGCCAAGGCTTGTTGGTGGCCAGTCAGGCTATCACTATTTGCGCTCGACGCTGTAATCTGAGGGAATTCTGCAGTACCTTCAACTGACCACCTCACTGGACTCATTGTTGACTATTGCATCAGTTTTCTCACCAGTACCAGCTGAGCGGTACAACCACCTCCCCCTCAGCTCCTGCTTTTGAATCAGGGAAAGCCAGGGCAACTCGTTTCCGGGACTCTATGAGCCAGGTAAAATTCAAGTGACTGTCATGGCCTGGTCCTGGGACCCACATCACCTTATTCCCCAGTAGATTCCACACAACTCGACCTGCAAGTGACCGATTGCCACTAGTGCTTTTTACGATTGACAGCAATGTTAATGTTCTGCAGTATTGAATTGCATTGATTTATTTTTCCTTCTAAAATCCATAACTCCAGTTATACTCATCCGATTTTCTTCCTTTTTGTGTCTACATCTGCTGTATTTCTATAAATTGGTGTCGGATTTCTTTTGAGTCCTGTCAATTGTTTATCGTACATGTTGATATTCGGAAATGCTTAACACATGTTCCTGTAAAGCCTGACTGCTCTGCGCCACACTACCAGGATGGAGCTAAGGATTTATTAGTGTAAATCCAAAGGACCTATTTTTGGGTATTCTGAGAGTATTACATAGTGAAACCTAACCAGCCTCACTGAAAAATACTTCACTTTCCTATACAGTCTTTACCACGCAGTCTTTACAAAGCCTATACCTTTCCAATGCATGCCTTTACCATGCATATGTCTTTACCACAAATTCCTTTACCACACACGGTATGGGTAAGTGTTTCTTCTCTTACTCTCTCTCTGTGTGTATATATATATATATATATATATATTTATATATATATATATATATATCCTGCAACCAAGTCCGGTCGCGTCCACCAAGGGTGGGACTGGTGCAAGCCAGTGAGTGCAGGACCCGTTTTTAAATGTACAGCGGTCGGGTCAGAGATATGACTCCAGTAAATGCTCCCACTCCACAGGTCCGAATTTCAGAATTTTACTATGCCAATGCGTTACACCCTCACAGGGGCTTTGTCATGGCCCCTGTGAGGGTAAAACGCGTTGCTGTAATAAAATTCAGACAATTGGACCAGTTGAGTGCGGGCATTTACTGGAGTCATATCTCTGACCCCGACGGCTGGACACACACACACATATATATATATATATATATATATATATATATATTCACTGAAAAAAACCACAGGTTTCAGGGACGTTATAGTTAGTTGGACATTTCACTCATACAAAACCAGAGAAATTCAGCCATTCTAGTTAGTTAAGCTAACTATGACTCGCGCCCCCGCAATGCACTGCTGATGACATCACATATTACCTCACTCATGACATGGTCAGTGACATCACTGATGACATCACTGATGGTATCTCAAATGACATCACTTATGACATCATCCAGAGACTGGGTGATTTTTAAAAGTTTAAGAATGTTATATATAGATACGCAAAGGTGTATTGAAGAATGAGTGGGTGTATGAGTGTCTGAATGGATGATTTAGTGGGTGTGTGACTGACTGTATAAGTGAGTGATTAAATGTGTCTTAGTGAATGCATGTGTGAGTGACTAATCTGTGTGAATGTCTGTATCAGTCTGTCAGTTGGTATGTAAGTAGCTGCATGGGTTGGTGAGTAGCTACATGAGTGTCTATATTGGTTAATGATTGGTTGTCTGAGTACCTCTATGGGTGCCTTAGTATCTGTGTGGGTGGGTGGGGGGGTGTAACTCCCTGTATGGATGTGTGACTGGGTGATTCAGTGGGTGTATGGGTTCATGAGTGCATCTGCGAGGGGCTGTATGGGGGAGTGAGTGTGCTTATGGCTCTGTTGGTGAGTGAATGGATGCCTCAGTGGTATATTTGTGAGCAACTACATATGTGAAAGGCAGTATATGTGAGTGTTGGAGTATATAACTGACTATATGTGAGAGTGAGCAATTGTAAGAGTGGCTGTTTGGATGAGTGTGTGCTTGTGATTGTATAAGAGAGTAAGTATGTGTTAGTAACTGTATGAATAAGTGAGGTGGTGTGTGTATAACTGTATTGGTGAGTAAATGGCACTGCGATTGAGTCTTTGGGTGACTGACTAGGTGTGTGAGTATCTCTGTGGATGAGTAGCAGTATGTGAGTGTCAGTATGGGTGTATGAGTGCATATATCAGCGGCTGTATTGATGAGTGACTGCGTGTATGAGTGACTGTATCAGTGAGTGAGTGGTTGTGTGTAGACCTATGAATCAGTGAGTGGGTATGTACTAACTGGTATTGGTGTGTCTATGGTTTCGCGAATGGTAGTCTGTATTTTAGACTGGGTGTATGAAAGGTTATATTAGGGTGTGAGTTGGTGCATCAGATATTAAGTGGATGATGTCATCAGTGATGTCATCAGTGATGTCATTTGAGGTGTCATGAGTGATGTCACTGACCATGTCATGAGTGATGTATTATGTGACGTCATCTGCAGTGCATTGCGGGGGCGTGAGTTATAGTTAGCTCATCTAGCTATAACGGCCGAATTTCTCTGGTTTTGTATGAGTGAAATGTCCAACTAACTAACGTCCCTGAAACCTGTGGTTTTTTCAGTGAATTTCTAAGGTTTTTTTAAATGCTAATTACTAACTATAACTCCCCTGAAGCCTATGGTTGTTTCAGTGAATTTCTAAGGTTTTTTAAATGCTAATTACTAACTATAACTCCCCTGAAGCCTGTGGTTTTTTAAATGAATTTCTAAGGTTTTTTAAATGCTAATTTATAACTATAACGTAGTAGTCGCGTTTGCAGAGTGGTGCAGAAAGGAGGCTGGGCCTCCGACCAGTGCTCAGGAATTCCGCTGCGTAGGACTTACAGGAGGAACTAGGAGGGCTTCTTGGCCCCCAAATTCCCTCAGGAGTAAAGTGGACTTCATCCCTCAATCCGTAGTGTGCCAGGAGTGGCGGAGAAAGGGGGAGTGGCCTCCGAAGACCTCTTAGCAATACCACTGTTTGGGACTTACTGGAGGTAACAGGAGGGGTAGTTGGCCTCCATGTCGTGTAGTTCCTAAAGAAAATGTACAGGATCTGCGTGTTTTGACAACATACACTGTAGAATTGGTGTCAGACAAACTCTGATCACCCCCACCGGGTATGCTGGCTCTTTTGTACCAACTAGCTCACAGTGCCACTAGAATCTCCTCTTACCAAGGGGAGAATAGTTCTTGGCAACCATCAAACATGACAACCCTGATCCCTCAGGACCGTGGAAACAATATACTACTTTTCACTCAGTCACTCGTGCTTACTTAGTCTGTCTCAGAGAAATACACAGAATAAACAGGCTGGGCGTTTTTCAATAAGAATTTATTGAACAGTTGTAATTCTGGTGTAGAATAGATGACCTGCAACAACCGCTAGGCAGTATAAGATATAAATGATTAGCAGTACGATAAGGGTAAACGGATGGTATAGCTCTACCATCTTACTATAGTCATGAATACATATGAGTATATAAAACACATGAAAAAAAGATGCGTACTCCTACGATGCCTCCCTAACTAGATGTACCTGAGTGTACCTAGCCTGGGTGTAGGTGTTAAGCCAAGAATCCCTCTAGGATTTAGTCAACCCCATTACCTGAAGTGAGAGACTGTGGGACCCTGTCCTGGTCTCGAGTTGGACACCCCGCAAGGGATGTTAGACCACTGCGAGCTGGAGTGTCTGCATGCAGGAACCTCAGCGTCTCTGGTCAGTGTGTCGGCAGGGAAGTCTCGGTCTCCTCTGTCTTATCTTAGCAAGATGTGATGTATATATACCCATTGGTCTCCCCAGGGGTCCTACCTTGCTGTGTTACTGTGTCGGCCTAAGGATGACGTTGGGCATGAACTTTGTACATAGATTTTATACAGGAGATGGTAGTCCTGCTGTGCTTTCAAGAATCCTCATGCATAATGTATGAGATCTCGAACTAGGGAAAACCCGCGTTCTGAATGCAGTGTCGTATCTAGGCAAAAGGTCAGTCCCTGTAAACCGTGACAAGTGTAATGTAGGGAAGAATATAGGTGAAGGGTAATGAAGTCACTGAGGCCTATATTATGGTACCTATATGGAATAAAACACCCACTCCTCTTCCGAATGGACGACATAGTTACATTTTTAAACGTACTACTAGACTTACTAGATATTGGTACGCAAATCGTTAAAAAGCATTAGTTTTTCGTTTTGCTAAAACAAACAATGTTTAAAAAGTTAAAACATTTAAAAAATATTCTAAAAGAAAAATGGACACTCAAGCTATAGCTCTAATATGTCCGTATAGTTCGAACTACTATAAACATTTGAAAGCCGTGCATGCTCAAATAGAATGTCAATTTTGATACGGAGTTCCAATTTTCCGTTTGTTTTCCAAAAGTCAAAATTTTTCCCAGCACACAACGGGCCAAATAAGTCAAATGTGTATATGTCCTGGCTGGTAGACGCAACATTTTCGTTGCTTGCCTCCGCAGTCGACGGTCCCTGTAACACCTCGCATATTATGTCAATTGAGCACAGATGATCTTCCGTACTGTCCGCAGCCGGTGCTGGGCAGCCTGTGCGTCATCCAAGGCCTGGGTGTCAGAGGAGGAACCGGTGTCCATACCAACAAGAGCAGATACTACCTGTGGTGGCTCTAGGAATGCCGCCATCAACATTGGAATATGCTGGGGACACTGCAGAACATGGGCCGTTATCGGGTCCAGTAAAGCATCAACGTCCGGTTGCGCACATGATGGGAGTGTAAGACAGAGATCCAACATGCATTCTTCTCCTTAAAACAGGCATCGGAGGACAGGTAAGATGCAGTCCATCCAGACTGGTCTAAATGACAAGAACCAAGAAGCACTTAGTTCCCTTAGGCGAGGTGTACCTAGAAGTTGTACCATGCGATCACGGTATTTTCTCTCCAGGAGTACTGTTTCCATCTCCTTGGTGACTGGGATGTCCATTGGGTAGCAGAAATATGACAATCAGGATACCTGCTATTAGAAACATGATCAGCGGCAGCCCTCCAAAGATGCTTCCGAATACGGAGTGTATAAAGTTTGGTATAACTCCGAGGACCGTCTGAAAGGTGCTTAATCTTAATAGTCCCGAACATATGGTCTTAAATAGGTGGACAATGCCTGTTGTATCAGACATGTTAAAGATACGATTTACCATTTCTGTGAAATGAAAAGGGCAATTTGTACGTATAAGTGCCTGTATCTCTGCCGAAGAACTTGCTACTTGAAGATCAAAAGTCTCTCGAGAGGAGGTTAAGGGCACGGGTTTCTGTATAAGCATGGCTTTCATTCTGCTCAAAGTATCAAACCGTATTAATGAAACATTTAGTGAAGGCCATAACGGCGCCTCCCTGACTGTATGTGTTGGTGGAAATAATACTTGCATACAGCAAGTAACCCTGGAATTCACAGTTACCAGATATGCGATGCCCAGAAGCACCCCACAGCAACCTTGATCGTTCAGCATCAAGTAACTCCCATTTGAAAGTAGCCTGAACACTGGAGTGATCACGGCAGCTGGGGCACCCTTTAAGTGACAGGATAAGTTTGCTACCGAACCATTACAGGCCCCATGAAGCATTATATCCTGGCATATAAGTGATCCACTTAAAGTATTCTCGCAGTTTGTACCGCTTAGAAACACCTCTTTATCCCTACTCCGGCATTGAAATCTGTACGGTAATTCCCAAGATTCTTTGATGAATTCCCTACCCATTTCTTCATGTCTGCCTGCCTGCATATGTTCAAGGCAATATTGAAAAGTTGTGACCGGAAGATTTATGTGGCGATGGATTAACCATTCCGTGAACGGTGACTCTGCCACTGTAAACGATAATCTGTCCAGTTTTTCAATGCGCAGCATTGTATACTTCGCTTCCCTTCGTGCCATTTCTATCTGTTTTTCCGTCAGATTGTACGAGGAAAACAGAGACGTGCTGTTTATGAAACACCAAGGCACATAGCCTGCGCGCAAAGATTGCAGCGTCCAGCTTAACAACATAATAGAACGCAATTGTGATTGCCCGTGTTGTAGTATGGACAAATCTTGTTCTAGTACATCGATAGCAGATGATACAATGTTGCCCAGTGAATATATTCTGGAGGTTAGTGTCGTTAACCCATTGTCAACCACTGCTAGTGCTTTCTCTAGGTTTATACGATCTATTTCTCACAATCTTTCTGCGGCCTCTTGTTGTGATATTTTCCAAATCTCATTGTAAACAACGTAATAGAAACGTTTGTGACGTGGCTTCCTAGGACCTAATAAAAAATCCTGTAGGTCCAGATCCTCTGAAAGTAAGGATAAGTGTTGTTTCACCTGTGTGAGTGTTGAGGTCTTTAGCCAATCGAGGCATAACTTCCCAACACTGTACGATGTCACTACCCCCAGATGCTGTCTCTGTACATAACGTGGATCTGGCCTATTGATACTAAATCCTTTAGTTTTACCCAAGAGTCTTTCCTGACAAATATCGGTGTCTACGGGCCAGACCAACCATTCCTTCCAATCGCGGTCTGTTCTATTGCTTTGCAAAATGTCATCTATTGTAACATGTTTTTGTGATGTTAAGTTATCCTCGGTGTGTGATGGTGCTGGCACCCGAGTTGTATTCAGATCTTTATTCTTGGCTAACCCAAGACAAGTCGTTTGCTGCACCGTTTCATTCAAAAACATTATTTGCTGAGGAATAAGGCATGCTCTAAATAGTGCCTCTGTTCCCTGGACCTGCCAGTCTCTACCCCAGATGGATTTTAAGTCTATGGTGTCTTTCCATAGGTTGAACCCTTGTTCAGACAATTGGGCAATAAAGGAAACAGAATAAATCTGTTTGGTGTTTGTCAACATATTTTTCTATGCCGGTGTAGGTGCAACTTTATAGTAATATAAGGCTGGGTCTGACGTGTTAAACCCTGAAAAATATGGAAATTTTTCTGCAAATGTTTTTGAACTGCTTTTCGGCGGTGTCGGGCAATGTTCCCATTGGTGATATGTGAAAACATTTCTAGGGTTAGCAGATTTATGCAGAAAGTGATGACCATAATGTTGATAGCAATACATCCTTCCAAAGTCTGATGTGTCTTCTAACATTTCATTATTAGAAAAAGCAGCAGATTTCTCTAAATCAGACAACATATTATTTACAGTTTCATAATCCCAATCATCGGAAAATGTACTGGAGGTAATGATATCACTTAAGGAAATCTTAAATAAATGTGGTATATTTAAAAGTTCAGTCGGGCCAAATATATCAAAATCAACCTTGTCCCACACTATACCATCAGGTATAGGAACTGCTGTAATGTTCACTGATGATAGGTCTCTTTTTTCACAATGTGATGATAGATGTGGTTTCAGAATAATTTTCACTTTTTGTGCTACAGAGCTTTCACGAAGATAAGTTCCATTTATAAGCAAACTAAAGACAGTTACTAGGCCTATCCAGAAAATAAAGAAAAGTATCCCGGTAGATACCCAGAGTTCCACCCAAGGTGATACCAGGTAAGTCTTTTTAAGAAGGTTCAGGAAATCTTTGAATCACTGTAGACGAGTTTTTTGGGCTGGCATCGTTTCAGGTTCACTTGGATCTAATGAAAAAGTATCAAAGTCAATGAAATAACCAGATGCAGTTCGATCAATTTTCGGTAGTTCCGCAGGTTTTGTGGAAACTGTAGCTTGCTCTTGTTAGGGCATGTTGACATAGATATCCGTGTTTAGTCAAATTGAAATTTGTCTTTCAGTGGAGTTCTCATTTTGACCTTCAATTTCAAGAGGAACGAGTTCCATTGCATTGTTGCTTAGTCCTTCATTCCTTGCAGGTGACCCTTCAAACGTGATGAGTCTTTCTGTTTGAACTTCTCGTATAGTTGTGAGAGGAGGGTGTCTGTTACTTCGGAGTCCACGCGGCCTACTATTCAGTATCGGCCACATAGTGTGGTTTGATTAGGTCAATTGAGACCAATCTTTTCTCCTTTTTACCGGCAAGAGGTGGCGGAAGTACTGTTCTTGTTCCTTCAACCGCCAGGACAGGTACAGGCTTTCTGTATGATGGCTCAAATTATTTTTTGTCCGCTATTTTCTTTCTGACCAGATCCCCGACTTTAGGGATCCAGACAGGTCTTGCCATGACACTTTTTACTTCCCCAGTGGCGGTCCTTTTCGCCTGGACATTACTCTGTAGTGCCCTGCTTTCGTTCAGGTCCTGTAAAACAGCCAAACGTTTATGGATGTCAAAAGGTTTTTTATCCGCCCCTTCACAATCAAGATCAGGTACACACATTCTCGTCCCAAATAGGACCTCATAAGGAGTGACCCCCCCTAGAGAGCTTCTTGGCTGATTGTTTAATGCCCTCTGGACTCCGTACAGATGTTTTACCCAATTTCCACCCGAGCCTAATACTCTAGCTGTCAAAGATTGCTTTAAGTCCCGGTTTTTCCTCTCCACAACCGAATTTCCCTCGGGATGGTATGGAGAGGAGTACCGCAATGCTACACCCAGACTTCCCATAGCTTCCTTGTAAGCCCTAGAGCTAAACGCGGGGCCACGGTCAGAATGTAATGTGCCAATTGCGTATGCCCCAATAAAGACTCGAAATCTTTTATAACAGTTCGAGCGTCAGCCGAGCACTGGGGCCACACCCATAGGAACCTAGAGCAGGAATCCACTGCAACCATGATATACTTGTAAGCCCCATCAGACTGTAAGGGGCTGCAGTGGTCCAAATAAACACACGCAAGTGGTTTGTCTGATATTAGTAAAGGTGTCTGCACTGGACGTGTTACGGTGGAGCCTTTCATCTGCTGACAGATGTCACATTTCAAGACATAGTCCTTAGTCTGCCTTCTTAGTCCTAGCCAACAGTAGAGTTGTTTCAATAGAGAAACCATAGCAGAAACTCCTGCGTGTGCAGAACCTATACCCTTGTGTGCTGCTAGAATTAATCCTAACCTTCGATCCACATTTGGTATTACTCTATCCCCCACTCCTGGAATTTGAGCAAATGGAACATTGTGTGCATCTAACTTGTAGGAGTACTTGAGTGGAAATCTTTTCGGTACCGCTGTGTTATTGTGTGTAGCAATAATCGCAACCATTATCTCACGTCTATCCTCGTTTTTGAACGAGTGATTGCAGCTACGGAAGCCGTTCGTACAGCCCCCTTTGCGGCTTCATCAGCCAATGAATTCCCTTCAACGTGAAAGCCATCACGTTGATGACTCAGTGTATGTATCACGTGAGCCCTTGGTAGTTTGTTTTTCAACTCCACTACCTGTTCCCATAGCGTTTTGTGCTTTATTGTGCCACCTTTTGCATCTTTAAACCCGTTTTGTCCCCAGTGATGTAAATATTCATTATATGACTGTACACAGTAAAAGGAATCACACACGATTAGTGTGGGGAATTCTCGATCCGTATTTACCAGTGCCAGTATTCGTGCTTTTAGTTCTGCCAGCTGCGCCGTGCAGTCTCCTAGAGACTGTGATTTTGTGCATTTCGGATGAAACTTTCCATCCTGCATGCATCCTTTAACGATAGCACACGCAGCGCTATATTGCTGTTTGCTCCATATGGCCGGTTGCGCAGAACCGCCAGTATAAATAATATATTTATAGAGGCATTATTTCGTTTGGTAGAGGATATTCTTGTTCGTATTGCAGAAATGCTTGTGCTTTTAGATTTGGGTCGTACCTGTATTCTACATCTGTTGCAGTGAGAGAATTAGCCCATTGTATCCATCTTGGATGTAAGGCTTTAGCGTTGGGAACGCTTGTCTTTGTCGCAGCCTCTAAGGCTGGAACCGGGGTAACAACTATTATACGTTTCCCTTGAGCCAGGGCTCTTTCTCTGACTACAGCAGTCTGCACTGCTGTTAGAATTTTTTCCGTAGATGCGAAGCGCATCTCAGCATTCGTGTACAAATGAGATTTATATGCTATTGGTACTGTCTCACCTTCATTATATGTTAGATAGGTGTATCCTGATTGACCCGCGACTATACGGATCACCAGGTTGCGTACATTTACTCATGTCTGTATGTGTTTTGAAGCTATCATGTCAGCTTGTAAGGAACGAAGAGTATCTGTGTGGTCCTGTGTCCACTGTCTAACTGAAAAGTCAGGTTTTATCAAATCATAGAAAGGTTTTACTCTTTCTGCGTAATCCAAAATGTATGTTCTGCCAAAGTTCAGGATTCCCAGGATTGATTGTAAATTCTTTTACGATTTTGGAGGTTGGAGCAGCGTGCATTTTTCTAAGAAGTTAGCTGCTAGACTTTTTTCTTCACTTGAAAGTTCATATCCTAGAAAAAGGACATTAAGGTGGGCTATTTTCAATTTTTTAAAGTTGAATTTGTAGCCCTCAGAGGCAAATCCCAAGATTATGGACAATGCCTCTTCATCCAGATTTTGAAGTAACTCAGTTACTCTGACTGAAAACAACCCCGGCTGTTCTTATACCCCTGGGGGACTAAGCAAAATTGCCGCAGGGACCCTAGCGCTGAGAACGCTGTCAAATATCTGCTCTCAGGTGCTATGTTTTGGCAAAAAAAAACATTTGAGATATCTAGCATTGTTTTGTATTTTTGTCCGCACAATGTTATTCATTAATGCACTGTGTGCATTTTGGACTGCAAATGTCTTAGTGCAAGTGTTTAAATGTCTGTAATCTAAAACTAGACGATAAGTGTTGTCTGGTTTCGATACGGGAAACAAAGGGTTATTCATTTGAGAGGGGCATGTTTCAATCACTCTTTGGTATTCAAGTTGATCTAAGATCTCCCTGACCTGTTTTTTAGCTTCTTGCTTTATTCAATACTGCCTTTGTGCAGTTGGAGTATTTTTTAATGGAATTATGTGGTGGGTTGAATCCTCATCCCATCCAACATGGTTTTTGTATAATGCTGCGGCTTGGGCTACCACCCACTCCTGCGCATATGGATATTTTAAATGTTTGGGAACGTGGTCGGAAAATGCTGGTAAAATTACTGTTTCTCCCTAGGGTAATCCATGACGAATGCTGGCGGCCAATCCTGTTCAGCTAACAAAATGTCATAGCCAAACGTTAGGTTCTCCCAAAAGAGACCTCTTACTGCCCTGCATTTGTCCCCCTCCATTTGGAGTGTTATTTCATATAATGTATGTGGGACACTTACCCTAGTATCAGGTGTTTCCACCGTGATATAATCATTCAAGTCCGCTGTCACCAGAAATTCCATCAGGTTCTGGCGAGCTATTGTTACTTCTGCCGCACTGTCTAGCATCGTCAGAGCCCATTCCCCATTCAGTAGTTGAGTCCTCAGAATTCTGGGCATGTCTGATCTTTAGACCTGCAACCTTCTTCTTTTTGAACTGTGGTTTTGGTTTGGTTTTATCTTCTTTTTTGGAAGTATAGTCTTGAGCGTTCTGCTTGTCTCTGGACTTTGTACGCTCTTCTTGTCTGTCTGACCGTCCTTCCCTCTCGGAGTTTTTAGATGAACCCTGAAAGGAACGAGAGGAACATGTATCAGTATCCTGATACCTGTCAGGTTTCCTAATATTATCCCTATTCCTTAGGTATACCTCCTTTCGGAGGGTTCCTGTGGAGGAGCTCTACCTCTTGATTGAGATCTGTTTTCTTTAACTTTTTGGTTTTTTTTGTTGTCCCACTTCTTTTTAGAAGAAGTAGGTGTTTGCTTCAAAGTCTCCTTCTCGGGACTACCCATCAATTGTGGTTTTAATGCTTTTCCACCCAAACTGTCCCTGCCTAACTCTGCATATGCAGTTTCTATTATTTTTGGTAGTTCGTGTTCCTGTTGTAAAGGACTGAACTTCCTTAGGCGTTGGCGGATGGCCACTGATGCTGCCTCCCCTTTAATATTTGCTAATATTATGGCTGATACCTGGGCATAGTTACCTAGTAACTTCATCCCTAAGTTCAGAGCAGGCTCTGCTCCGTACTCATTTTGTATTTGTCTTAATACATCTGGTATTACTGCTAAGGACGGTATACCATGAGTTCTGGTATATATGGCAGCAAAAACTGTACCCCAAGAGGTACAATCCTCTATCTGTGGTGTTATCCCCATGGGTAAGCAGATTGTCAGCATTCTGTGTTTTTCATATGGGTTAGTATTTGGGAATAATGCTTCTAGCTGTGTTATCTTCTGAGCTATCTAGAAGGGCCTTTGTTCACGTTTTGCGGGCATTTTACCCATCACTGCATGTAATGTTTGCGGTGTAATTTTAGTTGTTGTGTTTTGAACGTGAGCTGTATTTGTTGTTACCATCGCTGGCTGGACCGTAAGTGTCCTCATGACGTATTGCATCATGTTTCTATAAAGTTTTATTAATTCTTTGTGAAGTATGAGTAAGTCTGGTCCTGGCATTGTTTTGATGTCAGGATGTGGTGTGTAGGCTACTAATATTGGCCATGTTGCCCCATCTCTTCCGAGCGGGCCGAGTCTTACTCTTCTTCTTGTATGGGTTAGGGCGCCTTTAAACCAGTATAAATGTTCCTGGTATGTGAGCGGAACTTCAATGTCCTCATACGCACAATATTCCGCTGGTGCTTCATCTTCTGTGTAAAAATGAAATGTTTTTGTTCTTGTATTTGCTGCTGGGAATGTAACCCATGAATAAAATTCCTCTGTTCTATATGATTCGTGTGCCTCAATCACGAAAGCTACTACTCCACCCCTAGGTGTAAATCCATGCGCAAGCAGTTTCAGGGTGACTGCATGTCTAATGTTTGCCGCAATATGTATTGCGTTTGCATCTTCCGAGAGCGGTAATGGCTGTTCTAGTGGGTCTAAGACTTGGTTAGTCATTGTGTTTAGAACACAAAATAACCTTTCAAGGGAACTAAGATAAGGTGTTTTGCACAATTTTTAGGAACACTGTGTCCTTCAAGCTTGATTAACCAACGGCTAATAAATAGTATTTTCGCCTACTCAGCTGTGGCAGAGTTTAGCCTACCCACTCCAGACGTCTCTGGTGTTTTGTGAATAGGGATTTCTGAGAATAGCACGACTGAACTACTCAGATTCTACTGTTAAATAAGTGCCCAACCAACGTTGGCGGTGCCATGTCGTGTAGTTCCTATAGAAAATATACAGGATCTGCGTGTTTCGACAACATACACTGTAGGATTGGTGTCAGACAAACTCTGATCACCCCCACCCGGTATGCTGGCTCTTTTGTACCAACTAGCTCACAGTGCCCCTAGAATCTCCTCTTACCAGGGGGAGAATAGTTCTTGGCAACCATCGAACATGACAACCCTGATCCCTCAGCACCGTGGAAACAATATACTACTTTTCACTCAGTCACACGTGCCTACTTAGTCTGTCTCAGAGAAATGCACAGAATAAACCGGCTGGGCGTTTTTCAATAAGAATTTATTGAACAGTTGTTATTCTGGTGCAGAATAGATGAGCTGCAACAACCACTAGGCAGTATAAGATATAAATGATTAGCAGTACGATAAGGGTAAATGGATGGTATAGCTCTACCATCTGACTATAGTCATGAATACATATGAGTATATAAAACACATGATAAAAAGATGCGTACTCCTACGATGCCTCCCTAACTAGATGTACCTGAGTGTACCTAGCCTGGGTGTAGGTGCTAAGCCAAGAATCCCTCTAGGATTTAGTCAACCCCATTACCTGAAGTGAGAGACTGTGGGACCCCGTCCTGGTCTCGAGTTGCACACCCGCGAGGGATGTTAGACCACTGCGAGCTGGAGTGTCTGCATGCAGGAACCTCAGCATCTCTGGTCAGTGTGTCAGCAGGGAAGTCTCGGCCTCCTCTGTCTCATCTTAGCAAGATGTGATGTATATATACCCATTGGTCTCCCCAGGGGTCCTACCTTGCTGTGCTACTGTGTCGGCCTAAGGATGACGTTGGGCATGAACTTTGTACATAGATTTTACACAGGAGATGGTAGTCCTGCTGTGCTTCCAAGAATCCTCATGCATAATGTATGAGATCTCAAACTAGGGAAAACCCGCGTTCTGAATGCAGTGTTGTATCTAGGCAAAAGGTCAGTCCCTGTAAACCGTGACAAGTGTAATGTAGGGAAGAATATAGGTGAAGGGTAATGAAGTTACCAAGGCCTATATTATGGTACCTTTTTGAAATATATCATCCAAGGACGTCCTTGGGGGCCAACTACCCCTCCTATTACCTCCAGTAAGTCCCACATAGCAGCATTGGTAAGTTCTCATAGTAGGCCACGCCCCCTTTGCCCACAATTCTGCAAACACGCTCCCTGGCGTGCTCTTGGATGGAGATTAAAGTCCCCTTCGATGCTGGTGGTCCTTAGGGGCCAACTAGCCTAACTGACACCTCCAGTAAGCCCTAGATAGTGGGATTGCTGAGAGGTGGACACCGGCCACGCCCCGTTTCTGCACCACTCTGCAAACACGCCTCCTGGCGCGCTCTTGGTTGGGAGATGAAGTCCCCTTGCCTCCTGAGGGTCCCTGGGGGCCAACTAGCCCTCCTGTTGTCTCTAGTAAGCCCCACGCAGCTGGATTGCTGAGAGTGGTCCGAGGCCACGTCCCCTTTTTACACCACTCTACAAACGCACCTCCTGACGCACTGCTGCTCGGGGGATGAAGTCCACTTTAGTCCTGAGGTCCTCAGGACACATGAGGACCTCATCGCCCCACCAGCAGTGCGCCAAGAGGCGCGTTTGCAAAGTGGTGTAAAAAGGGGTGTGGCCTCGGACCACCTCTCAGCAATCCCACTGTGTGGGGCTTACTGGACCCCATCCCCCGGAGCATGCCCACATATTTTTATTTTTTAAATAAAACATCATTTTAGATGGTGGGGGTGCACGGCCCCCCTCCTGAGGCCATTATTGGCCCCGGGGACCCCATCCCCCGGGACATTGCCTCATTTAAAAAATTGTTTTAATGTACACGGGAGGGGGGCCGCGTGGCCCCCTGTCAGGGTTATTAGGGTCCTCAGGAACAGTACCTCCAAGAAGCCCACCTTCCAGCAGTTCTGACCCTGATTGCAATATATATCAGAGGTTCAGAATGGCCAGATGATTTGATGGGAATTAGAGAGAGTACTGCGGGGAGGGAGATCTCGAACAGAGAAGGCACCTTGTGACAACGTTTTCATAGAAAGAAGAACGATACACAACTATAAGGATATCGCTTGAATAACTTTATTCGGTTGTTTAAACAATTAAAGTGTACAAAGGTAAGCAATTCATCAGTTCACAGTCTAAAACAAAAGAATAAGTTTCAAAGGCTACATTTAAAATATACAATAAAAAATGGTCGAAATAAAAACATAGATTAAAAGGCGAGCCTCAGAATGACAACGTTCCAGCTGAAAAGCCACACCACATACGAAGATATTAAAAAGAAGCTTGTATACAATACACAATACATTAATTCCATTAGGCAACATATCACAGTCAAAAGAGATTATTTTCTCAATGCGGCCTAGGATAAAAACTTCTGACAAATTATCCAGAATGAAAATAAAAAGCGACTAACAGCAAAGACTAGTGGCCCCAGTGTGTCCGTTTTTAAGATTCTATATGCAATCTGGTATTGGCTGGTTCCACGATTTAAGCAGATTGTCTTATCCACCTCCTGCGTGTCAGTTGGTATTTTGGGCAAAAGAAAAATACATGTTCTTCGGTCTCTTTTGCTCTTGCGCAGGCAGGGCATAGATCTGTTTATAACCCAGTAGCCTCATTTCCAGGAAACCTTAGGAGCAGATTGCCATATCTGAATCTGACATATAAGCTTTTGGCAAAAGGAGGCGTGATTTGATCCAAAAACGGTTTGAAACGCAGACATGGCTTAACATTTAAAAATTGCGTTGTTAGATGGCCATTTGCTGGTCTAGTAGCATAACGCTCCCCCACCACCGCCCAATACCTGGCTTTTAGTCTCGGTAGATCACCTCTAGTTGCCTTCTCTGGCCATTCCCATAGATCCAACATATTCATCGATTTACACCAATCTGCGATGTGTTTGAACCACTGTAGTTTTTTGGCACCACTGGTCATCAATACCTCCCCCATAAAGTTTCAATAGTCAGAAAACTGGGGAGTTGTCCACATACGCAGCCAGTAAATTAGTGGTTTCAGTGAAGCCATGTCACCTATTCTCTTCATCCCTAGGTCACAAAACAGAGAAATCAATGGGGTGGTGATGGGTTTCGAAATAAGTGATCTGACAAAAATATTTTCGCAGATCGTTAATTTGTTTACATTAGTGTGGCCCCATATCTCTGCTCCATACAAGGCTCCACTTTGAGCTTTAGCACGATAGACTTCCAGTGCTGGAGTTAAGGATTGAGAATATGACTGTTTGTGGAATCTCAATATTGATTTAGACCAACTATAAGGATATGCTTATGCTTTTTAACAAATGAAGGTTACCTGTGAAAAAGAAAAACTCAAAACTGTGGTATGCTTCTACTTCAGATACTTCAATAATGTTCTAGGAAGCTTGACCATAGGTTACAGGGACTTTATAGTTAGGCTCAGATTTCACTCGTACAAAACCAGTGAAAGTCAGCAGTTATAGTTGAAATGAAATGAAAACAAGTTTTATAAAGTGCTCGATTGCCTGAGGGTATCTTGGCACCGGCAAAACACGCAAGCATAATGATAGTAAATCAGGCTAGGGAGCTATAGGTTAAAAAGCCAAGTTTTGAGATTCTCTCTAAAAACGGACAAGGATGAACTGGTCTTTAAGTGAAGAGGTAGGGCATTTCACCGTTTAGTTGTGCCATAAATAAAGCTTCTCCCCCCCCCCCCAGCAAACTCATTTAAAATTGTGCACTATGAGGTTGCCTGCTAAAAAATATCGAAGTGGCCTCGAAGGAATTTCTTTTTTAAAGTAGCCAGAACCTTCATCATATAAGGCTTTATAGGTGATGCAAAGCACCTTAAAGTCTATCCTCTTCTTTACTGGCAGCCAATAATGCCTTAGAAACAGAATTTTGTCTTGGTATTCCGAGCAATAAGAGTGCCGCCGAATTTTGCAGTATCTGTAACTTATTGAGTAGCCGTTTCTGTAAATTGATGTACAGACCATTGCAGTAATCTATTTTGGACAGGGTTAGGGCAGTTACTACTACTTTCCTCAGCTCCAGTGGAATAAAGGCAGAATCTTTCTCAGAATGTTTTGCGACTAAAAGGCATTGGAAGTGATTGCATTTACCTGTTTGTCAAAAGACAGATGGTTATCAAAAATCACCCCCAGATTCTTCACCTTTGTTACTGGGGTCAGAACCGATCCAAGATCAGCTGGCCACCAATCAGGGGACCAGAAGAAAGCATTGTTTCCCAGTAGTACTATCATTTCCCTTTTATCAGAATTTACTTTTAAGCAGTTGCAAATCATCCAGTTGTTAACTTGTTGCATGCAGTTGCAGAAATTGGCAGCTGATTCTTGGTGATTGCCAGAAACTGAAACGACAATTTGGATATTGTCGGTGTAACTAACTACTGAGAAACCCAGATTTCTAATCATCCTTGCGGGACATCACAAGGAAGAGAGAAGGAATCAGAAAGATATCCATCCATAGATACAGATTGCACTCTCTCTGTGGGGAAGGAGGATGATAACGCTAGGGCGGAAACAAAGATGCCCAAAGATTCGACATGGTCAATCAAAATCTTATGATTGACCGTGTTGAACGCAGCCGAAAGATCAAGAAGAATGAGGGCTGCAGGATTTCCCCGGTCAAGTGATGCCCTTAATTCCTCTGAGGCAGTGATTAAAGCTAATTCCGCGCTGTGTTGGCTGCGAAACCCGAACTGTCAGTGATCCAGTAAATTGTTCGATTTCACAAAAGGGTCAATTCCATGTTGATTGCCTTTTCCGCAATTTGTGCGTGAAAGGGAAGCCTAGAGATAGGGCGATAGTTATTTGGCACAGAGGAACCCAGATGTGGTTTCTTTAACAATGGAAGAACCAAAGCGCATTTCATGTCTGATGGAAAAGAGCCCTGCCTAAACATTGCACTGATAATCGGTGTTACTACACCGGCTACAGTACCGGATACCGTTCGAAGAGTAGCTGGAGGGCAGGAATTGAACGTGAAACCAGAGCGAGTAGTAAGGACTAGGTCCTGCACTTGGTCCGTGGATAATGGAGAAAAAGAAGAGAAGGATGAGAGGGAAGCAGTAGAAGAAAATGCGAGAAATGCGAGAAAATGCGAGTTAACTGAGCTAACTATAACTTACGCCCCCCGCAATGCCATGCTTATGACCTCATATATTATATCACTCATGACATGGTCAGTGACATTACTGATGACATCTCAAATCATAGTTAGCTCAGGTAACTATGACTGCTGAATTTCACTGGTTTTGTAGGAGTGAAATGGGAGCCTAACCATAACATCCGTGTAACCTTTGGTTTTTATTCAGTGAATTTCTAAGGTTTTCTTTAACTTCTATTTCCTAACTATAACATCCTTGTAACCTTTGTTTTTTTTTCAGGTGAACTTCTTTTATTTATTTATTTTTATTTATTTTTTATTTGGAGAAAGTATGCAAAGTACAAAAAAATATACATTCATGAGTAGTTTTAAAAACCGATATAGCTGATATATAATTACGCAAGAGGTTATTTTTCAACATTTCATAGATATTTACGATACAAATAAGATAAAATCTCTAATCAATTATTTTCTGTCACAGAAGACACGATCCAAAACCATGGTTCGGCCTGACTCCTTACATGACGGTTTGCTTTATAATCCATTTCTTCATAGGAGCCCAAATTGCCCTACCTCTCCTGCTTGCATCACAGCCTTTACATTTATATAATGATTTCTCAAGATGATATATAGCTAGCAAGCGACCTAACAAGCCTGAAATAGAGGAGGGTCCACATCTTTCCAATGTGTGGCAATGAGAAGCCGGGTCACAGCTATTGAGATAAAAACAAACTTATTCTTTCGGTAGTCACATTGTGTCTTCTCATAGCATCCTAACAGCATTAGTGTTGGGGTTATATTAATTGTAGTATCTATTGCTGCTGACAGAAATTCCTCTATTTGTTTTATAAGGGGACCCAATTTCTCGCAGCCATAAAACATGTGAATTATATCTGCTGGCCCTTGATCGCATCGGGGACATTTATCGTCCCCTCTTTTTCCCTACTGATGTATTTTTGCGGGAGTAAAGTAGAGATCATATATCGTGTAATAATGTTGGGCTTTCAAGTTGGCTGTGAGGAATGTCCCTTGGCTAAAACTAGTGAATTATACAAATCAATGTCGGGGTCTCCTATTCTGGTAACCCATTTAGTTTCTACTACCTCGAGATCGTCAGGAAGTGTATCTATCAAGATTTTATATATGTTTTTAATTTTTGTCTGGGGCTGAAACATAGTCTCTATTAAGAGATTCTTGTTCACGGAGAATCCCTCTTCATTAATTTGATTAAAAAAATTAGTAAGCTGTTTATATTTAAAATATGTTCCGACCGCTATACCATATCTTTGCTGTAGCTCGGAGAACGACAGCCTCTGTTCAATTAGATAAAGATCTCCCACCTTCAAGATTCCCTTTTCCTCCCATTGCCTACCCAGTTTATCATAAATTGATATGGGAAAAGAGGAGATCGCCACAGTGGCGTATATCTGTTATATTTTGATATTTTCATGAGCCCTACCATTCTTTTCCATATTTTCCAGATTGCTATTACCACCTTGAATCTAGTTTTTTTGTAGTAACTGGCCTCTATCTGTCGGAGAAGTACTCCCTGTGCGACTGTTCCTATGGCTAATTCATATATTGAGGGGAGGTCCCCATTTACATCATGTTGTCTGTCGCCAGTGCCTGATGAGATCACAAAAGCCATTTGCTGTAAAAAAGTTGTGTAGTAATACAATCTAAGATTGGGAGCAAACCATCCACCTCGATCTTGTGGTAATGTTAAAAATTTGAGAGATCGTCGAATTTTTGAATACTTCCAAACAAAATTACTGAATATACTATCCAATTTCTTTAAGAATAAATCTTCGATTTCTAGAGGGATGGACCTGAACATATATAGAGCCTTTGGGAGCATGACCATCTTGAGTATATTACATCGTCCTATAAGTGATAGGTGAAGTCTATCTAAACAGCGTAGATCCGTACTAATCTTATTAATCATAGGTAGCATATTTATTTTCCAGATGGAATCTACGTTGCTGCTAATCTTAATACCGAGATAAATTACCTTCGAGGGTCATTGCAGGGAGTTTTAGAGTTACATAAAATCTGGGTTTTCCCTGTGTTCAACAGATAGCCGGATTTACGTCCAAACTCACTGGCTAATTTCTGAATCTGGGAAATTGCGTTTTCTGGGTCCGTGGTTACCACTGCCAGATCATCGGCATAGGCCATTATCTTTGTGTCATACCCATTGCAGATGACTGGTGCAATTGTCTGATCTTGGAGGATTTGCTCTATAAATATATCGATATAGAGGGCAAATAATATAGGAGAACAGGGACAGCCCTGTCTTGTCCCTCTTGCAATGTCAATGGAGTTTGATGCTTGACCCATTATGTTTAGTCTCGCGTATGGTCTGTAATACTTTGCCTGTATAGCTGTCATAAAGCCAGGCCCAAACCCTCTCTGTACCATAGTCGCCCAGAGATACTGCCATGTAACGCGATCAAATGCCTTCTCGGCATCTAGGAGGATCATAGCCATCTTCTCACCGGTTGTCTCAGTTATATCAAACAGGGCTGTAGCACGTCTGATATGGTCTGTTGTGCCTCTTGTTGGCATAAAGCCATGTTGCCATGGTGAGACTAGATGAGCTATGATCCCCCCTAGCCGGGTCGTGAGGATTTTTGAGTACAGTTTAGTATCGGCCTTCATGAGGGATATGGGTCTGTATGATGCAGGATTGTCAGCGGGTTTCCCTTTTTTTAAAAAGACCACAATATCTGCTCCTTGCCAAGACACAGGAGGGATCCCACTATATTGTATTCCCATAAACAGGTCTAAAAGCAGCGGGGCTATTACCTCTTGAATTGCTTTATATAATTCCAATGGAATTCTATCACGACCTGCCGCTTTTCCTGGTGCCATGGATTTCAAGGCTAATAATACCTCTTCCATCATGATTTCTTTATCGATCTCTTGTTGCATTTCTTCGCTGAGCCTGCGCTGACTTCCTAGAGCTAACTCGGTTTCGTTAGAAAGCATAGGATCGAGACTATCCTGTTGATACAAATCTTGATAAAAATTTTCAAAGGTCTTAATAATGTCTTTTATTTCTGTATGGAGTATACCGTCTAGATCTTTAATTTCAATTTTTAAGTCAGAGGCTCAGAGAGAGGCAAGATGGCGACTGCGTGAGCCGGTCGTTTTGCTGCTCCCTGATCGTGGATTAACCTTGAAGCATGAAAGCGGCAGCAATGGACAGTATTACGAAGCGGAAAATGTATGCTTGCCGGTGGATACAATTGATCAAAGGAAAGGAAGACGAGCGAATAAAACGAAAAACGGAGTTAAAATAAAGGACAGGAGCTGAATGGAAGCGGCGTTCGCATACCTGAAGCTCTGCCCCGGTACCAGCCAGTGTGGAGCTGCGCTGTGCCGTGCGGAGCTCACGAGGGCGTTGCTTAGTTTCCTGGCCGCGTTGACGTCCGGCGGCGAGGAAAGGAGGCGCTGCTTGGCCTGCTCGGATTTCTGCCGGGCGAATTCAGGGGATACTATGGCTCCGAAAGACCCGGTGGGCACTGGAGCAAAAGGGAAAACGCGGTCGGGCGCGGCCGTGGGCGCTGGCTAGTCTCCCAAGATGACAGCATCCCTGGACCCCCACCCGAGACCTGGTGGGAGAAAAAACAAACCGCAGGGAATGCGCTATCCAGGACAGAGAAGCCGGAGGATAGGAAAAACAGAACCGGAGCTCCGCTCCAACTGCCCACGAGTGAACCCTCTGTTCTAGACCTGCTGAGAGCGGTGCCAGGAGTAAAGCACCCACGACGGCAAGAAGGCGAAACAGGTGAGCAGCACCAGGGGGGAAGTGATACAGATGGCAGTGTGATCGGGGAGGCTGACGGTACAACTCATGATGCTCCACATGAGATCCTATCCTTGACTGCAGATACACCTAAAATCAATCAGAATAGTCAGGTGCCCCCCGTTTTTCTCACTCCCCCCTGCCCGCAACCTGAGACAACCTGAGACAAGAGATAATATTGATGGATGTATTTCAGAGGGGCCTGGGGCTCAAGCAGTAGGTACAATACCGGGGGCTACCACGCTCAATTCCCATCTCGGAGGTGCTTTAGCCACAAACCATGCTACTTCCTCGAACCACAGCGAGCAGGATATAGACGTCTTCTTCTCGCTTTCAGACGGGGTCTGGTCAGCATCGGGTTCAGGGTCCGACTCACTTGGGGACTCTAGTGAGGAGATCTCGGACAGTGACAAAAGAGACACAATAGCCACAATGCGTAAGGCAGCGAGAAGAACAAGTCACCCCAGTCTACAAAAAAAAAAAAGTCTAAGATGGGATCACTCTGGAGCAGATTTACTCAGCACCTGTACAACATCACCTTCTAAAGGCAACAGTACACTCTCCCCAGTACTTCCAACTTTAGATACCGTCCTCCAATGCATACTTTCCCATCGTGAGGAAACGCGGCAAGATAGTAAACGTGCACAGATAGCTATGCGGAAGATTCAAGGGGCTGTTAGAAAAATTGCAAAGTCGTGCACTATCATCAACAAACGCCTCACAACCCTCGAAAGGTGAACAGAAACCTTGGAGAACGACCTAGCGGTCACACGCACAAGCACTACTGCTCATGACGCCCAACTAACTGACATACAGTGGAAGTTAGAAGACCACGAAAATCGGCAACGCCAAAATAACTTACGGGTACTAGGTGTACCGGAGGGAGAGGAAGGGTCTGATACCCGGGCATATGTTGCTGATATGCTATCTAAAGCATTTCCGGATTTAGATGGCTGGAATTGGGCACTAGAGGTACAAAGAGCCCATCGGGTTCCATTCAATCTCAAACAGCCTGTAAGACCGGACACGAAGCCCCGCGCCATACTTGTTTATTTTGGCAATTTTTTATTGCGACAAGCAATATACGATAAGGCTAAGCCAACAACGAAGCGCAGCGGTGGGGACTATTTTTTCTTTGTCCAGCCAGATTTTTGCCATTACACGGTGGAGAGACGATGGCGCCTTCGCCAGATGATCAAGCCAGTGCAAGATCGGGGGGGGCAAGCATACTTGCTGCACCCAGCTCGTCTAAAGGTGATCAAGGGAGATCATACTCGGTTCTTCACCTCCGAGATCAAAGCTAAAGAATTTTTGGAGGACTGGGACCTTAAATCTTAGACTGATTAACTTTATCTCCGAGTGTTTTCCTGTTCTTTTTTTTTTTTTTTTTTACTTTGTTTTTTTTTTCCTTTTTATCTCAACTCATACTCTATCTTATCTTCTCTAAAAAGGGGAAAGAGAGAAAAAGAGGAAGGAAAAGGGGAGGGGAAGAGAGAGGAAGGGGAAAGGGGGAGAGGGAAAGGAGGGAGTAAGGAAAAAGCGAGGGAAGGAAAAGGGGAGAGAGAGAAGAATGGAGAAAAAAAGGAAAGAGAAAAGGAAGGAGGGAGGGAAGAGGGAAAAAAAAGAAAAAAAGAAAAAAAGGAGCTTCTTTTATGTCCTAGCTGCCAGAAAACAAAATATACGGATCAGGGGCAGCAACCATCACAACAGACTAAGCTAGTCTGGATGCCTTTCTACAGGGGATGGGGTGGGGAGGGGAGGGGTTCAAGGGCATGGGGGCTTGGGAGGGTGGAAAGGAAGGGGGGAAGGGGGTCAGGGAGGTAAAACACAGGGTGGAGGGAGAGCAAAAAGAAAAAATTGGAGAGGGTATAACCAAAAGTTGTGAGATAGCAAACATTAGCAAGCAAGAGCAATTAAAGCAGAGGAAATCAAATAAATCAAATGGGTAAAATCACAATCTGCTCAGTTAATGTTGGAGGTCTTAATGATAAATTAAAGCGTATTAGAGTCGCTGAAATATTAAGAGCCCTAAAAGTCGATATAATATGCCAACAAGAAACGCACGTTCCCTGGGGGAAACGAGATATTTTAGCCATAAGGGGATATAATCTTGTAGCTTGCTCCACACAAACATCAACTATTAGGGGGGTTACGATTCACGTAAGAAACTATATTGGTCCAGCTAAGCGGGTCTTGGAAGATAAGTGGGGGAGATGGGCTATTGCACAATTGCCCATGGCATTGACCGTTTGTACAATATACGGATCAAACGAGGATGATCCACAAATTTTTAATGATCTAGAAATCGAATTATCATCATGGCCAGGTTCATTAATAATTTGCGGGGATCTGAACATTCACTATGACACAGGCCGTGGTAGAATCCAGAAATATCAGGGGAGGAAACCCCATGTTCATCAGGCCCTTTCGGCCCTGCGGACTAGCTATGACTTGAAGGATGTGTGGGGGTAAAACATTCTACTGACCCTGGCTACACATATTTTTCAAACCCCCATAAGAAATGTGTCAGGCTAGATTACTTTTTGGTTTCATCCTCTCTGATCACGACCGCAGGAATAAAGAAACTACCCAAACTACTATCTGACCACAATCCCTTAGTCATGGATTTAGTACTTCAAACCGAAGACCGCCCGCAGGTGAAGTGGACGTTTCATAGATCTTTATTATCTAATGACCAGTATCTCAAACACATTAAACAATATTATGAGATGAACCGATATAGCTCCTCGCGCTGTGTAGTTTGGGATAGCTTTAAAGCAGGCCTCCGGGGAGAAACAATCAGCTTTGTTAGGAGGGCCATTAAACAAGAGAAGAATGAAATTAATATTTTGATAACAGAACTGGGAGAATTAGAAAAAGAACACACTAGTGCAATTAGACAAAAACAAGAGAGTGAAGAATTACTATTGCGACAGAAAGTAATGATCACAAAAGCCGAAATAAATAGTTATTACAGCAAGAAGGGGGCAGCCACTTTTCAGGCACACAAAAGTGAGAGATATGAATATAGGGAAACCGTAAGTAAGATACTTGCCCTGCGGACTAAACAAAGAGTAGTCAGAAATAATATAACTGAAATTTTTCAGGTGAATTTCAATGGTTTTTATAATTGTATTTCCTAGCTGCAACCTGTAACTTTTGAAAGTGAGTGAGTGGCTTCATAGGTAGGTGAGTGGGTGTGTGAGAGGTTGTATGGGTCTCTGAATGGGTTTGTGGGTATGTGAGTACCTGTGTAGATCTGTGAGTAGGTGTGTGAGTGTCCGAGTAGGTCTGTGAGTGGGTGCATGAGTGTCTGACTGGGTCTGTGAGTGGATGGATGAGTCTCTGAGTGTGTGAGTGAGTGGGTGCATGAGTGTCTGAGTGGGTCTGTCAGTGGGTGCATGGTAAAAAAGTAGGAGGGCACACGGGAGCATGTCCTCATGCCAGCTCCCCCTGTGACGGTCTTCCTGTCCAGCTTGCCCGCAGTCCGCTACCCTCTGTTACGTTATGTTATGTTATTGGACATTTCTAAAGCGCACGTTCACCGGGGAGGTTTCTTGGAGCTAGGTAACTAATACTTCATTAAACCATTGTTACTGGTAAGCCTGTTTAAAGAGCCAGGACTTCAAAAGTTGTCTAAATTTGGTGTAATTGGAAGTCTGCCTAATCTCCAAAGGTAGTGTGTTCCATACTCGAGGGACCGAACGGAAAACCTATGCCCTCCAGTCCTGTGTTTCTTAAAAGTGGGGATGATCAGCTAGTGGAGGTGACTGGATCTCGGTTCTCTTGTCGGACAGTATTTCAAGATCCGAGATTTCATGAAGGCCGGGCAGCTCATGTGTAACGCTTTAAACACCGTACAGCATACCTGTTGCCTTCGGCTTTGTGCCTCCTGGGCTTGTTTTCAACTTGTTTTTCTGCCCCTTCTCTTTTTTGCTCGCTCCTGCCCTTTATTTTGCCTCTTTGTGCTCATTCTGCACATTATTTTGCCTCTTTCTGCTCACTCCTGACTTTTATTCAGCTGCTTGCTGCTTGTTTCTGAACTCTATTTTCCCTCTTGCTCCTCCTTTCTGACCTCTATTTTGCCATTTTCTTCTCATTCTGTCTGTTATTTTGCCTCTTTCTGCTTGTTTTGCACCTTTATATTGCCTCTTTCTGCTAGTTTCTCACTTTTATTTTGCCTCTTGCTGCTGGTTTCTGACCTCTATTTTGCCTCTTTCTGCTCGAATCTCATCTTTATTTTACCTCCTGCTGCTCGTTTGTCATCTTTCTTTAGGGGTGGATGGTAAACTCCTCTCTGCAAGCACCAAGGGGACTTCATAGCCCTACCAGTAATGCCAGGAGGTGCATTTGCAGAGAGGTTAAGAAAGGGGGTGGGGCCTTCTATGACATCTCAGGAATCCTACTGTGTGAGACTTACTGGTGCCAACAATAGGGGTTCTTGGCCCCTAA
Organism: Calotriton arnoldi; assembly: GCA_963921515.1. Classification (NCBI taxonomy): domain Eukaryota; kingdom Metazoa; phylum Chordata; class Amphibia; order Caudata; family Salamandridae; genus Calotriton; species Calotriton arnoldi. The sequence goes on along the minus strand of CAWUFW010012426.1, from coordinate 134,132 downwards.
TGACCCTCAGCAGCCAAGGGGACTTCATCCCCAAACCAGTAGTGCACCAGAAGGCGTGTTTGCAGAGTGGCTGATAAAGGGGGCAGGCCTCCAATGAGGTCTCAGCAGTCCTACTGTGTGGGATTTACTGGTGGTAACTATAGGTGTTCTTGGCCCCCAACCACTCTCAGCAGCCAAGGGAACTTTATCCCCCAACCAGTAGTGCATCAGGAGGGACGCTTGCAGAGTGGTTGAGAAAGGGAATGGGCCTCCGATGAGGTCTCAGCAATCCCACTGTGTGACACTTACTGATGGTAACAATAGGGGTTCTTGGCCCTGTTAGACCTGGCACCATTGGCGTGGGTCTCCCTTCCATTTTTTTGCCTTTACCTCCTGTGTTTTGCTGTGTGTTGGACTCCATTTTTGCTGGTCTAGATGCTTTGGGCACTTTGCCACTGCTGTTCAGTGCCAAAGTGCAAGTGCTCCCTTTGTAAAGGATTGTTATGTATTAGTGATTCCATGATTGGCTTATTTGATTTACTTGTCAGACCCTAGTACTGTGCACTATGTGTGCCCAGGGCCTGTAAATCAAATGCTGCTGGTGGGCTTGCAGCACTGATTGTGCCACCCACAGAAGCAGCTTGTAAAATGTGACTCAGGCCTGCCATTGCAGAGCCTGTGTGCAGTCTGGGACTGCCATGTCGACTTGGCCAGTGCATACACTTGCCAGTCCCTAAACCTTCCCTTTTCTACATATTAGTCACCCCTAAGGTAGGCCCAAGGTACCCCTGTGGGCAGGGTGCATTGCATGTGAAAGGTAGAACATGCCTTGATGTATGTGGTATGTCCTGATAGTGAAATACAGCCAATTTCGCTTTTCACTATTACAAGGCTATCTGTTCCCATAGGCCAGAATGGGGAGTTTGTTTATAACATCTTATAAACATAACTGACCCTAGGAACAAGATAGAAAAGTAAAGTTTAGCATGACTGAACTCAGAATGTTAAAATACATCTTTTAGTAAGGGTGATTTTTACATTCTGTGTTTGAAAATATCACTTTTAGAAAGTAGGTATTGTCTTGCCTAACCATCCAGTGTGCCTCTTCTAGGTTTGTGTATTGCATGTCTGGCTTTTGGATGACAGGGGCTGGAGAAGAGCAGTGGCTCCAGAAGTCTGATGAGTCAGGGCTGGGCTGAATAGACCTGGGCTGCATTTAGAGTAGGGGGAGGAGATTTCCTTTTCACCTGAATGGGACTGGTCTGCCTTCAACAATGCTGTCTCCACCTCCTGCCAGGAAGATGCACCAGTGAGGACAGAACTGGTTTTGGCTGGGTACAGACACTCTGCCTTCAGAGAACAAAGGATTTTGGTGTATAAAAAGAGGGACCCAGACCCCAGACTTTTAGATCACTTCTGGGAAATCAAGAGGAACCTTTGCCAAGGAGAAGAGCCGGATAAGCTGAGGAGGAATACTGCCCCTGTGCTGTTTGCTGTTTGGGGGTTGGCCTGCAGTGGCTACTTGCTGCCAAGGAAAGTAGAGAAGGCCTTTGCTGTTTGCTTTGCCACCTACTTGAAGAAGAAGATCTCCAAGGGCTTGAAACTGAGGTTGCCTCCTGTTCTGAAGTCTCAGGAACACAAAAGACTTCATCCCTTCTGTCGCTCTGCATCTGGAACTGCTGTTTCAGCTGCTACAGAAGGAAATTGCAACACCGACGCCGGCGAGCTACGCCGTAACCTGCATCGAAACCGTGGACACCGCTCGTGAAGAGCACGACGCACCGCCCCGACTTGCACCGTAGGTCTGACACCTGCTGACCCCGTGGCGCATCGACTCCGAAGCCATCACCGAGGCCGCTGCCTGCACCGGAGCCGAGGACACCGCTCGTGACGTGCACAACGCACCGTCCCGACTCGCACCGCAGCCCCGACTTCATCAATGCCGGTGCTTCATCAACGAGGAGCCGATTCTCGACGTGGGTGACTCCCGAATCCATCGACATCGCACCATCGTAAGGAACCGACGCCTCGCCGCCATTCGTGACGTCACCTCCCCGACACAGTAAGGAACCGACGTCTCACCTCCTCTGCGCTGCAGTAAGGAACAGAGGCATCACCTGCCCTGGGGTTGTAAGGATCCGACGCCGCAGGCGCCAACAAAGCATCACCTTCCCAACGGCATGCACCGTCTCTGCTTTCATCAAATTCCAGGTACTGTTCTTTGTGGGTCTGCTTGACTCCAGCCCTGACGCCCCGCACCTCGTGGTCGGCGCCGTACTTTGGGATTTTCATCTATCATGACGTCATAATAACTCCAGGTGGAGTTATTTGTTGCTAGGAACTTGATTTAAGTGAATAACCTATTTTTAAGGATATTTCTGATACTGTATTGTGGATTTTTGTCGTTTGGTCTTGTTTTGGTTTAGATAAAGATTACTTATTTTTTTAAATTGGTGTGGTGTCCATTTGTAGTGTTTTCACTGTGTTACTGTATGTGTTCACAAACGCTTTACACACTGCCTCTGAAATAAGCCTGTCTGTTCGTGCCAAGCTACCAAGGGGGTGAGCAGGGGTTATTTGAGGAGTGTATCCCCCTTACCCTGATTAGAAGCAGGGGTCCCTATTTGGACAAAGGTACCTACCTCTGCCAACTAGAGACCCCCATTTCTAACATTGGTGGTCAGCGGTGAGGATCCTGGACTTGCATTTGTGATTTACATACAGTGATTGGTGTACACTACTAGTGAGTGCAGAGCATTACGCAACCACATACATTTTTGAAGAGTTTTTTCCTTGGAATTTTTTTGCATCTTGAGAACTGCCAATTTTCACCATGAGTAAACCAGCATCCATTGCATCTGTGGATATTGAATTTGAAGAAGAGAGGGTTGATACCTACACTGTGCCACATCTCAAAAGCTGTCTGCAAAAAATTTAAAATCTCTGTGAGAGGCCTCACCAGAAAGGAGGAATACCAAAAGGCGCTGAGGGCCTGGTTGGAATCTAGGAATGCCAGTGAGCATCCAGAGGAGCATATGGTGGAGGGAGAGAATTTAGATGGGCAGCAGGAGGGGCCATTGGGCCTGACTGGGGGGAAAACGCCTTCCAGGGTGGGCAGCAGTGTTTCTTCAGAGGGCCCGTCTCCCGAGGAGTTGGAGGACAGGGAAAGAAGCAGGGTGCATGAAATGGAGCTTGCTAAGCTCAAGCTGGGGAGCCAGGGTGACTTAGAAAATAAGAGGTTGGAGTTAGAGAGCAAGAAATTGGCCATGGAGGAAAAGAAGATGCTTTTAGAGCATGAGAGAGTGTTGAGGGAGCTAGAGCTGAAAGCGAAGAGCCTAGAGATCACTCCCTCTGGTGGCAGCACACCATCAGTGCCTGGGGAAGGAAAAGTATACATCCCCAAAGATGTGATCAAAGATGTCATGAAGCATGAGGACATTGGGCAGTGGTTTAAGGCCTATGAGATAGCGATAAAGTCCCACCGGGTCCCTGAGAGAGATTGGGGAGCGGGGTTGTGGGGCCGCTTCATAGGTGAAGGGAGGGAAACCTTACTAGCTTTGCCCACTGAGGATCAGATATCCTATGCCCCCATGAAGAAAGCCCTGATAGCCAGGTATGGGTTGACCCCAGAGCTTTATAGGCAGAAATTTAGGAACTGCAAGAAGCTGGAGTCAAGTACTTGGGTGGAGTATGTATCTTACTTTTGCAGAGCACTGGATGGATGGGTGAAGGGTAGCAAGGTAATTGACTTGCAGGGGCTCTATGATTTGGTTGCATGGGAGCACTTGTCCAGTAGTTGTTTTCCAGAGCTACGCCAGCACCTGATTGATAGTAAGCTGACTGATCCCAGGAAGCTTGCTGTGGAGGCGGACCGCTGGGTCAGTACCAGGATCCACAAAGGTCTTGTGGGAGACTCCGCCAAGGGTGGGCAGGGTCCCCAGCAGAAGAGTGGGGGGGACAAAGGTAAACAAAAGGAGTTCCAAAAAGGGCCCTAAAGTAATCCCCAAGGGAACCAAGGTAAGGGTTCCCAGCCTCCCACTGAAAAGAAACCATGGGTCCCGCCAGGTAAGCCTGTGCAGAAGGGTCCCAAGACCTGTTTTAGTTGTGGTCAGGTGGGCCACTTCCGGGGGGATCCTAAGTGTCCCAAACCGGTTACCACTGCACCCACTGGTGCACTGCCCCGGGCACTGGCTAGTGTAGCCTTGGGGGAGGAATCGGGTGCCCAAGGTGGGTGGGGTCCTGCAGAGATGTCCCTGGTCTCTTTAGGAGACAGTGAGATGGTCCCAAGGACTCATCTGCCTGATAACACTAAGAAGTACAGGCAGTGGGTGACCATCAATGGCCATAGTGTGGAGGCACTGAGAGACACCGGAGCCAGTGTGACAGCTGTCAGTTGTCGGCTGGTGTCTGAAGAGCAGGTGGTCCTCAACACATTCTACCCTGTAGTTGCTGCTGACATTCAGAGTGCCTCTGCAAAGTGGCACAGGTTCCCTTTGAGTGGGGGGGGGTCTCAGGTACCTTGAGAGTAGCTGTGAGGCCAACCATGCCTGTTGACTGTCTGCTAGGCAATGATTTGGAGAGCTCCCCGTGGGCGAAGGTGGAGCGGAGGTCTCATTTGGAGATGTTGGGTCTGCCTGAGTGTGAAAGTGTTACCACTCGGTCAATGGCAGCCGGTAAGGGCATTCATGAGGACCTGGAGCCTAAAAGAGTGGCCCAGGTGCCTGCCGGGAAGAGAAGAGGCAGGGGGTGCAGGAAACCAGCCCCCGAAGTTCCCACGGTCCAGGAGGAGGTAGACCCTGAGGGGTATGCCCTGGAGCCTACAGGGGAACAGGTAGCTGAACTGGGGGACCTGGCTGAGCTGACCCATTAGCAGCAAGAAGGAGGACCCACCAGGGAGGAGTTCTGCCAGGAGCAGCAGATGTACCCTTCTCTCATTGGTTTGCGGCAGCAGGCTGCAAACCAGGCAGCAGGTGATCAGTCCGGATCACATTGGATATACTTGGAGAATGGTCTCCTGTATAGCGAGCCTAAGGTTGCTGAGCCTGGGTCAGCCCGTGTGCTGGTGGTACCCCAGCGCTTCAGAGCCTTCCTACTGGGTCTGGCTAATGATGTGCCTTTGGCAGGGCATTTGGAGCAAGACATGACCTTTGAAAGGCTTGTCACCCACTTTTACTGGCCCCAAATGTGCAAGCATTCTGATGCTCACTGTAGGTCTTGCCAGACTTGCCAGGCAAGTGGTAAGAGTGGGAGGAAGTGTAAGGCTCCTCTCCAACCTTTCCCTGTGGTCAGCACCCCTTCTGAGAGGGTGGGCATTGACATTGTGTGGCCTCTGGATCCCAAGACAGCCATGGGCAACAGGTTCATCCTGGTCTTGGTGGACCATGCCACCCGGTACCCGGAAGCCATCCCTCTCCGGACTGTGACAACCCCCGTGGTGGGTCGTGCGTTGATGGGGATTTTCTCCCATGTGGGGTTCCCCAGAGAGGTGGTGCCCAACTGTGGTACCAACTTCATATCGAAGTATATAAAGTCCCTGTGGCAGGAGTGCGGTGTAACTTATAAGTTCACCACTCCTTACCACCCCCAAGGTAATGGGCTGGTTGAGAGATTCAACCGGACCCTAAAAGGCATGATTATGGGTCTTGGTGAACCCATGAGGTGTAAGTGGGACGTCCTCTTACCGTGCCTGCTGTTTGCTTACAGAGAGGTGCCCCAGAAGTCTTTAGGGTCAATCAATCAATCAATCAGGCATTTGTTAAGCGCGACTACTCACTCGTAAGGGTCTCAAGGCGCTAGGGGTGGGGGGGTGCAAGTTCCAGTCCATCAAGGAGGGGGTCTGTCGAAGAGCCAGGTTTTGAGGTTTCTTGCGAAGATGGGGAGCGATGTTGTCTGTCTGAGGTGGAGCGGAAGGGCGTTCCAGGCTCTGGCCGCGAGGAAGGAGAAGGAGCGGCCTCCCGATCTGGTCTTTCTGGTGCGGGGGACCACAGCGTAGGAGAGCTGGGCTGATCGTAGGATCCTTTAGGGTGCGTGGAATTTGAGTCGGCTGTTCAGGTATGCTGGTCCGGTGTCGTGGAGGGCCTTGTGTGCATGGGTGAGCATCTTGAAGGTTACTCTAGCCTCAATGGGGAGCCAGTGGAGTGTGCGCAGGTGCTGGGAGATGTGGCAGTGTTTTGGCAGGTTGAGGACCAGTCTTGCGGCGGCGTTCTGGATGTTCTGTAGCTTGCGGGTGAGGTTTTTGTTTATTCCCGCGTAGAGTGCGTTGCCGTAGTCGAGTCTGCTAGTGACCATGGCGTGAGTGACGGTCTTTCTGTGTTCGAGGGGGATCCATTTGAAGGTCTTACGTAGGAGGCAGAGGGTGTGTAAGCAGGAGGACGAGACGAAGTTGATCTGGCGGTCCATTTTGAGCTCGGAGTCCAGGATGATTCCCAGGTTGCGTGCGTGGTCCGTGGGGGTGGGCGGGTTTCCGAGGGTGGGGGGCCACCAGGTGTCGTTCCAGGCGTCGGGGTTTGGGCCCATGATGAGTACTTCTGTTTTGTTGGTGTTTAGTTGTAGGCAGCTGTTTTTTATCCATTTGGCGACGACTTCCATGCCTTCTCAAAGTTGTGTCTGGTAGTGTTGGGTTCGTTGGATAGGGAGAGGATGAGTTGGGTGTCGTCTGCATATGACACAATGTTGAGTCCGTAGGTTCTGACGATGGGGGCGAGTGGAGCCATGTAGATGTTGAAGAGCGTCGGGCTGAGGGAGGAACCCTGGGGGACTCCGCAGGTGGTAGGTGTAGGGTCCGAGAGGAAAGGGGGGAGTCTGACCTGCTGCGTTCTGCCGGAGAGGAAGGAGCGGATCCAGTCGAGGGCCTTGTCCTGGATCCCTGCGTCGTGGAGTCTGCGTGCGGTGAGAGAGTGTGTCGAACGCCGCTGAGAGGTCGAGGCGGATGAGGGCTACTGTTTCTCCTTTGTCCAGTAGGGTGCGGATGTCATCTGTTGCGGCGAGGAGGGCGGTTTCCGTACTGTGGTTTTTTCTGAAGCCGGATTGGGAGGAGTCGAGGATGTTGTGCTCTTCAATGAATGTGGCGAGTTGGCTGTTGATGGCTTTCTCGATGACTTTCGCTGGGAACGGGAGCAGGGAGATAGGTCTGTAGTTTTTGAGGTCGGTGGGGTCTGCCGAGGGTTTCTTCAGGAGGGGGTTGACCTCGGCGTGTTTCCAGTCGTCGGGGAACGAGGCGGTCGCCAGGGAGCAGTTGATGGTGTGGCGGAGCATGGGTGTGATGGTGTCGGCGGCTCTGTTGAAGATGTGGTGGGGGCAGGGGTCCGTGGGGGCCCCGGAGTGGATTGACTTCATTGTCTTCAGTGTGTCTTTGGTGGTGAGGGCTGTCCAGTTGTCAATCGCTGGCTTCCGGGTGTCGGGGGTGGTTGGTGAGGGTTCAGTGTGTTGGTTGTCTTCGTCGAAGTTGTCATAGAAGCTCTTGATTTTGTGGTGGAAAAAGGTGCTAAGTTCAGTCCCTTTGAGCTGCTGTACGGCCATCCTGTAAGAGGACCTCTGAGTTTGGTGAAAGAAGGATGGGAGAAAGCTCCCAGTAAACCTCCCCAGGATGTATATAGCTACATGCTGGCCTTCAGAAACCAGACTAAGCGTTTCAGGCAACTCGCTCAGGCGAACTTGGAAGCCAGCCAGGAGGAAATGAAATGCTGGTATGATCAGAATGCCACTCTGATCGAGTTTCAGCCTGGACAAAAGGTTTGGGTCATGGCCCCAGTGGAGCCTTGTGTGCTCCAGGATAAGTGGACCGGACCATTTGAGGTGATGGAGCGCAAGAACAACGTCACCTACTTGGTGGACTTGCAGTCTCCTAGGAACCCTTTGTGGGTTCTGCATGTGAACCGCCTGAAGCCCCACTTGGAGAGGTCCAAAGTGGGCATGCTCCTTGCAACAGATGCTGGAATGGAAGAGGAGACTGAACCTCTTCCTGACCTCCTGTCTGCAAAGGAGCAAGATGGGTCAGTGGACGGTGTGAACCTCTCTACCGCCCTGACCACTGAGCAGCAGAGTGACTGTCGCCAACTGTTGGGACAGTTTTCTGACCTGTTCTCCCTGACCCCCGGGGTCACTCAGTGGTGCGTCCATGATGTGGACTCTGGGGACAGTCCTCCAGTAAAACATAAGATTTACAGAGTGACTAACAGGGTCAGAGCTTGCATCAAGGAGGAGGTCTCCAGGATGTTAGCGCTAGGGGTGATTGAGCCCTCAGACAGTCCTTGGGCCAGCCTAGTGGTCTTGGTCCCGAAGGCTGCCGCACCCAGTGCCACGCCAGAACTCCGGTTCTGTGTGGACTACCGAGGGCTCAATTCCATCACCAGGACTGACGTGCACCCCATCCCCAGAGCTGATGAGCTCATCGATCGGTTGGGGGCTGCCAGGTACCTCAGTACGTTTGACTTAACGTCTGGGTACTGGCAGATCACCTTGACTGATGGGGCAAGAGAGAGGTCAGCATTCTCCATGCCAGATGGGCACTACCAATTCCGGGTGATGCCCTTTGGGATGAAGAATGCCCCTGACACCTTTCAGAGTTTGGTCAACCAGGTGTTGGTTGGGCTGGAGGATTTCAGTGCTGCCTACCTGGACGACATTGCAGTGTTCAGTGCCACTTGGGAGGAACATCTGCACCACCTCTGGGAAGTGTTGAAGGCGCTGCGGAGGGCAGGCCACATGATCAAGGCAAGCAAGTGCCAGATCGGGCAGGGTTCAGTGGTGTACTTGGGACACCAGGTAGGGAGCGGCCAGGTGGCGCCCCTACAGCCCAAGATTGATACCATTCTGGCTTGGGAACCCCCCAAGACTCAGACAGAGGTGAGAGCCCTTTTAGGACTCACCGGGTATTACAGGAGATTTGTCAAGGGATATGGCACCATTGTTGCCCCCTTGACAGAGCTGACTTCCAGGAAGCAGCCCAAGAAGGTGAATTGGACTGACGCCTGCCAGAAGGCTTTTGATGCCCTGAAATCTGCCATGTGCACACCGCCCGTGCTTAAGGCACTCAACTTTTCAAGAGAATTCATTGTGCAGACAGATACTTCAGAGCATGGTGTGGGGGCTGTGCTCTCACAGGTAAATGAGGAGGGCCTAGACCAACCTGTAGCCTTCATTAGTAGGAGGTTACTTCCACGGGAACAGAGGTGGAGTGCGATTGAGCGTGAGGCATTTGCTGTGGTCTGGGCGCTGAAGAAGCTGAGACCATACTTGTTTGGGACTCACTTCCGGGTTCAGACCGACCACAGGCCCCTCAGAAGGGTTGATGCAAATGAGGGGTGAGAATCCAAAGCTGTTGAGGTGGTCCATTTCCCTACAGGGGATGGACTTTACGGTGAAACACTGCACTGGTACAGAGCACGCCAATGCTGATGGTCTGTCCAGATTTTTCCGCCTTAGTGAAGAGAACTCCCAAGAGGGTGGGTAGTTCTCCCCAGATTTCAGCTGGAGGGGACACGTGTTAGACCTGGCACCATTGGCGTGGGTCTCCCTTCCATTTTTTTGCCTTTACCTCCTGTGTTTTGCTGTGTGTTGGACTCCATTTTTGCTGGTCTAGATGCTTTGGGCACTTTGCCACTGCTGTTCAGTGCCAAAGTGCAAGTGCTCCCTTTGTAAAGTATTGTTATGGATTAGTGATTCCATGATTGGCTTATTTGATTTACTTGTCAGACCCTAGTACCGTGCACTATGTGTGCCCAGGGCCTGTAAATCAAATGCTGCTGGTGGGCTTGCAGCACTGATTGTGCCACCCACAGAAGTGGCTTGTAAAATGTGACTCAGGCCTGCCATTGCAGAGCCTGTGTGCAGTCTGGGACTGCCATGTGGACTTGGCCAGTGCACACACTTCCCAGTCCCTAAACCTTCCCTTTTCTACAAATTAGTCACCCCTAAGGTAGGCCCAAGGTACCCCTGTGGGCAGGGTGCATTGTATGTGAAAGGTAGGACATGCCCTGATGTGTGTGGTATGTCCTGATAGTGAAATACAGCCAATTTCCTTTTTCACTATTGCAAGGCTATCTGTTCCCATAGGCCAGAATGGGGAGTTTGTTTATAACATCTTATAAACATAACTGACCCTAGGAACAAGATAGAAAAGTAAAGTTTAGAATGCCTGAACTCAGAATGTTAAAATACATCTTTTAGTAAGGGTGATTTTTACATTCTGTGTTTGAAAATACCACTTTTAGAAAGTAGGTATTTTCTTGCCTAACCATCCAGTGTGCCTCTGCTAGGTTTGTGAATTGCATGTCTGGCTTTTGGATGACAGGGGCTGGAGAAGGGCAGTGGCTCCAGAAGTCTGATGAGTCAGGGCTGGGCTGAATAGACCTGGGCTGCATTTAGAGTAGGGGGAGGAGATTTCCTTTTCAGCTGAACGGCCCTGGTCTGCCTTCAACAGTGCTGTCTCCACCTCCTGCCAGGAAGATGCACCAGTGAGGACAGAACTGGTTTTGGCTGGGTACAGACACTCTCTGCCTTCAGAGAACAAAGGATTTTGGTGTATAAAAAGAGGGGCCCAGACCCCAGACTTTTAGATCACTTCTGGGAAATCAAGAGGAACCTTTGCCAAGGAGAAGAGCCGGATAAGCTGAGGAGGAATACTGCCCCTGTGCTGTTTGCTGTTTGGGGGTTGGCCTGCAGTGGCTACTTGCTGCCAAGGAAAGGAGAGACGGACTTTGCTGTTTGCTTTGCCACCTGCTTGAAGAAGATCTCCAAGGGCTTGAAACTGAGCTTGCCTCCTGTTCAGAAGTCTCAGGAACACAAAAGACTTCATCCCTTCTGTCGCTCAGCATCTGGAACTGCTGTTTCAGCTGCTACAGAAGGAAATTGCAACACCGACGCCGGCGAGCTACGCCGTAACCTGCATCAAAACCGTGGGCACCGCTCGTGAAGAGCACGACGCACCGCCCCGACTTGCACCGTAGGTCTGACACCTGCTGACGCCGTGCCGCATCGACTCCGAAGCCATCACCGAGGCCGCTGCCTGCACCGGAGCCGAGGACACCGCTCGTGACGTGCACAACGCACCGTCCCGACTCGCACCGCAGCCCCGACTTCATCGATGCCGGTGCTTCATCAACGAGGAGCCGATTCTCGACGTGGGTGACTCCCGAATCCATCGACATCACACTATCGTAAGGAACCGACGCCTCGCCACCATTCGTGACGTCACCTCCCCGACACAGTAAGGAACCGATGTCTCACCTCCCCTGCGCTGCAGTAAGGAACAGAGGCATCACCTCCCCTGGGGTCGTAAGGATCCTACGCCGCAGGCGCCAACAAAGCATCACCTTCCTAACGCCGTGCACCGTCTCTGCTTTCATCAAATTCCAGGTACTGTTCTTTGTGGGTCTTCTTGACTCCAGGCCCGACGCCCCGCACCTTGTGGTCGGCGCCGTACTTTGGGATTTTCATCTATCATGACGTCGTATTAACTCCAGATGGAGTTATTTGTTGCTAGGAACTTGATTTAAGTGAATAACCTATTTTTAAGGATATTTCTGATACTGTATTGTGGATGTTCGGCCTTTGGTCTTGTTTTGGTTTAGATAAAGATTACTTATTTTTCTAAACTGGTGTGGTGTCCATTTGTAGTGTTTTCACTGTGTTACTGTATGTGTTCACAAATGCTTTACACACTGCCTCTGAGATAAGCCTGTCTGCTCGTGCCAAGCTACCAAGGGGGTGAGCAGGGGTTATTTGAGGAGTGTAGCCCCCTTACCCTGACTAGAAGCAAGGGTCCCTATTTGGACAAAGGTACCTACCTCTGCCAACTAGAGACCCCTATTTCTAACATTGGTGGTCAGCGGTGAGGATCCTGGACTTGCATTTGTGATTTACATACAGTGATTGGTGTACACTACTAGTGAGTGCAGACCATTACGCAACCACATACATTTTTGAAGAGTTTTTTCCTTGGAATTTTTTTGCATCTTGAGAACTGCCAATTTTCACCATGAGTAAATCAGAATCCATTGCATCTGTGGATATTGAATTTGAAGAAGAGAGGGTTGATACCTACACTTTGCCACATCTCAAAGCTGTCTGCAAAAAATGTAAAATCTCTGTGAGAGGCCTCACCAGAAAGGAGGAATACCAAAAGGCGCTGAGGGCCTGGTTGGAATCTAGGAATTAGAAGAAGAAGGTTATGCTGTTCCTCAAAGAGTGTATGAACAAGGGAAATTGACACCACCCTGAACGTTTAGGTTCAGAGTTGGGAGTCCATTTATTGGATTGTAATGCCCTCACACACCCAATCGGGTGTCATGCTTCATCATCTGGGCTGCTCCTTGTCGGTTCGGCGGTGCAATACCCAACGGGCTCCCTCTAGTAGGGGCACTTTAGCGGAGATCTTTTTCCAATAGCCGTATGGTGAAGTGGGGGTGAGGGGCCAGAACTGTGTAGATGTATGTGTGTGATTTAAAATAAGGTTCAGAGTATCCGTGAAGACCATTTTTAATCAGTGGGTCTCCTACCTTAGTTCAAAATATGAACAATGCGGTGCTTAGCTAAGTATTATGTCTTAGGTCTAAGCGTCGCTATTGGTGCAAATGAGGTCAACATGTTTCTCGCTCACTGTAATAGTCTACATGCGATTCATCAGGACCTATATTGTGGAAACTATCTACACTTAAAATTGGCGACGTGGCAACATACTCACATCAACCAGGTAACTACCTAAATCGTGTACCTGTCAGACCTGGTCCTACCTGTGTGGGGAGAGAAGGGTGACATCGGTATTAATGGTACACATTCGAATATACATACAGTATCATTTCCCTTGTGACTCAAATTTAGTTTTGTGTCAGTGAATTGTGAAAGCCAAAGTTTAGAGAATTAAAAACATTGTAAAAACAACTGTGCTACATGGTGAGTGCCCACAGTGAGCTAGTGTGAACTACAACCATAGTGGCACAAGTGTACTGCAGCAGGTAAATATCGTTTGGACTCACCCATTGTTGTAAGCTAACCAGGCGGCATCAGTACCCGGTAGGTCAAACTAGAGGAGTTCCTCACGAGCTACATTGATGCCCTGAAATCTGCCATGTGCACAGCGCCCGTGCTTAAGGCACCCAACTTCTCAAGAGAATTCATTGTGCAGACAGATACTTCAGAGCATGGTGTGGGGGCTGTGCTCTCACAGCTTAACGAGGAGGGCCTAGACCAACCTGTAGCCTTCATTAGTAGGAGGTTACTTCCACGGGAACAGAGGTGGAGTGCGATTGAGCGTGAGGCATTTGCTGTGGTCTAGGCGCTGAAGAAGCTGAGACCATACTTGTTTGGGACTCACTTCCGGGTTCAGACGGACCACAGGCCCCTCAGATGGTTGATGCAAATGAGGGGTGAGAATGCAAAGCTGTTGAGGTGGTCCATTTCCCTACAGTGGATGGACTTTACAGTGGAACACAGCCCAGGTACAGAACACGCCAATGCTGATTGTCTGTCCAGATTTTTCTGCCTTAGTGAAGAGAACTCCCAAGAGGGTGGGTAGTTCTCCCCAGATTTCAGCTGGAGGGGACACGTTTTAGACCTGGCACCATTGGCGAGGGTCTCCCATTTTTTTGCCTTTACCTCCTGTGTTTTGCTGTGTGTTGGACTCCATTTTTGCTGGTCTAGATGCTTTGGGCACTTTGCCACTGCTGTTCAGTGCCAAAGTGTAAGTGCTCCCTTTGTAAAGTATTGTTATGGATTAGTGATTCCATGATTGGCTTATTTGATTTACTTGTCAGACCCTAGAACCATGTGCCCAGGGCCTGTAAATCAAATGCTGCTGGTGGGCTTGCAGCACTGATTGTGCCACCCACAGAAGTGGCTTGTAAAATGTGACTCAGGCCTGCCATTGCAGAGCATGTGTGCAGTCTGGGACTGCCATGTGGACTTGGCCAGTGCACACACTTGCCTGTCCCTAAACCTTCCCTTTTCTACATATTAGTCACCCCTAAGGTAGGCCCAAGGTACCCCTGTGGGCAGGGTGCATTGTATGTGAAAGGTAGGACATGCCCTGATGTGTGTGGTATGTCCTGATAGTGAAATACAGCCAATTTCCTTTTTCACTATTGCAAGGCTATCTGTTCCCATAGGCCAGAATGGGGAGTTTGTTTATAACATCTTATAAACATAACTGACCCTAGGAACAAGATAGAAAAGTAAAGTTTAGAATGCCTGAACTCAGAATGTTAAAATACATCTTTTAGTAAGGGTGATTTTTACATTCTGTGTTTGAAAATACCACTTTTAGAAAGTAGGTATTTTCTTGCCTAACCATCCAGTGTGCCTCTGCTAGGTTTGTGTATTGCATGTCTGGCTTTTGGATGACAGGGGCTGGAGAAGGGCAGTGGCTCCAGAAGTCTGATGAGTCAGGGCTGGGCTGAATAGACCTGGGCTGCATTTAGAGTAGGGGGAGGAGATTTCCTTTTAACCTGAACGGGCCTGGTCTGCCTTCAACAATGCTGTCTCCACCTCCTGCCAGGAAGCTGCACCAGTGAGGGCAGTACTGGTTTTGGCTGGGTGCAGACACTCTCTGCCTTCAGAGAACAAAGGATTTTGGTGTATAAAAAGAGGGGCCCAGACCCCAGACTTTTAGATCACTTCTGGGAAATCAAGAGGAACCTTTGCCAAGGAGAAGAGCCGGATAAGCTGAGGAGGAATACTGCCCCTGTGCTGTTTGCTGTTTGGGGGTTGGCCTGCAGTGGCTACTTGCTGCCAAGGAAAGGAGAGAAGGACTTTGCTGTTTGCTTTGCCACCTGCTTGAAGAAGAAGATCTCCAAGGGCTTGAAACTGAGCTTGCCTCCTGTTCTGAAGTCTCAGGAACACAAAAGACTTCATCCCTTCTGTCTCTCTGCATCTGGAACTGCTGTTCAGCTGCTACAGAAGGAAATTGCAACATCGACGCCGGCGAGCTATGCCGTAACCTGCATCGAAGCTGTGGGCACCGCTCGTGAAGAGCATGACGCACCGCCCCGACTTGCACCGTAGGCCCGACGTGAAGGACGGGGCCCTCTAGGGCCACGCGGGTTACTTACAACCTCCTGCTATGCCTTCCCAGAAATGAAGAGTCGGTCAGCCAGTAGAGAATACAACTTACATTTTATTCAGCATATACTCCGCAGAGGAGTCCTTTCAGACCTTCACCCTAAGATGTCTGCCGAGGGACTAACGCCCCAATGTTTGCCAATACATAATTAACCTTTCTGGGAGACTTCGGCCACGCCTCTAGTGGAAAACTACCGGCCTGAGCCGGGCATAGACAAAGGAGGCACAGAGATGAGCTAACACCTGCCAGATGGGTACATTCTATCAGTAGTCCAAGGCCACTGTGCCGAGTCTCAGCGTCTCCTAACGTGGGAGCAGAGTTACACATTGAGAATGGTATGCAGAAGCAGAATAATTGCTCATTAGCAAGTCAGGTAGCAACCTTGAACGAAAGAGAGAATTCTAACTTTGCACAGTGTTCTGCTGAGGCAAGCAGTTCTGAATACTAAGGCCTAGTGCGAGCACAGCCCAGGCAGTCTAATACAGATTACGAAATACAAAATGGAGTCACATGAGCTAACGGAAGCTTACATGTTACAGGGATATCTCAGTAGGTTGCATAACATGAACGCAAACAGCATCTATTTAGCCACATATTGCTAATCTAATATAGCATAACAAATGTATCATGGGGAGAGGGGAATTTCAAACCTAACAGACCCTCCTTTTAGCATATGTGGCTAAAAGCTTTATTGCTATCCGGCAGGGTCTTTACAATTCTAAGGGGGAAAAGAGGAATTGCACAGACGTGTACAGTTCAAAGCAAAACAGAGCAAGATGTGAACATCAGAACACTTTCGGTTAATATTCAAAGATATCCTCATCAATGAGCATAATGGATTGAATTTCTTGCATCATCATAGGGGAAATCTTAGTATCCTGCTTGGGCAGTGTAATGTAAGGGGTGAGTTTACTCACACAATAGGTGCAACAGGCAGGGAGGCAATTGATGCACAAACAACAGGTAAATATGACTCCTGCGATGGCTATCAGGACAAGAAATATCTTCCAACCCCACGAAGCCAGTAGGCCCCAGAGCCACCCTGTGAGGGACCATGAACCGTTATCCTGACGAATATCTCAAGCAAGTTTGTGTAATTTCTGTATTGCAGAATATACAGTCGGGGCACTATCTGGTATGTAGACACAGCAACTGCTGCCGATGACGCGGCAAGCTCCACCCCTGTCAGCTAGAATGACGTCTAAAACCATCTGATTTTGAAGCGAGACGAGCCTCGTAGCTTGGAGCTCGATTGTAATATTAGTCAGTATACCGGCAGTAGTATTGATAACTCCCTCAACTACTCTTGCAAGATGACGAATATTGCTGCTATTGAACATGGGGCCCCAGAACGGTACAATACCCTTCATTATATCAGTGAATTGCTGTAGAGAGGTATCTGTTTGATCAATTTCATCTCGATCAACAACTCTCTTAACTCGATGCAAATGAAGATCCCTACGATGCAACTTATGATCTTTGTGATAATTGGACGGGGCAATATAAACGGGAGGCAGGAGGAAAGAGAGATAACTCTGGCCGGACCATCCTCTAGGAAGCTAAGTGTAAGCTTGTTCCCCACAGATGAAATATACATTCGGGGGTGTCAGCAAGGGTGGACTACTGGTAGTATTCAATTGATATGTGTAGTTACAATGACTCCGTCCTACCGAAACATTCCCTGACCCTTGAACACAAAAACTAGCTGTTGCGTTTATCACGGGAATAGGCATAGCTTTATCTTCAGTAATATTTTGTTCCTGAAAACATTTAAAATATTCAGTGACATTGAATCCTTGGAAGTCTAATACTTCATTTTGCAACCAAGTGACATTTTCATGAGTTGTAAATACATTCATACATGCATCAGGATGCAGGGTACCCTCCTTTCCATCTGCCCCAGACGTGTATCCCTGATGTATCACTATATAGTCTAAAACTGCCTCATAATCAGCCTGTGTCATTTTCATCGCATCCGCATAGTAATGCATGTATACCATAGAGATCAGTTGAAACAAGGCTTCACAGCTACCTAGATATGACAAGGGCAAGGATACCAATAGATCATTTTTATGCATAACTGAGGGGAGTAGCCCACACACCCAACACTTTGTGGTATTAGTAGTGCTGTGTACTTGGTGAAGCATCTGGTTTAATGCATTCTGGGTGTAAGTTTGCCTATGTCTCTCTTTATGTGGGGCCAGTATAACAAACGAATGCTCAGCTGGAGCCGGGGTAGTCCCTATCAAAGTATGAACAGGGTGGTGTTCCTCTAAGTACCAGACTACCACAAATAGTGTTATCGTTACCAGGAGGATGAATACTACCACCACTACCCTACTCCCAGTGGACCAACTAGACCACCCAGGACTACTATGCTGCATTGGAGAAGCCACTAAAGGCTGCTCCTCCCTCATCACTGCACGACCAAACGGGTACATAGAAAGTACTTTAGGAATTGGAGCCACAAAAATACAACCGACCAGAGGGGTACTCTTCGCCCAGTGTCCATCAGAGCCTCACTGGCAGGCTCCTATTGTTCATCAACGACACTCCCACGGAGGAGCTAGACAATCGCAACTCTTGCTGGAAAAACAATTGCAGCCCTTGTTGAGAAACAAATCCTCTTCTTTCAGGATAGGGCACCCTCCCTCCTGGGCAAATACCCTCAACGATCCTGTCCAGTGTTCAGGGCAGTGCACCAGTGCTGTTCACTCTAATCTAAGACAGGCGCCTGGGACATAGCACCCACACCCTAAGCTCAAGTCCGTCCCTAACTTCTGGACTGTCCTACTGGCGCACTGTCCTTTCGTCGGGGCCGCAGATTGTACCTGGCACGTCCAGGCACTTCTTCATCAACAAAAAGAGGCAAGAATTCAGGCTCAGTTGGGCATCGAGACTCAGATGGTTGTACACCAGAAGCGGGAGCATCCGGGGTGGCCCTTATCTCAGGGGGAATCGCCTCAAATAGGGCCTCGTCGCTCTCCTCATCTGTCTGTGCCCCCCTTAACTGGGCGTCAGAGAAAGGAATGAAGCGAGGCACTAGCTCCCCTTCCTGATCGGCGATGCCTTCACGCACCCAGGCATCATACGGAAGTGGTAGAGGGACCTTTTTCACGTGGGAAGCGTGCACCCAGTTCTTCCGGCCTTCTAGCTTGACGGCTGTACGGGTGGCAAGCAACACCTGGGAAGGTCCCTTCCACCTCGGCTCCAAACTGTTTTGTCGCTGGAAGTTCTTTATCATCACCCAGCATCCGGGCTGCAGCTGGTGCCCGGGCCCCTCTGGCACTGGTTGCAGAGTGGCTTGAATCTGTTGGTGAACAGAACAGAGATCTTTAGACAATTCGTACAAGTAATCGATCAACAGGGGGTACTCTATCTCGGAGAAGCGCTTGGGTCTTGGGACGCCCCAGACATTAGCAGGGCGCCCAAAGACCACCTCATAGGGTGATAATCTGGTTCTAGAATGCGCAATCACTCTTGTGGACAATAACGCCAATGGTAACGCATCTGGCCATCGCAACCCTGTGCTCTCTTGTATTTCCGCTAATTTCAGTTTGAAAGTACCATTGTATTTCTCAACCAGACCTGCTGACTGAGGGTGGTTCGCAGCATGAAACTTTTGCTTAATTTGTAAGCCCTTGCACACCAGATCAATGACTTTTGCGTTAAAGTGACTTCCATTGTCACTCCAGATCACGCGTGGCAATCCATAGCGTGGGAAGTACTCCTTTAAGAGTGCCTTCGCCGTCGCCATGGCCATATTGTCTTTGGTGTGGTAAGCCTCAATCCATTTGCTGAATGCACAAACTACCACTAATACATATTTCAGGTTATTTACTCGTTCCATTTCGATGAAATCCATTTGGAGAACCTCAAAAGGGAAGGAAGGCGGTGCAAAATTACCTGCAGGTGTAGGGGTGCCCTTCCCAGGATTATGTTTCAGACAGATAATACAGTGTTTTACTAAATGTGTGGCTACCTTTGAGATATTGTCATTCTGCCATACTGGGTCCAGGAGCTTATATATTCCCTTGGCACTAATGTGAGCCGGACCGTGAGCCATAGTAACAACAGGGAGAACATAGTCATTAGGCAGCAGCCATCTCTGTTTCCCCGACAAATCAGTCCAACACCCATCCTCATCCAGACGTCCTGTACTCTCTTCCCATATTGCCAGTTCATCTAAGGTTGCCTCTCTCTGAATCTCCCTAACGTTTTCCAATGTGTCCTCAAACATTCCATTGTCTGGAACCCATCTAGCGGGACCTGCCACAAACATCTTCTTTATCTTCGATCGAGCTGTCTCCTTAGCTGTCTGGTCTGCGAAAGCATTTCCCCTCCCAACATCATCTGTAATGGCTTTATGAGCGCTGCATTTCACTATTGCTAACTTAGTGGGGAGTGTCAATGCGGACAACAATCTATGTATCAATGGGCCGTTCTATATTCGCTGTCCGTGCGAAGTCAAAAACCCTCTCTCCGCCCAGAGGAGCCCAAAATTATGGGCCACCCCGAAGGCGTACTGGCTGTCGGTGTAGACGTTAAAAACCAGCCCCTCACTCAACTCACAGGCCCTAAGGAGGGTAACTAACTCTGCAGCTTGGGCCGACTGATATGAAATACGAGATGTCTCAACGACAGTGCGTAACGTGGTGATTGCATAGGCTGCAGTAGTAGTGCCATCCGGCAGTTTGAAACAAGAGCCATCGACATAAAGTTCCCCTTGGGGGTTAGATAAGGGAACATCAGTCAGGTCTACCCGTCCCTTCGTTTCTTCCTCAGTCCGAAATAAACAGTCATGGACATCACTGTCCTTTTCTTCCGAAGGGAGGGGTAGTAACGTGGCTGGATTCAGAGTAGCGCATCGTTTGATGGTAATGTGCGGAGCAAATAAGGTCAGCTCATATCCAGTGAGACGCGAACTGGTGAGGTGCTGTGTCTTCGTCTTGTTCAAAAGCGTGTCCACAGCGTGAGGTACCATCACTGTGAGGTCAGTATCAAGAACGAGCCCTGCCGATTATCTGATAGAAACCGCCGCCGCGGCAGGTCTCAGGCAGCTCGGGAGCGCTCTGGCGACATTATCAAGGATAGCGGAAAAGTAAGCGCAGGGTCTCTGCTTACCACCGAAACCCTGTGTTAGAACAGAAAGCGCGCAACCGTCCGCCTCATGTACATAAAGTACAAAAGGCTTCTGGTAGTCAGGAGTGCCAAGCACAGGGGCAGAGCAAAGCGCAACCTTTAATTGTTCAAAAGCTTGCTGGCATGCAGGTGTCCAAGGCAGAGGTTCATGCACATCTTTGGTGGTCAGGTAAAGAAGGGGTTTTGTTAGTAGGGAGTAGTTTGGGATCCAATGCCGACAATACAAAGTTATCCCGATAAACACGCGTACCTCGCGTTGGGTTTTAGGAACAGGCATATTAGTAATAGCAGCTATGCGTTCAGGTGTTAGTCTGCGACCCTCCTTCGACAGTAGGTGACCTAAATAGGTGACCTCCTGTTGACAATATTGAAATTTTGAAAGTGACACCTTGTGGCCATGGCGTGCTAAATGTAGCAGTAATTTCACTGTGGCTTCTTTACAGCCTTTTTCAGTGTCTGAGGCCACAAGGAGATCATCAACGTATTGCAGAAACACATTACCAAGAGGATGTTCCAACGAGTCCAATTGTGTTTTCAAAGCCTGACTATAAATATTGGGACTTTCTGTATAGCCTTGTGGAGCACGGCAGAATCTAAAGCTCCGACCGGCTATTGCAAATCCAAACAGATATCTGCTATCTGGATGGATTAGAATGCTAAAGAAAGCATTCTTCAAATCTATCACTGAAAAGAATTTGGCCAATGGGGGAATCATTGTTAGAATCGTGGTAATATCAGGGACCACAGGATACTGGGGAACCACTATTTTATTGACCTCTCTAAGGTCAATGACAAAACGATAAACATCAGGATGGGCGTCAGAAGAGTCCACAGGTGCCTTTTTAAGAATAGGAAGAATAGGGCTGTTACACACATTTGCCACTGTCTCTTCAACCATACCAGACTTAATCAACTCGTGTATTATTTGCAATAAGGCCCTTTCTCCTGCCTGGGATATCTTGTACTGGGGAATTCGAGGCAATTTAACATTGTCCTTGATCTGTATAGAGACAGGTGGGATCTGGAGCAACCCCACATCTGTGTCTTCAGTAGCCCATAATGTGCGTGGCACATCTTGGAACTCAGTGGGAAGGGGGGCATCTTTTGCGAAGCATTGTTTGGCATGGGCCACTTGCAGGCCAACAGTCATGTAAACAATGTCTGGGGAACAATAAATTGTCGCATGCAACCTTTTTAACAGATCCAGTCCTAGTAAGTTCTCCCCACAATTTGATGTCAGTAAGAATGGTGAGTGAACAGTAAAGGGGCCAATAGTCAAAGCAAGAGGCTTGGAAATGGGGCTTACAACCGGCACACCTGAGAAACCCACCGAAAAATTATTCTGGCCTGACAGAGCTGCCCCCGGGACCAATGAACGGGAAACAGAGCTATTCATAGCCCCTGTGTCGACTAAAGATTTCTCGGTGGTACCTTGTAGATCTGCAGTTATGTAGGGTCCACGTTGATCTACAGGCACCGGAACTGGTCCCTTGCCCTGTCCCTGGCTGTCCTAGCTGTGAGACAACCCCGTCACTTCGTCCATATCATAGTCGTCATGATAGTACTGTCTTCCTCGAGGGTCGTCAAAATAATTCCCGCTCTGCCTATTGTACGATGAATCTTCTGACTGCACCCCCCCTCGGCCTCCTCCTCCAAAACCCCGACCTATCGGGGCCCCACCTTTCTGTAACAATTCCGGACACTCGTTCCACCAATGCCCCTCTTTCTTACAGTACACACATTGATTGGGGCCCACAGGCGCACTTGAAGCACCACCCCTATTGGATCTAGGTGGCCATGGGCCCGAACCCAATCCTCGTCCTCTACCACCTCCCCTCACAACTGGCTGCATCAACACCCTCGTCTTCAAATCCTTTGACTTCTTCTTCTCCTCCATTTCTTTGTCCTCGTTCTCTCTATACTCATAGTACTGTGCCATACTTAATATGACCGACGGAGAGGAACGTTTATTCTTTAAGGACAAAGGGGCATTTCTCGGCCCATGTGGGCTGAACGGGTCTTTCCACTGCCAGTGACGATGCCGTGGGCAGTGCTGCCTGTGCCAGGTTTATCTGTCATCGGAAACTGAAAGCAAATGGCCGCCGGACCACTTCACCTGCCCTTATAAGGTTGCAGAAAAAAAAGACACACACATTTTTGTCTGCTGCCACGCTCATCGTCTGCAGTGTGCCTGAATTAGACAGTGGAATTCGATGGGTCTGGGGAATTAGAAGCCACAAAATACAGGCGAAGCCGCGACCGTGGCAAGTACGAATGAAAACGTTGCAATAGGCTCAGGGATGTAAACTAATGGGAAATGGAAATTAATAGAGAATTACGAGAATAAAGTAATTTAACAATATTTAACAACCAAGTAAACTGAAATAATTATGAATAAGAAACGTGAAATATGAAAAAGAAAGGGGTCTGTTGCTATAAAGCAATCGTTTAGAACGGAATCATGTGCTCATAAAATGCACTGCAAGTTATGCTGCGAGGAACAAAATATAAAGCAAATAAGTTACCAGTTGCAAATGAGGGATACGGGTTAAAAGGGGAGGGAAAGGCAGGAATCAAGTAATGGAGCGTGGAAGCAATAATTATTGAAAAAAATAGTATATGCGCTTCGGGCTCATGGGAAGCTGGCTCCCGGAATGTGGGACCGGAATAATTAGCTGTCGCGGTCTGGGAGGGGTGAAAGAGTTGCTCGTGAACTTGGCCGGCTGTCTGTCTAGGGGTGATGGATGGCTGCCCCCTCGGCCCCCACCATGGGTTGTCGGACTGAGGGGCGTGACCCCAGACTCGGCAGGCTCTCTCCCAGTGTCAGCGCAGACTTTTTTCTGAATGCAGAGGATTTTTTTTGTCTTCATCCCATCAAAGAAAGTTTGCAGTTGCCCTGCAGCCCACAAACCGGGCCACCGCAGCTGGGCTGTGTGGAGGCAGCGGCTGCAGCCCCCCAAATAATGGGGGATCAGAGTGCCTGCCTGCCAGGAGGGTACAGAGGCTTTGTGCCCTGTTAATATGAGTTAATTTTCCCCGTTTGGGCAGAGGCTTGTAAGGTGGCCGAGGTCAGGGGTTTAAACGGGATTGGTGGAGAGAGATGCGCCCTTCACGAGAGGGTCTCTGTTGTGTATTAAATACATAGTGTGGGACTTTGTTCCGACTGGGGGAGGGGGGATTCACTGCACTATGTGGGGCAGTTCAATCAGAAGCAGCAGGTGCGTGCGCTAGGCAGAAGGGTGGAGGGGGTACCGACAGGACGTCTATGAGATAGAGCAGAACATAGGAAGAGAAGAGTCTAAGAAGGAAAGGTGCTGGGCAGGGATGGGAAGATGGGGCCGGCGTGAGACGAGGAAAGCAGGTGGAAGAGGAAAGGAGACGACAGACAGATAGTACGAGAAAGAGGCTTTGAGCATGCTCAGGGTGGTGAACGGCAGGGGGAAGAGACAGAGGAGTGAGCAAGAGACAGGGTGTGCGTGAGAGACGAGAAGGGGGAAGCTAGTCGGGGAGGGCGCAGAACAGAGTGAGGGAGAGCAGGGTCTGAGACTGGCCGAGATGGTCGAGGGAGTGACAGCACACACACATTTCCACGTATGAGGGGAGAGGGGACAGGGAGAGACAGGCAGCAGCAGAGTATGTGAGGTGGGTGCAGGGAGAACAATTAAAGCGGGAGGAGGTGCTATTGGAGGGGTAAAAGAGACACAAATGCAGAAAGGAGAAGGCGCAAGAGAGACCGGGGCCTTGAAGAAGAGAGAATGCACATGAATGCAAGGAAAGGGAGAAAGAAAGGGTGGGGCACCGAGAGACAACAACACAACACAGAGAACACAGGGACTGGGCAGAGAGGGGCAGAGAGAGGAGGGTCTGGGCAGAGGTGCAGAAGGGCAGAGAGAGAGAGATGGGTCTGGGCAGAGATGTGCAGAGAGAGAGAAAGAGAGAGATGGGTCTGGACAGAGACGTGCAGCGAGGGACAGAGTGAAAGCGAGAGAGAGAGAGAGTAGGGGTTGAGCGGCCCATGGAGACTTCCAGAAACACACTCCCCCGCTGACTGTCAGATCACACCGAGAGGTGAAAACAACACTGGGCCCCTTTGTGAGCTAATGAACAGGCGAATATTCACAGAGTGATTATGTGGGACTGACATACCTCATAGCCCAACGCATGTGTGTGTCCTAAAGATGTCCGTGCTGGCGCAGCATGCGCCTGCACACTAAGGTGTAAAACGCGTTCACGGGCACAGATATGTGCATGAAATATTCTGACCTGTCGATCTGGGTTCATAAGTGCTTCTATGTACGCCTTTATCCAATTGTACGCGAGCATGCATGTACGTTTACATACTTACATGTTCGCAAAAGAATGAAACCGCAGACCTAATTAATTGAAAAGGGTGATAAACGGAATGACGTACGCATATACGTGCAGGAATGTGCCATTCTTGGCCTGTAGGTCCCCGTGTGGGGGTCCCCATGCAGTGTGATAGGACAGTGGTGGCCTGTGGGGAGCTATGCCTGTGTTGTTTCTGGTAGTGGGTAGAGGGGCAGGCAGAGGCAGTCTCTGGGAAGTCTGCCTCCTCCATACAAGCCTGGATGTATGGTTCATGAAAGCGGACAGAGAGAAGGGCAGAGACAGACAGTGTGTTGTTTCTGGAAATGGGCAGAAGGAAGGGCAGAGGTAGTCTCCGGGGAGCTCTGCATCCTCGCCACAGGCCTCCCTGTGTTGTTTCTGCCTTCGTTTTCTAGTAGTGGACAGAGGGAATGGCAGACGCAGTCTCTGGGAAGCCTGCCTCCTCCATACAAGCCGGGATGTATGATTCAAGAAAACAAGCAAAGAGAAGGGCAGAGACAGACACTGAGGGCTCTATCCACACTACCAGTCTGTCTGTGTTGCATCTGGAAATGGGCAGAAGGAAGAGCAGAGGTAGTCTCTGGGGAGCTCTGCATCCTCACCACAGGCCTCCCTGTGTTGTTTCCGCCTTCGTTGTTTCTGGTAGTGGGCAGAGGGAAGGGCAGAGGCAGTCTCTAGAAAGTCTGCCTTCTCAATACAAGCCTGAATGTATGGTTCATGGAAGCGCGCAGAGAGAAGGGTAGAGAGAGACAGTGGGGGCTCTATCCACACTACCAGTCTGTCTGTGTTGTTTCCGGAAATGGGCAGAAGGAAGGGCAGAGGCAGTCTCTGGGGAGCTCAGCATCCTCGCTACAGGCCTGGCTGGGCTGTTTCTGCAGTGGGCAGAGAGGGGCAAGGCAGGGTCCTGGGCTGCATCCAATCCACAGACCTAACTGTGTAGTTTTTGTAGGGGAAAGAGAGTAGGGCAGAGGCAGGCCTCTGAGGTCTGTATCCAGACTACCAGCCTGGCTCTGTAGTTTCTTGAGGTAGGCAGACGGCATAAAGAGCTCCTGTGAGCTCTGCGTCCTCACTACAGACCTGGCGGTGTTGTTTCTGGATTCAGGCAGAAAGAAGGGCAGACGCAGCTCCGTGAGGTCTATTTCCACACTACAGGCCAGGCTGTGCCATTTTGGAGGGGACAGAGAGGGGGCAGAGGCAGGATCCTGTGCTGCATCCACACTGCAGGCCTAGCTGAGTAATTTCTGGAGGGGGCAGAGAGAGGGGCTGAGGCAGGCCTCTGAGGCTTACATCCACACTACAGGCCTGGCTGATTAGTTTCTGGAGGTGGCAGAGAGGGGCTGAGGCAGGCCTCTGAGGAGTGCACCCACACTGCCAGCCTGGCTGTATAGTTTCTGGAGGTGGCAGATGTGAGAAGTTGGCCTGGCATATGCTGTCCACTAATTATAGTGGGCACCTTGCACCAGTCCAAATCGACTCTTATGGTAGGTAGGTTAAAGACAACCTTATTGAAAGCTATCCTAGTGGTAGCTGTGGAGAGCAGCCTTCAGGCTAAGTCTTGAAGGAATGTAAAGCAGCTTGTTTTACCAGTCTATAATCTCTTGAGTGACCAAATGAAAGAGCACCACACCAGGTATATATTCAAAATATATGTATTTATTACTAAACACACCCCTCTAGTCTCTTTATGAGGCTAGAGTTCGAAGTACATAGGTTATAAGATCTTAAATCACAGTAATAGCACAAATACACGTTTGGGCCCTAGGGGCGTACCAAACCATATACCAATAAAGTGGTATGCGAACCACGACTGAACTAGACACTAGGCCTAGAGCCTCTAGAAGTGCTTGGACCACAAGGAACCACCCAAGGTAGTGACACAGGGGACCCACGGGAGACGCGTGCAGTGTAAATACACAACCGCGATACGCCGTTAACTTCTATGGAGAAAGTCGGGATCGGGAAAATAGAGGAAAGGGACACTTTAAAGAGGACTAGGACAAAACCCTTTGAGATCTAGGACTTTGAAGAGTCTCTACCCACGGGAGCACCGGAGTACTCGTGTTACCTCACCCAGGGAAGCCGGGTGCATAGGTGCCTTTCGGGGTCGGGTTTCGTCGTCGGTTCTTATGGCGATCTGCTGCAAAGTGCTGCTGGCGACCAGGAGAAAAGTGTCCGGGTGGATCCAAGAGTGGATCGGAGTTCTGAAGAACCTGAAAGCAGAGGGGACAGAGTCTGGGTCACTAGCCAGTGACCAGGGAGGTGATGGACGGATGCCCACCGATGTCGAGTGCTTCAGGTGCGTTGACGGTCGTCTCGTTTCTGCAGCCACGAGGTCCAGGAGGCGTTGTCGGCGACCAGGAGCAGGATTCGGGCTGGTACACGATGTCTGTCGAGTGCTGCGGTGTCGGCGACCAGATTGGACCCAACAAGCCTTGGCAACGGCAAGTCTCGATGTAGCTGAAGATCGTCGATGGTGCAGACCAGCAAGGTCTGTGGAACTCACCCAGCAAGGGTAAGTGAGGGCAGGCCTGGAGCAACCAGACTGCCAAGTAAAGAAAAGATTGGCCTTCGGTAAGGGCTACTAGCCAACGGGCTAGCGACCGCGAAGGAGCCTCGTGACGCCGCACGTGGAGCTGGCTTACAGGACACTCGTGGAGTGGGGGCCAGTGATCTTCGGTGCAGGTGGTGCTGGAGGCTAGGGCTACTCGGAGCCCAAAGCACGACTTCTTGGGGGACCCAGAAGATGGTGCACTTGCAAGTGTGCTCGGTGTCCAGGGGTCACGGTCTCACGTTACCCACGATAGCCACGGGCCTCAGCTTTGCTGGGGACTCAGGGTAGCCTCGGGGAAGTCTGAGAATCCACCTCTGGTGATGCGATGACTTCGGCGTCCGACGGGAGCTTCAGTGATGCGAACCGGACAGATGCTTCTTTGGTGCCTGCCAAGCAGGGGAGTCACTCCTTGACCCCAAGGGAGATTCTTCAGTCCTCTAATCGTGAGTAGAGCGTCGAAGGTCCAGGATTCTGTGTCAGAGTTTCGTCCAGGTATAATCTAATCTTGCTGTGGCAAGGGTTCCCCATTTTAACCAGTAAAACAGGGAGGGACTAACTCTATGACCCCACCTATGGGAGGGTCAAGGGAGGGGATGGCTACACCCACTTCCCTTTGTCCAGTTTCGCGCCAGAGCAGGGGCAGGTAGCCCCTGAGCTGGTTTGAACTGGCATATGCACAGAGGAGCCTTTTGCTCCCCCAGTGCAGGACTTCAAAGCACTCTAAGAGTGCACCCACCCAGCCCCAATACACATTATCCTGTCTGGGGAGGTGGTCACACCTCCCTGCAACAGGAAACCTATTGTCCAGGCCTCCCCTGCCGGAGTTTCGTCCAGCAGCAGGAGGCCAGACTTGTGTCTGTGGCAGCAGCATCCATTTTGTGATGCCAGGGCTTCAGAAAGAAGTTACCGGGTAAGCCAGAGTTAACATGTCTTTCCCTCTAGAAGGGTGGAATGCTACCCCCGCCGCCAGGATTGGCGGGGGGTAGTATTCCAAGATGTTTGACACCAAACACGACATGTTTAGGTGCAGCCATTCCAAAGTTAGCATTTTACCGCAAGGATATAATGCGCTTAAGAGTATATGGTCAGGCTGCACTACAAACAGCATCAGAGATGGTCTCCGAATGCTGCAGAGGGGCCCTGCTCATGCAGGGGCACCCTCTCACATAGGAACCACGCACTCTGCCTTTAGGATTGATAAGGCCTGCCTTAGGAGTGACTTATAGGTTTATATGTGTGTATGTATTTAGTGATATAGGTAACCTATATCACAGTAAGGGGTGCATGCACCACCTTACCCAGGCTGCAGTAGCAGACCTGTGGTGTCAGTTTGGATGGCCTTCCAGGGGTGGCATAATACATGCTGCAGCCCCTGGCAGGCCTCTGAGGTACCTATGCCCTGGGTACATAGTATACCATATACTAGGGACTTATAAGGGCACTCCAGATTCCAATCAGAGATGTGCCTAAGGCACATGGAAACCTTTTTACAGAGAAAGCAGATAGACCGGGGCCCTGAATAGCAGGATCCCAGTCCAACTAAGTCATAAACCAGCAAAACACCATAAAAAAAATGGGGGCAACCATATAGTCAGATTCCACCTTCCTACATAACCCCCCAAACGAAAGGAGATAAGGCTAACCTTGGCCAGTTGAGCCTATATTGACTAAGTGGCCATATAAGGAAGCACCTGCACTAGCATGGTTGCCCCCTATGTTATGGTCCACTAAGCAATCCCTCACCCTAAGGGTATGAGAGGGTCTCCACCATGGGGAATCACTACCTCTGGTGTGCTTAGGTAAAGTACAAGGCTGGTGAGGTGTCTGAGTAGGGAAGTGAGGCCCTAGGAATGTTGGCCTCAGCTTCCTCAGATCACTGGTCACCATGTATGCCTGTCTTTCCATGACTGAGTTGCACTTTGCTCTAAGGGTCAACCTTTGGCTGCCTACAGCTGGGGGTTGGGTCCCTTTGGATGGAACACTGGAGGGACATGGCAGGTTTGGAACCTTCTGGTCCCAGGTTTGCCCTTGCCTACCAGAGTCCTTCTGGGGAGGTCCCTACATAAAGGTATGGGGGATCCCTCAGTGTGTAGAGGAATTTTCACCTGGCTAGGGCTACTAGACTGGGTGCCCCTAATCTGCTGATGGGGGTTTCCTCTGGACAGGGGGCCCTGGGGGTCCACTGACCTCCCTGACTTCTGCAGCCCTGGGCTGACTGAGGCAGGGTAGAGAGGGGCAGGTTACCTGCTCCAGACTGGGTACCACCTTGGAAGGGTCCTCTGCCATCAGGGGTGTGGCCAGGCCAGGCCTGACTACTTCTGTGGCAGTTCCTTCACTAGGGGTAGGGTCAGTTCCCTGAGGAGGCTGACCCTTACCTATTGTCTGGGGGAAGAAGACTTTTCTTCAACCCTTGTGCTCTCTTTTGGGGGAGAGTGGGCCATTCTTTCAGGCTCCATCTCTCCAAATTCTTGGGCTGGGGCTGTGGCCATCACAGCCCCACTAACCTTTACAGGGACGCCCAACATCCTAAGATGGGTTTGGTGTTCAACTTCAGCCCAGGCTGAAATTTCCAAATCATTGCCCATCAGGCAATCTACAGGTAAGGTGGGGGACACTGCCACTCTCTTTGGGCCTGTGACCCCCTCCCAGCTGAGATTGACTATGGCCATGGGGTGATCTGTTCTGACACCATCAATGTTGGTCACCTGGTACTTAAACTCAGGTAAAAACTGGTGAGGGGGGACTAGTTTCCCTGCCACCATGGTGACACTAGCCCCTGTGTCCCTAAATGCCACAGCTTTCTGACCATTAATCATTGGCTCCAATCTGTACCTGCCCAATGCTATGGGACCCATGGTAAAGGTGGCAAATCCTATACCACCATCAGAGTCAGAGGAGTCTGTTGAGGGGTCCCTGTCTAAACTAGGGCCCACCTCTGTTCCTCTTGCAAAAGCACCCAACTTTTTGGGTGCACTACTCCCAACTGGAGGATTACTACTGGTAGTACCAGGAGGGGTGGTAGTAGTTGTGGGAGGAACATTTTCTTTATTGCCAATCCTGGGGCAACTGGGATCAGTTTTCCAGTGCCCAGGCTTTTTACAGACATGGCAATAGGGTTTCTTTTCAGGAGAGGAAGGAGTTTGGGACCCACCCCCAGAAGAGGAATTTTGGGGCCTTGTAGGGGACTTATCCTTAGATTTATCCCCACCTTTCTCTTGGGACTTAGTAGAATCTTTCTTCTGGTCACCACCCTGATTTCTAGTTTTTACTCTGGTTCTGACCCATTTGTCTGCCTTCTTTCCCAATTCTTGGGGAGAGGTCAGATCAGAGTCCACCAGATACTGGTGCAAAAGCTGGTTTTGACAATTATTAAGGATCTGCTCCCTCATAATCAAATTGTACAATCCTAAAAAGTCATGCACTTTGTTGCCATGTATCCAACCTTCCAGAGCCTTTGTAGCACAATCTACAAAATCAACCCAGTCTTGAGTCTGAGCTTTTTGGGTGTCTCTGAACTTCAACCTATACTGTTCAGTGGTTAGGCCAAACCCATCTATCAGAGCACTCTTCAAGACTGTGTAATTGTCAGCATCCTCTTCTCTTACAGTGAGGAGCTTGTCTCTACCTTTGTCTGCAAAGGAGAGCCACAAGATTGCTGCCCACTGCCTCTGGGGGACCTTCTGAACTTTACAGGCCCTCTCCAGTGCAGTTATCCATTTGTGGATGTCATCCCCACTCTGGTAGGGAGGGACAATCTTGTTTAGGTTCCTATGGTCATAGGACCTTTCCCTATCTCTAGGGATATGGCTGCCACCATGGGACTCTAGTCCCAACTTTCTTCTCTCTTTAAGGAGATCTAGGGATTCTCTATCTAAAGCCAATTGCTTCTTCCTGATCTCCAGTTGAGTTTCCTCATACTGGACCAGTCTCTTTCTTCTCTCATGAGAGGATTCCCTCCTGTGAGAAGAAACAGAGCTCCCTATTGAGGTGCCAGAGTGGTTAGACTCCTGAGAAGGAGACCTAGACTTTCTGAGCACACTCATAATCCTTCCTGGGGGACAAAGGTGTGGTTCTCTAGATCCTCATCTTCATCTTCCCCAGAAGGGATTGGGTTTTCCAGGTCAGGGTCATTGTCACCCTCCTGGTCAGTTTCAGAGGGGGCTGGGGGTAGTGGTACCCCTGGCCCCTTCCTCATCTGCTGGCCCACCCTCTGCTCCTACCCCTTCAGTCTCTGAAGACTTACTAAGATCATAAGCCACCAACAACTCCTGGAGGTGTTGGGTGGTGGGACTTTGGCCTGTCCTTAATTTCCTCACGTTACACAAAGCTCTCAGTTCCAAGAATGGGAGTGTGTCATACTTGGAGGGGGAAGCTCAATGGCTTCCTGCAGGGCATCTCTAGATCCTGCTTTTAAAGACATTACTAGTGTGGTGTGGTGTATGCACTACCTACTCTAGTGTGGCCTACTAAACTCTCTTGAGTTGTAGAAAGGGTTGTGCTATCCCTTAACACACAACTCTAAGTTCAGTAGAACTTACTGATATTCTAAGCTTAAATTATATGTACCTTAGGTACCTTTAGTGGTTTTCAGTTGATCAATTCAATTGAGATTATCTGGTAAAACAATAGCAAGCTGGAATCCCACACGCTGCACACCAATGTGAGAAGTTGGCCTGGCATATGCTGTCCACTAATTATAGTGGGCACCTTGCACCAGTCCAAATCGACTCTTATGGTAGGTAGGTTAAAGACAACCTTATTTAAAGCTATCCTAGTGGTAGCTGTGGAGAGCAGCCTTCAGGCTAAGTCTTGAAGGAATGTAAAGCAGCTTGTTTTACCAGTCTATAATCTCTTGAGTGACCAAATGAAAGAGCACCACACCAGGTATATATTCAAAATATATGTATTTATTACTAAACACACCCCTCTAGTCTCTTTATGAGGCTAGAGTTCGAAGTACATAGGTTATAAGATCTTAAATCACAGTAATAGCACAAATACACGTTTGGGCCCTAGGGGCGTACCAAACCATATACCAATAAAGTGGTATGCGAACCACGACTTAACTAGACACTAGGCCTAGAGCCTCTAGAAGTGCTTGGACCACAAGGAACCACCCAAGGTAGTGACACAGGGGACCCACGGGAGACGCGTGCAGTGTAAATACACAACCGCGATACGCCGTTAACTTCTATGGAGAAAGTCGGGATCGGGAAAATAGAGGAAAGGGACACTTTAAAGAGGACTAGGACAAAACCCTTTGAGATCTAGGACTTTGAAGAGTCTCTACCCACGGGAGCACCGGAGTACTCGTGTTACCTCACCCAGGGAAGCCGGGTGCATAGGTGCCTTTCGGGGTCGGGTTTCGTCGTCGGTTCTTATGGCGATCTGCTGCAAAGTGCTGCTGGCGACCAGGAGAAAAGTGTCCGGGTGGATCCAAGAGTGGATCGGAGTTCTGAAGAACCTGAAAGCAGAGGGGACAGAGTCTGGGTCACTAGCCAGTGACCAGGGAGGTGATGGACGGATGCCCACCGATGTCGAGTGCTTCAGGTGCGTTGACGGTCATCTCGTTTCTGCAGCCACGAGGTCCAGGAGGCGTTGTCGGCGACCAGGAGCAGGATTCGGGCTGGTACACGATGTCTGTCGAGTGCTGCGGTGTCGGCGACCAGATTGGACCCAACAAGCCTTGGCAACGGCAAGTCTCGATGTAGCTGAAGATCGTCGATGGTGCAGACCAGCAAGGTCTGTGGAACTCACCCAGCAAGGGTAAGTGAGGGCAGGCCTGGAGCAACCAGACTGCCAAGTAAAGAAAAGATTGGCCTTCGGTAAGGGCTACTAGCCAACGGGCTAGCGACCGCGAAGGAGCCTCGTGACGCCGCACGTGGAGCTGGCTTACAGGACACTCGTGGAGTGGGGGCCAGTGATCTTCGGTGCAGGTGGTGCTGGAGGCTAGGGCTACTCGGAGCCCAAAGCACGACTTCTTGGGGGACCCAGAAGATGGTGCACTTGCAAGTGTGCTCGGTGTCCAGGGGTCACGGTCTCACGTTACCCACGATAGCCACGGGCCTCAGCTTTGCTGGGGACTCAGGGTAGCCTCGGGGAAGTCTGAGAATCCACCTCTGGTGATGCGATGACTTCGGCGTCCGACGGGAGCTTCAGTGATGCGAACCGGACAGATGCTTCTTTGGTGCCTGCCAAGCAGGGGAGTCACTCCTTGACCCCAAGGGAGATTCTTCAGTCCTCTAATCGTGAGTAGAGCGTCGAAGGTCCAGGATTCTGTGTCAGAGTTTCGTCCAGGTATAATCTAATCTTGCTGTGGCAAGGGTTCCCCATTTTAACCAGTAAAACAGGGAGGGACTAACTCTATGACCCCACCTATGGGAGGGTCAAGGGAGGGGGTGGCTACACCCACTTCCCTTTGTCCAGTTTCGCGCCAGAGCAGGGGCAGGTAGCCCCTGAGCTGGTTTGAACTGGCATATGCACAGAGGAGCCTTTTGCTCCCCCAGTGCAGGACTTCAAAGCACTCTAAGAGTGCACCCACCCAGCCCCAATACACATTATCCTGTCTGGGGAGGTGGTCACACCTCCCTGCAACAGGAAACCTATTGTCCAGGCCTCCCCTGCCGGAGTTTCGTCCAGCAGCAGGAGGCCAGACTTGTGTCTGTGGCAGCAGCATCCATTTTGTGATGCCAGGGCTTCAGAAAGAAGTTACCGGGTAAGCCAGAGTTAACATGTCTTTCCCTCTAGAAGGGTGGAATGCTACCCCCGCCGCCAGGATTGGCGGGGGGTAGTATTCCAAGATGTTTGACACCAAACACGACATGTTTAGGTGCAGCCATTCCAAAGTTAGCATTTTACCGCAAGGATATAATGCGCTTAAGAGTATATGGTCAGGCTGCACTACAAACAGCATCAGAGATGGTCTCCGAATGCTGCAGAGGGGCCCTGCTCATGCAGGGGCACCCTCTCACATAGGAACCACGCACTCTGCCTTTAGGATTGATAAGGCCTGCCTTAGGAGTGACTTATAGGTTTATATGTGTGTATGTATTTAGTGATATAGGTAACCTATATCACAGTAAGGGGTGCATGCACCACCTTACCCAGGCTGCAGTAGCAGACCTGTGGTGTCAGTTTGGATGGCCTTCCAGGGGTGGCATAATACATGCTGCAGCCCCTGGCAGGCCTCTGAGGTACCTATGCCCTGGGTACATAGTATACCATATACTAGGGACTTATAAGGGCACTCCAGATTCCAATCAGAGATGTGCCTAAGGCACATGGAAACCTTTTTACAGAGAAAGCAGATAGACCGGGGCCCTGAATAGCAGGATCCCAGTCCAACTAAGTCATAAACCAGCAAAACACCATAAAAAAAATGGGGGCAACCATATAGTCAGATTCCACCTTCCTACAGCAGAGAGGGGCTGAGGCAGGCCTCTGAGGCTTGCATCAATACTACAAGCCTGGCTGTGTAGTTTCTGGAGGTGGCAGAGAGGGGCTAAGGCAGGCCTCTGAGGCTTGCATCCACACTACAGGCCTGGCTGTGTAGTTTCTGGAGGTGGCAGAGAGGGGCTGAGGCAGGCCTCTGAGGCTTGCATCCACACTACAGGCCTGGCTGAGTAGTTTCTGGAGGTGGCAGAGAGGGGCTGAGGCAGACCTCTGAGGATTGCATCCAAACTACAAGCCTGGCTGTGTAGTTTCCAGAGGTGGCAGAGAGGGGCAGAGGCAGGCCTCTGAGGCTTGCATCAATACTACAGGCCTGGCTGTGTAGTTTCCGGAGGTGGCAGAGAGGGGCAGAGGCAGGCCTCTGAGGCTTGCATCAATACTACAAGCCTTGCCTCTTTCTGCACCTCACTTGCTTCTTTCTGCACCCCTCTTGCCTCTTTCTGCACCCCTCTTTTCTCTTTCTGCACCTCTCTTGCCTCTTTCTGCACCCCTGTTCCCTCTTTCTGCACCTTTCCTGCCTGTTTCTGCACCTCTCCTGCCTCTTTCTGTACCTCTGTTGCCTCTTTCTGCACTTCTCTTGCTCTTTCTGCACCCTTCGCGCCTCTTTCAGCACCTCTGTTACTTCTTTCTGCACTTCTCTTCCTTCTTTCTGCACCCCTCCTGCCTCTTTCTGTACCTCTCTTGCCTCTTTGTGCACCCCTCCTACCGTTTTCTGCACCCCTCTTGCCTCTTTTTGCACCTCTGTTGGTTCTTTCTGCACTGTTCTTGCTTCTTTCTGCACCTTACTTGCCTCTTTCTGCACTTCTCTTGCTTCTTTCTACACCTCTGTTGCTTCTTTCAGCAATTCTCTTGCCTCTTTCTGCACTTCTCTTGCTTGTTTCTGCACCTCTCTTGCGTCTTTCTGCACCTCTGTTGCCTCTTTGTGCACTTCACTTGCTTCTTTCTGCACCTCTCTTGCCTCTTTCTGCACCTCTGTTGCTTCTTTCTGCACCCCTCCTGCCTCTTTCTGCACCCCTCTCCCCTCTTTGTGCAACTCTCTTGCCTCTTTCTACACCTCTCTTCCCTCTTTCTGCACCACTCTTGCCTCTTTCTGTACGTCTGTTGCTTCTTTCTGCACTTCTCTTGCCTCTTTCTGCACCCTTCGTCCCTCTTTCAGTACCTCTGTTGCTTCTTTCCGCACTTCTCTTGGTTCTTTCTGCACTGCTGTTGCCTCTTTCTGTATCCCTCTTGCCTCTTTGAGCACGTCTTTTGCTTCTTTCTGCACTTCTCTCTCATCTTTCTGCACCCCTCTTGCCTCTTTCTGCACCTCTGATGCTTCTTTCTGCACTTCTATTGCCTCTTTCTGCACCTCTCTTGCTTCTTTCTGCAGCTGACTTGCCTCTTTCAGCACCTCTGTTGCTTTTTTCTACAGATCTCTTGCCTCTTTCTGCACCTCACTTGCCTGTTTCAGCACCTCTGTTGCTTTTTTCTGCAGATCTCTTGCCTCTTTCTGCACCCCTCTTTTCTCTTTCTGCACCTCTCTTGCCTCTTTCTGCACCCCTGTTCCCTCTTTATGTACCTCTCTAGCCTCTTTCTGTACCTCTGTTGCCTCTTTCTGTACCTCTGTTGCCTCTTTCTGCACTTCTCTTGCTCTTTCTGTACCCTTTGCGCCTCTTTCAGCACCTCTGTTACCTCTTTCTGCACTTCTCTTCCTTCTTTCTGCACCTCTCTTGCTTCTTTCTGCACCTCACTTGCCTCTTTCAGCACCTCTGTTGCTTTTTTCTGCAGATCTCTTGACTCTTTCTGCACCTCACTTGCCTCTTTCAGCACCTCTGTTGCTTTTTTTCTTTTTCTGTTGCTTTTTCTGCACCTCTGTTGCAGATCTCTTGCCTCTTTCTGCACCCCTCTTTTCTCTTTCTGCACCTTTCTTGCCTCTTTCTGCACACCGTTCCCTCTTTCTGCACCTTTCCTGCCTGTTTCTGCACCTCTCTTGCCTCTTTCTGTACCTCTGTTGCCTCTTTCTGCACATTTCTTGCCTCTTTCTGCACCCCTTTTGCCTCTTTCTGCACCTCTGTTGCTCCTTTCTGCACTTCTATTGCCTATTTCTGCACCTCTCTTGCTGCTTTCTGCACCTCACTTGCCTCTTTCAGCACCTCTGTTGCTTTTTTCTGCAGATCTCTTGCCTCTTTCTACACCTCTCTTCCCTCTTTCTGTACCACTCTTGCCTCTTTCTGTACCTCTGTTGCTTCTTTCTGCAGTTCTCTTGCCTATTTCTGCACTCCTCGTGCCTCCTTCTGCACCTCTGTTGCTTCTTTCTACACCTCTGTTGCTTCTTTCAGCAATTCTCTTGCCTCTTTCTGCACTTCTCTTGCCTGTTTTTGTACCTCTGTTACTTCTTTCTGCACTTCTCTTGCCTCTTTCTGCACCCTTCGTGCCTCTTTCAGCACCTCTGTTGGTTCTTTCTGCACTGCTCTTGCTTCTTTCTACACCTCTGTTGCTTCTTTTAGCAATTCTCTTGCCTCTTACTGCACTTTTCTTCCTTCTTTCTGCACCACTCCTGCCTCTTTCTGTACCTCTCTTGCCTCTTTGTGCACCTCTCCTACCTCTTTGTGCACCCCTCTTGCCTCTTTTTGCACCTCTGTTGGTTCTTTCTGCACTACTGTTGCCTCTTTCTGTATCCCTCTTGCCTCTTTGAGCACCTCTCTTGCTTCTTTCTGCACCTCACTTGCCTCTTTCAGCACCTCTGTTGCTTTTTTCTGCAGTTCTCTTGCCTCTTTCTGCACCTCTCTTGCCTCTTTCAGCACCTCTGTTGCTTTTTTCTGCAGTTCTCTTGCCCCTTTCTGCACCTCTCTTGCCTCTTTCAGCACCTCTGTTGCTTTTTTCTGCAGTTCTCTTGCCCCTTTCTGCACCTCTCTTGCCTCTTTCTGCACCCCTGTTCCCTCTTTCTGCACCTTTCCTGCCTGTTTCTGCACCTCTCTTGCCTCTTTCTGTACCTCTGTTGCCTCTTTCTGCACTTCTCTTGCTCTTTCTGCACCCTTCGTGCCTCTTTCAGCACCTCTGTTACTTCATTCTGCACTTCTCTTCCTTCTTTCTGCACCCCTCCTGCCTCTTTATGTACCTCTCTTGCCTCTTTGTGCACCCCTCCTATCTTTTTCTGCACCCCTCTTGCCTCTTTTTGCACCTCTGTTGGTTCTTTCTGCACTGCTCTTGCTTCTTTCTGCACCTTACTTGCCTCTTTCTGCACTTCTCTTGCTTCTTTCTACACCTCTGTTGCTTCTTTCAGCAATTCTCTTGCCTCTTTCTGCAGTTCTCTTCCCTCTTTCTGCATCCCTCCTGCCTCTTTCTGTACCTCTCTTGCCTCTTTGTGCACCTCTCCTACCTCTTTCTGCACCCCTCTTGCCTCTTTTTGCACCTCTGTTGGTTCTTTCTACACTGCTCTTGCTTCTTTCTGCACCTCACTTGCCTCTTTTTGCACTTCTCTTGGTTCTTTCTAAACCTCTGTTGCTTCTTTCAGCAATTCACTCGCCTCTTTCTGCACTTCTCTTGCTTGTTTCTGCACCTCTCTTGCATCTTTCTGCACCTCTGTTGCCTCTTTCCGCACTTCACTTGCTTCTTTCTGCACCTCTCTTGCCTCTTTCGGCACCTCTGTTGCTTCTTTCTGCACCCTTCCTGCCTCTTTCTGCACCCCTCTTCCCTCTTTCTGCAACTCTCTTGCCTCTCTCTACACCTCTCTTCCCTCTTTCTGCACCACTCTTGCCTCTTTCTGTACCTCTGTTGCTTGTTTCTGCAGTTCTCTGTCCTCTTTTTGCACTCCTCGTGCCTCCTTCTGCACCTCTGTTGCTTCTTTCAGAAATTCTCTTGCCTCTTTCTGCACTTCTCTTGCCTGTTTCTGCACCCCTCTTGCCTCTTTCTGCACCCATCTTCCCTCTTTGTGCAACTCTCTAGCCTCTTTCTACACCTCTCTTCCCTCTTTCTGCACCACTCTTGCCTTTTTGTACCTCTGTTGCTTCTTTCTGCACTTCTTTTGCCTCTTTCTGCACCCTTCGTGCCTGTTTCAGCACCTCTGTTGGTTCTTTCTGCACTGCTCTTGCTTCTTTCTACACCTCTGTTGCTTCTTTTAGCAATTCTCTTACCTCTTTCTGCACTTCTCTTCCTTCTTTCTGCACCGCTCCTACCTCTTTCTGTACCTCTCTTGCCTCTTTGTGCATCTCTCCTACCTCTTTTGGCACCCCTCTTGCCTCTTTTTGCACCTCTGTTGGTTCTTTCTGCACTGCTCTTGCTTCTTTCTGCACCTTACTTGCCTCTTCTGCACTTCTCTTGCTTCGTTCTTTACCTCTGTTGCTTCTTTCAGCAATTCTCTTTTCTCTTTCTGCACCTCTGACTTAGAGGTAGTTTTAATCCCCCTGCCATATTATGTACTAGGGCCTTATAGGGGAGGTCATGCCAATCACAGGGGTACCCAAACCCAGAGTGTACCCTAGTGTATGTAGGTGTTTTCACTGTATTCTAAGTGTCTTTCAGCATAGCACTGGCTACGGGCCTGGTTAGTGAGAGTCAGTTACCACCAGTACCAGTCAGCAAAAAGTTGGGGGCACAGGATGACTTTGCAACAAGGCCTCTTTCTGCATATCTCTTGCTTCTTTCTGCACCTTTCTTCGTCTTTCTGGACTTCTGTTGCCT
Source organism: Calotriton arnoldi (assembly GCA_963921515.1). Taxonomy (NCBI): domain Eukaryota; kingdom Metazoa; phylum Chordata; class Amphibia; order Caudata; family Salamandridae; genus Calotriton; species Calotriton arnoldi. The sequence continues at coordinate 94,950 of CAWUFW010012426.1, read as the reverse complement.
CTTTCTGCATTTCTCTTGCTTCTTTCTGCACTTTTCTTCCTCTTTCTGCACATGTCCTACCTCTGTAGGAATAGTTAGAAGTTAGCATTTAAAAAGCTTTGAAATTCACGGAAAAAACCATAGGTTTCAGGGGCGTTATAGTTAGGAATTAGCATTTAAAAAACCTTAGAAATTCACTGAAAAACCATAGGTTTCAGAGACGTTATAGTTAGAAATTATCATTTAGAAAACCTTTGAAATTCACTGAAAAAACCATAGGTTTCAAGGATGTTATAGTTAGAAATTAGCATTTAAAAAACCTTAGAAATTCACTGAAAAAACCACAGGTTTCAGGGACGTTATAGTTAGTTGGACATTTCACTCGTACAAAACCAGAGAAATTCGGCCGTTATAGTTAGTTGAGCTAACTATAACTCGCGCCCCCGCTATGTTGTGCTGATGACGTCACATATTACATCATTCATGACATGGTCAGTGACATCACTGATGACATCCCTAATGACATCTCAAATGACATCACTGATGACATCACTGATGACATCATCCACGTGATAATCTGATGCACCTCCTCATACCCTAATATAACCTTTGATACACCCACTCTAAAATACAGACTACCATTTTCGAAACCATAGACACACCAATACCAGTTACTACATACCCACTCACTGATTCCTAGGTGTACACACACATCCACTCATTCACCCATACAGTCGCTCATACATGCAGTCACTCATCAGTACAGCACTATTATATGCACTCATACACCTATACAGACACTCACACACCGCCACTCATCCATAGTTACTCACACACCTGGTCAGTTATGCAAAGAATCAATTACACTCCCATTTACTCACCTATACAGTTATGCACACACCACCTCACTTATTCATACAGATACTAACAATACTTACTCTCTTATGCAATCACTGATACAAGCACACACTCATCCATACAGCCACTCTCACAATCACTCACTCTCACATATAGTCATTTATATACTCCAACACTCACATATACTGCCATTCACATATGTAGTTACTCACACATGTACCACTGAGACATCTATTCACTCACCAACACACCCATACACACACTCACCCACCCATACAGCCCTTCACACATGCAGTCTTGAACCCATACACCCATTGAATCACCCACTCACACATCTATACACAGAGTCACACACTACCCACCCACCCACACAGACACTCAGGCACCCATACAGATATTCACACAATCAATCAATAACCCTTATAGACACTCATGTACCTACTCACCAACCCATGCAGCCGCTTACACACCAACTAACAGACTGATACAGAGATTCACACAGTTTACTCACTAACCCATGCATTCAGTAAGACACGTTTAATCACTCACTTATACAGTCAGTCACGCACCTACTAAATCATCCATTCAGACACTCATACACCCACTCATTCTTCAATACACCTTGGCATTTATATATATAAAACATATTTAAACTTTACAGAAACACACAGTCACTGGATGATGTCATCAGTGATGTCATCAGTGATGTCATTTGAGATGTCATCAGTGATATCATCAGTGATGTCACTGACCATGTCATGAATGATGTAATATGTGACGTCATCAGCAGTTCATAGCGGGGGCGCAAGTTATAGTTAGCTCAACTAACTGTAACGGCCAAATTTCTCTGGTTTTGTACGAGTGAAATGTCCAACTAACTATAACGACCCTGAAACCTGTGGTTTTTTCAGTGAATATATATATAGATATCTAGATATATATATATTACCTACTGGCGGTCACCAGTAGGTAGTTATAGTTAGGACCTACTTTCCATAGGAAAAGCGTTTTTTCTTTTCCCAATAACTTTGGCACCGGTTGATGAATCTTCATGAAATTTTCAAAACTATTGGCCCGCTCCGGTCAGCTCCTGTCTTGAAAGTTTCGGGGTGATTCGCCAAGCGGGGGCTGAGAAAAAAGGGGGTCCCAAAACGTGTTTTCTCCATGTTATTTTCCATAGGAAACTTTAGACACGGCTACAGCCCGAACTGCTGAACGGAATTACACCAAATTTGGCAAAAAGGTAGCCCTTGGTTCAGAAAGAGTCCTTTTTGTTAAATGGTGTAAATCCGTTCATTAGTTCCTGAGAAATTCAAAAAATAGCGGTCGGAAAATCAATTTCCCATAGGAAACTTTAGCCAAGGCTACAGCCCGAACTGCTGAACGGAATTACACCAAATTTGGCAAAAAGGTAGTGCTTGGCTCAGAAAGGGTCCTTTTTTTTAAATGGTGTAAATCCGTTCGGTAGTTGCTGAGAAATTCAAACAATAAAAGTTTCGATATCTAGGGCAGCGGTGGATTCGCAAACCCTCCCGACCACGAGCTTCACTGTGATTGGCTGCCAACACTCCAAACCAGGAAGTGTTGGCAGCCATCTTGTGACTCGGTAGAACCGAGTCACAAGAAAACAGTAAAACAAAGTTGAAAAACAAGAAAAGGGGGCAGGGTAGAAACACCCTGACCCCCTAGGCCTGCTCAGGGGGTCCCACAAGGACCCCCAGGTCCAAAAAAAGCATTAAAAAAAATAATAAAAACGGCGAAATTCACGCTGGGGTCGCGAATCCCGCCGAATTTTTTTTTAAAAATGAAGCACGGGCTCCCGCGCTTCATTTAATTGAGGCCTCCGGGTGGGCCAGGTCCCGGGGGCATTGCCAAAAAATATTAGCGTATATATGAGAAGTAGTGACAGAGCTGTGGTTGTCATACTACACCTCCACTGAGTTGATGCAGTGGCTGTCTGAGATCCAATGCAGACCTGCGCATGGCTACCGGAAGCGGAGAAGGAGCAGGTCAGTGGGGAGGTGAACCGGCAGGGCTGCACCCTGAGGGGCTCTGCAGCACAGGACTGAGGCAGACAGTGCTCGAGGCCAGGCATGATGCGCACTGGCAGAGCAGAGCTGGGTAGTGTACTAGAAGAGACGCTCGTTCAATGGGTGTCTCAGTACTTCTCCCGGGTCACGGCGATAGATTTGCAGAGGAGGGCTAACCGGGACAGAGCTGCGTGTGCACGCTCGAGCTCCAGGAGAAGCCTCTGATGGTAGCAGCTCAGGGCTGAGACACGTTCACTCTTCAGGTGTCCGCTGCCCTTTCCTGCGCAGCGTGGTGGCTATGTGGTTCGCTTCCAGGAGACTTGAACCTGGGTGTGGCGAGTGTGAGGGGGCTACAGTGTGTCCTGTAAGAGGTTCTCGGAGACCGACATCTTGAGACTGAGACACGAGGCAATGCTCGGACTCCAAGAGGCCCCCTTCCATTAGCGGTTCTCAGCACTAAAGTGTAATATATTAGTTGATGACACGCATACTTTCGAGATTAGAACCACCGCAACGATGCTACTGTGATGCCAACACAGGGCGCGGAGAAACTGGCCTTTCCAGCAGGTATATTTCCTTATCTCGAAATGGAGGCGAAAATAGCAGGTGGGGACACTTCTTACTCGAACTGGCTGGAGCCCCGTGAGAATCAGCCGTGAAGCAAATGACGTGCATGCATCAGAATATTACCTATCAGTACATAAATCAGAATACACACGGAGTGTATCCTCTTCTATTTATGTTTGTTTTCTTCTATATCTCCAAATTAACCGGAAGCACTTTGTGTATTCAGTCGCTACTTGTAAATGATGCATACTTGTCTCGTGCAGACACGAACACGCAGGATTTCACACGATTGTAAGCGGTTTATATAAACGTACATCTGATCTCCGTGCTTAGCCTTGAACACAGTGCCCTCTAGTGGGAGATGCAGTGACATCCACCTTCATTAGCTTCCTTATAAATAGATGCGCGTGAAAAAGCAGCACGTTGTTTGTGCAATAATTGATGCCTTCTCCCGGGTAGGCAAGTTCCAACGTCTCTGGGATTCTCAGACTTCCTTGCCAGACTGATAGGTATCGCCGAGCTGTGGAACTGAACAAACTCATTTAAAAACAGGAACAGGCAATGCCAATCGACTGGGCTTTTGTATAGTGAATAAAGATAGTCAGCATCAACGCTACACGGAAGGGCAGCAATGGAAGGCGTTTGCTTTCCCGATACTCTGTCTCGTTCTGCTGAGGAACAGTGCTTTAAGTAAACCGGGTCCTGCCGGTGCTCAGCACCGACAGTTCTAAAAAGCAGGTACTGAGACGGGCCCCTGTGGGGCTCTCCATTTTTGCCCTCACCCTCAGGGTGAAAAAAACATAACTTTGCAGCTGTACCACCCTTCACTGCCCCTAGTGTAACTTCAAAGAGACTAGTTGTCATTCTTTCACAGTCTCATCATTCCAGAAGGGAAGCATTTTCAAAATTATATACAACAAAGCCTTAGTTGTTGCTTATTTATCTTATGCAACTAACATACATTGACAAAGCCTTAGTGCTGGTTTGTTGTAGTTATACTGTTACTTGCTGTATTATATATCTTGATACAATGACAGAAGCAGCAAAAAACTAGTCGGGCGGCACCCTATGCCAAGCACAGGCTTTTAGCTTAGGTGTTTTAAGCCACGGCCTTGATTACATAGGCCACGCCCCTTTGAGAGACCCCCCTCCCAGTTTTTTCATCCCACTTAAAGCCCTGCTGAAGAACATATGATACCTGTCGCCATGATCATGTTAAACAATCCTAGCCCTCGGCCACAGACATAATTTGAGGCCAGCCATTTTAACCTATACACATTATAAAGACACAGAAGCCAAACCAGAATGTCACCCCACACACAAGATTAGAAAGTGAAATAGTTTGAAGATTTATTGAATTCATTTTTGTACGCCTGGGGAATATTCAGGGAACTTGGAATTATGTTGTTCTAAGCCAGGAGAGAGATTCTTCCGGTTACAGAGGTCTAGTCCCAGGAATCTAATAGCAAAGCTATCTCTCAGGGGTGAAATATTTCCCACAGGCTCAACCCGGAGAGCTCTTCCTCAGGTTACAGGTTCTTCAGACAACCCTCTAGTCTCCAGGATGAAGCCCAAAGCTTAGTCTCTTCTGACCACATTCTGCGAGACCCCTACAGCCTGAGGGCTGCTCCAGTGACATGACACAATGCTGAGGGCTAAGCGGGGATCTGAGTAGGAGGCTGCAGAACAGCTTATCACGGGCGGTCGGGCTGATTCACTTCGAGAACCCCACAGAAGCTCTACATAGTAAGTGAAGTATTTGGAGCAGGATGCACTGGTACTGTCTTCATAATCGCGGATGTGATCTGTGGACCTCTTCAAGCCATTAGATACTCAACTAAATTGGGATAAATGCAATATTTGAGCCTTCAAAATGTAGGCCATACAACCAGGAAACTCGTCTTAGCTGGAGAATAACCATAATCACCACCAACAATTGAAGTAAATGAGAAGATTTCTAATTGAATACAATGTCCTTCCTTTATTTTGTTTTACACTACCTGTACATTCTGTGGTGCTCTCTGCATATATAAGGTAGTAGCAAACAAGGCACAAGCTGGGTTAAGGTGTTCCAGTACGTGTGGTGGAGCTACACTTTCATTTTGGGTCCCGTTCTTCAGCCTTAAATCTGCCCTGTGTCTTCACCAAGTCTCTGAGTTCATTCATGGGACTTCTCCACAGGCAGGTGATCTCTGTCCATTCATGCCTGGAAGATCCATAGAGGTTTGGTATACCTCATGCAGAATGTCACTTCTCGCGTATGCAAAGTGCTCTGTCATCTTGGATTCTTTGTAAACTTGTCCAAATCACCTTTCATTCCAAAGTGGGCTCACCAATTTATTGGCTCCTCCTCATGGGGCAGTTCTGGGTGCTGTATTTATACCCAATGCTGTGGCTCTCATAATCTAGTCTCATCTATGAAGCCTGCTGCACTAGAGCTAGGCCCAGCTCATGCCTATCTACCAGTCTAGGGCAACATGGTGAGAGCTTGCCTGCTCTTGGTCTAACCTCCATTGTTTGCTTTCAGCTTGCCTTTAGGTGCTGGCTTCTGCTTTCTTTCAGTCTGCTTCAATCTTCATCACTCCTTGGGCGACGTTCATCTGCGGATGGTGTCCTTTCACATTCTGCAGTATTGGGATCCATTCAGCCTTCTGAGCAATGCTCCCTTTACTTTGTCCCCTGAAAACACATTACATTGCTCTTGTTTTAGGGTAACACCTTGCCCGACGAGGGTACCAGTTCTCTTGCCTCTGAGGTCGAACCTTGTATCCTCTCCAAGCAAGGTCACTGATCTAGACAAATAATCCAACTGGAAGGAGTCATCAGCCATTTTACGGGCCCTCCACATGTTTCCCTGTCTCTGCAGGGTCACTCTGCACAGACAAAATGTTATTCTAAGCCTATATGACTGGCATTAGGGAACAAAGGTGCCCTGTGGCGCGTTTTAAGTTGGAGAATTAAGTCCCCTTCAATCCTAAGGGTCCTTGGGGGCCAACTAGCCCACCAGGTACCTCCAGTAAGAGCCAGGGAGCTGCGTTGCAGAGTTGTGGTCCAAGGCCATGCCCCCTTTTTACACCACTCTGCAACGCAGCTCTGTGGCGCTTACTGGAGGTAGCTGATGGGCTAGTTGGCCCTCAGGGACCCTCAGGATTCAAGGAGACTTAATCACCCAACTTAAAACGTGCCACAGGGCGCGTTTGCACACTTGTCACATCAGGCCCCGCCCCCTCCCTGCACCACAGTGCAAACGCGCCCTGTGGCGCGATTTAAGTTGGGGGATTAATTCCCCTTCAATCCTGAGGGTCCCTGGGGGCCAACTAGTCCACCAGCTACCTCTTGTAAACGCCACAGGGCTGCGTTGCAGAGAGATGCTCCGAGGCCATGCCCCTTTTTACACCACTCTGCAAACGCGGCTTCTGGTGCACTGCTGGTGGGGCGATGAGGTCCACTTGTGTCCTGAGGACCTCAAGACACAAGTGGACTTCATCCTCTGAGCAGCAGTGCGCCAGAAGCCGCGTTTGCAGCGTGGTGTAAAAAGGGGCGTGACCTCAGAACTCCTCTCTGAAACGCAGGTCTGTGGCGCTTACTGAATGTACCTGGTGGGCTACTTGGCCACCAGGGACCTTCAGGATTCAAGGGGACTTAATAGGGATGTCATAGTTAGAAATTAGCATTTAAAAAACCATTGAAATTCACTGAAAAAACCATAGGTTTCAGGTACGTTATAGTTAGAAATTAGCATTTAAAAAACCTTAGAAATTCACTGAAAAACCATAGGTTTCAGGGACGTTATAGTTAGCTGGACATTTCACTCTTACAAAACCATAGAAATTCCACCGTTATAGTTAGTTCAGCTAACTATAACTCGCGCACCCGCAATGCACTGCTCATGACGTCACATATTACATCATTCATGACATGGTCAGTGACATCACTGATGACATCACTGATGACGTCTCAAATGACATCACTGATGATATCACTGATGACATCATCCACGTGAAAATCTGATGCACCTCCTCACACTCTAATATAACCTTTGAAACACCCACTGTAAAATACAGACTACCATTTTCTAAATCATTGACACACCAATACCAGTTACTACATACGCACTCACTGATTCCTACGTCTACACACACATCCACTCATTCATCCATACAATCACTCAAACATGCAGTCACTCATCAATACAACACTATCATATGCACTCATACACCTATACAGACACTCACACACCGCCACTCATCCATGCAGTTACTCACACACCTAGTCAGTCATGCTAAGAATCAATCACACTCCCATTTACTCACCTATACAATTATACACACACCACCTCATTTATTCATACAGATACTAACGCATACTTACTCTCTTATATAATCAGTGATACAAGTACACACTCATCCATACAGCCAGTCTCACAATCACTGACTATCATTTAGAGTCATTTATATGCTTCAACTCTCACATACACTGCCTTTTACATATATAGTTACTTGGACATGTACCACTGAGACATCCATTCACTCACCAACACACACATACACACACTCACGCACCCATACAGCTGTTTCCACATGCACTCTTGAACCCATACACCCAGTGAATCAACCACTCACACATCTATGCGCAGAGTCACACACCTCCCACCCACCCACACACACACTCAATCTCCCAAAAAAATACTCAGACAACCAATCAATAACCTATATAGACACTCATGTAGCTACTGACCAACCCATGCAGCAGCTTGCACAACAACAGACAGACTGATACAGACATTCACACAGTGTAGTCACTAACCCATGCATTCAGTAAGACACATTTAATCACTCACTTATACAGTCAGTCATGCACCTACTAAATCCTCCATCCAGACACTTATACACCCACTCATTCTGCAATACACCTTGGAATATATATAAAACATATTTAAACTTTAGAGAAACACACAGTCACTGGATGATGTCATTTGAGATGTCATCAGTGATGTCATCAGTGATGTCACTGACCATGTCATGAATGATGTAATATGTGACGTCATGAGCAGTGCATTGCGGGTGCGCGAGTTATAGTTAGCTGAACTAACTATAACGGTGGAATTTCTATGATTTTGTAAGAGTGAAATGTCTAGCTAACTATAACGTCCCTGAAACCTATGGTTTTTTCAGTGAATTTCTAAGGTTTTTTAAATGCTAATTTCTAACTATAACGTACCTGAAACCTATGGTTTTTTCAGTGAAGTGGCTTGATAAAGCCTGCTGCGCAGGCGAAACGCATCTCTCTCTTGCTGCGGGGTCGTGGGAGACCTGAATAACATTAAATCAGCCCTACACCTACATACCTCGTGTACGTGCCTCTTCTTTATTGGAGTAGGAGTGTTCTTTTGGATATATCAATCAATCAATCAATCAATCACAGAATTTGTAAAGCGCGCTACTTACCCGCGAGGGTCTCAAGGCGCTGGGGGGAAAAAAAAGGGGGGGGGGGTGCTGCTACTGGTCGAACTGCCAGGTCTTGAGTAGCCTCCTGAAGGTCAGCAGGTCTTGGGTCTGTCGTAGGCTTAGTGGAAGGGTGTTCCAGGTCTTGGCGGCGAGGTGGGAGAAGGATCTTCCACCGGTGGTAGTTCTTCGAATGCGGGGGACGGTGGCGAGGGAGAGGTCGGCGGAGCGGAGTTGGCGGTTGGGGACGTAGAAGAGGAGTCGTCTGTTGAGGTAGGCTGGGCCAGTCTTGTGGAGTGCCTTGTGTGCGTGGATGAGGAGTTTGAAGGAGATTCTCCTGTCGACGGGGAGCCAGTGCAGTGATATATACAAACATATACATATATATACATATACATACACGTACACACATATATGTATATATGTATATATATGTATATATATACATATATATGTATATGTATATATATGTATATATATATATTATATATATATATTATATATATAAATATTCACTGAAAAAACTATAGGTTTCAGGGACATTATAGTTAGTAATTAGCATTTAAAAAACCTTTGAAAGTCACTGAAAAAAACATAGGTTTCAGGGACGTTATAGTTAGAAATTAGCATTTAAAAAACCTTTGAAAGTCACTGAAAAAACCATAGGTTTCAGGGACGTTATAGTTAGAAATTAGCATTTAAAAAACCTTATAAATTCACTGAAAAAAACACAGGTTTCAGGGAGGTTATAGTTAGTTGGACATTTCACTCGTACAAAACCAGAGAAATCCGGCCGTTATAATTAGTTGAGCTAACTATAACTCGCGCCCCCACAATGCACTGCTGATGACATCACATATTACATCACTCATGACATGGCATGAACTCCACATCTGTGTCCGCCCTATCCTTACCATAGTCCTACACTCACGTGGCCGCCCACCTTCATCGGCCAACATCACAGTGTCATTGTCAGGCTTGTGGACATGCGCAGACAGGCATGACAATGGTGTGCCATAGGAGTGCAAGTAATGCAACCGCGCAGTGCACACAAGTAAATAGGCTCGGGGGAGGGAGGAGCAGCTGTTAGGCAACGTAACACACAGTGATGCCGCTCATTTGCCACATGCAAGACATGTCAAACATGAATCCCAAAGTCGCACACATCCCACCCTCCTTATGCGTTTCAGCCCTCTCAAGGGCCTTTATCACAGGTGAGCATTCTCCATTCAAACTGACCACGTGTCTTTCACAGACAAATGCCAAACCACCTTTTTATTCAGGCATGACACGTGAGTGACCCACACATCACAGACATCTCTTCAACTTGTGAAGCTAAGCGCCACTGGTATGTCGCCCCAGATGTTTTTTGGAGAACAAAAAACTGTGCCTGCCAAACCGGCCTCTGGGGAGCAAGCTGGGAACAGCACCCCCAAATCAGTGGACCCACCCCAATCTAGGCCCAAGCCCATGTCTGTCACAGAGGCAGCCAGTCTAATCACGGCAACGCCGACAAGCAGTGATGTTGAAATTGACTTATCTCTATTTTTTTTAACTTGTTTTTATTAAACACTGCATCAAAAGATATCAGCAACATTCGTCATGCTCATACATTTACATCTCAACCCCTGTTTTTGTTCCAATGGGTAAATTACATGACTTCGCTTTGCTTCAGTCATACTGCACATGAGATGAGTTACTTTATGTAACAGTGCATTTTGGATTGAAATAATGATCTCAATCATAAAACAAGAACAACAATCAAAAAGAAATTGACTTATCTCTATTGCAAAGTAGTACCCAATCATTGCAGGAAACTCAGAGAAGTGGACAACAACAAGAACAACAGCCACAACTGCCAATAGTAGTTCCTCCTGAAATAGGAGCAGTTCAAGAGATTGAGCTTCATGCTGAGGAAGTAGAGCAATCTGCTCCAGAAGATCCATTGTCTTCCAGATCTCCAGCTAGAAAAAGGAGGGTTAGTGGTGCATCATCTTCTTCTTCAAGCCCCCTTCTGATGATCTAGATACCATTTGGATCCCGCCTCAGTCTGAGAGTGAGACACGCCACCAGATGACTCAGACAAGGCTAGGGAAAAGGGAGGTTCCAGAAAGCCTTAGAGTTATGGAAGCAGATGTAGGAGAGGAGGGTGACGATGAGCCAGTCATCATGGATGTTAGCTCAGCCCAAGTGGAGACCGACATTACCCCATCCAACTTCCCAGTGGGGATGTGGCAGTGGCATCACATATCCAACCACCGTCAGCTGCCATATTTGCAAAGTCCCAGCAGCGACCTACATCCACAACCACCTCAGTAGAAATAGGTACTGCAGAGAGTCAAACGTCAAAATGCCCACCTACCGCCAGTTCATCCGACATTGTCAGTGGCACCAGCGTCAGAAAGTTGAGCTCCCCAGTTTTGGACTTCTTTTCGGTTAGCCAGAAGGAGGCGTATATTGCCATATGCTCCCTTTGTGGAGCAAGTGTTAGTCGGGGCAAGGTTGGTACAAATTATGGTACCGGGGCCAAACAACCCATTTGAGAAAGCACCATACAATCCGTTGGGAGGTGCACCTTAGAGGCCAAAAAACTGCAAGTGCTGTTGGTCAAGGGGGTGAAAGGCAGGAAACAAGGAGCAAGGAATCTGAATGAGATCCGATCACGGTGGAAGGTGAAAAAGAGGAAGACATCTCCATTACGCAAAGCAGCCCTCTCCCCAGCAGTGCAGTAGTATCACCCACATCAGCAGCATCGCAATGGCACAAGACTCAGGTCGAGACACCGAAGCAACTGAGGACAGTGACTGCCCGGCTGAAAAGCACATTGAGCCTACCACCGCCTGCTCTCAAGAAGTCACCTGTATCAGTGGCATCAAGAAAGAAAACATTTCAGGCTACTATTCCTGCCATGTTTAGGCCGGAGGGGCAGTATGAACGTAACCACCCAATGGCACGTTGATACAAAGCGAAGTTGGCTAAAATGTTAGCACTGGACCTCTTCCCTTTTTCTTTTGTGGAAGGGGTGGGTTTTCTTGAATTTGTGGCAGCTCTCTGCCCAAAATGGAAGGTTCCCAGCCGGTCCTATTTTGCCAGAGTTGCTGTTCCAGTGCTACATCATGATGTGCTTGAATTGCTTGAACAAGCCTTGCAGCAGAGTGCTGTTCACAGTATCCAACTGACAACAGACATGTGGACCAGTTGCCAAGTGACCATCACTGCACACTGGATCTCTTTTGTGGGGGCTAGAGAAAAAATATCTGCAGGTGTTGACACTGCTGAGATTTTTTAATGCTGCTCGGAAGCATGTGACAATAGCGATGTTCACCATGTAGAAATCCCATACAGCTGCAAACATTGTGGAACACTTTAACAACAAGGTCCTTGAGTGGCTGTGACCAAGAGGGCATAAGATTGGATTTTTTGCCACGGACAATGGCAGTAATATAGTTAAGGCCATGGTCGATGGTGGTTATTTCAGGGTCCTGTGTTTGGCACACTGCATCAACATCATTGTACAGGACTTACCTCAAAAAAGAAGACCAAATAAGCAACTTGCTGCGAGTCATTCAGTGTAATAATAGAATGCCAGTTAAAGCACTCATACAGGAGGTGCCAACACGCTGGAACTCCACTCATTACATGCTTGAACGCCTGTTTGAGCAGTACAGACCTATCAATGAATATGTCATGCAAAGAGGGGATGCAACTGTGAAAGGCATGATCATTGAGATGGACCAATGGGGCATAGTCAAATGCCTGACAGAGATGCTGCTTCCTTGCTCACACGGGATGTCAGCAAAGAGGACAGTACCATGGGCCAATATATCCCATTGTTGCACATGCTACAGGAACAGCTAAAGGAGGTGTCTGCAATGTACACAGGTATGAAGGAAAAAAAGACGTGTATGACTTGGTGGAGAGCTTAAACCTTTGCTTGTCTGCTAATACAAAGGTGGAAAGAGACATTGGGGCATATTCTCAAGGACTTATCGCCGATTTATCGGCACTTTAGCACTGCAAAAGTGGCGATAGATTTATCGCCCTATTCTCAAGCTGGTGCAAACTGCCGATATCGCCAGTTTACCAGCGATAGCTTCCGCAAAAAACATCACCACAGATGAGAGCGACAACTAACGCTAATGATATGCAGAGTAGGCGTTCCCATGCAAAAACACACGAAAACACCACTTCGCGATATTCTCAATGACCAGCCAGATCTGCGATGCGATCTAAAAACAGGCGATAAGGCGCGTTAGCAGCAGTGATTTAACACCTGCCTTTTACTGGTGTTAAGCAGGACGACAACCTGCAGTATGAAAGGGAGCCCAGCCCAGAACCACATCTGAAGACCAACACATGTCATGGAGCTACTGATCATGCAGCTCGGAGACCCAAGAGGTCCACAACACCCACCGCCACCAACCCCAGGCCACCCCCCGCCCCCTCCCCCCCAGACTACCACCGAGGCAGCGCAGAACAAGACAGCTGACCTTCCGAAAACGGCATGGCCCCTCAGCCACACAATTGCAGAATGTGGGGAGAGGTTGAACCAAGTATGTGTGAAGGAGGCAAGTCACCCATGTATAAGAATGTACACAATGCCAAGTGTGGCGGTGATGTGCTGGACAGACTACAGTATGCAGAGCACAGACATGTCCATGTGGACATATACTGCTGGTGTTTGTAGTGTTGTGGACAGTGGACGCAACCATGTTACCTCAGGCAGTGGGGAAGACCCCGGTCATGTAGCTGTGTCCCCCCCCTGTAAGCGTAAGCGGAGTGGGCCTTTCCGGCGTACGCCAGTCCAGCATAGGAGTGTGAATAAATAGGCCGGGGCTCTGGGCATGGTTCACTTCCGGGATGGCCAACGCGTCTGCCAGGGCTGTGCCCCTCACCCTGCCACGAGTCCGCCGCCGTGACCGCCAGCCTCCTCAGCCGATCGCTGGCTTCCGCGACACAGGCACCCAGCGGCACAGCACCGCGGAGTTATGTGTGTGCTGACTACTGCCTTCGGCCTACACTGTGGTCAGCAGGTCCCCCAATTAAAATCGAGTCTTGATTTATTGATGGCGCAGTCCAGTAGGCAACAGACATTGCTTCCAGTGCGGGCCGCCCGGACGACGCATCATCGCAGGCAGCGCACCCGCTGAGCGTTTCAGGTGCCACTAACTCTGTGCAGCTCCAGTCAACGCCACGTGGCTGTGGGCCCTTGCTGACCGCTGCCTCCGACCTACACTGCGGTCAGCAGGGCTCACAATTCGAATCCAGTCTTGATTTATTTATGGCGCAGCCCAGTAGGCAACAGACATTGCTTCCAGTGCGGGCCTCCCGGACGACGCATCATGGCAGGCTGCACACCCGCTGAGCGCTTCAGGGGCCACTAACTCTGTGCAGCTCAAGTCAACACCACGTGGCTGTGGGCCCTTGCTGACCGCTGCCTCTGGCCTACATTGCGGTCAGCAGGGCTCACAATTCGAATCCAGTCTTGATTTATTTATGGCGCAGGCCAGTAGGCAACAGACATTGCTTCCAGTGCGGCCCGCCCGGACGACACATCATCGCAGGCTGCGCACCCGCTGAGCGCTTCAGGTGCCACTAACTCTGTGCAGCTCAAGTCAACGCCACGTGGCTGTGGGCCCTTGCTGACCGCTGCCTCCGGCCTACACTGCGGTCAGCAGGGCTCACACATATCAAATCCAATCCTGACTTGCAAGGACACGCCATCATCGCTGGCTGCACACCCGCCACCACCGCCAGGACCACCTCCAACCAACAACTGCCAGAGTCGGAGGAGTCATACAGCCAGCCTATCAAAGTTGCTCACACCTGTCTTGGATGCCATCATCAGCTTGATACCCTGCTCAGCTCTTCAGGTGCCACTAACTCAGTGCACCACAACTCATGGACCCTTCATGATTGAGTTTTGTGCTGTGGACAGCGGACGCAACAATGTCACCTCAGGCAGCGGGGAAAACCTGGGACGATGATGATGAAGATGAGGCAGGTGTACCACACCCCACTGCAGCTGTAGCAGGAATATCCAGAAGGGACCAAATCATTAATAATTTCTTCACATGAGCACGCTCAGCTCTGGTGCCCCTACCTCAGTGCAGCTGAAGTCATCGCCACATGGCGGTAGGCCCGTGCCGGCCGCAGTGCATCCGGTGCCACTAACTCAGTGCACCACAAGTCATGGACCCTTTATGATTGAATCTTGTGTGTGTGATTTCAGATCTGGTGCCCCTACCTCAGTGCACTGCAAGTCATGGACCATATATGATTGAATCTGTGTGTGTGATCCGATGATGATTACACTCACCCCACACCCATCCAGCACAGGCGTCACTGGACATGTGACCCTGGTAATAAAAAGGGGCCGGGCGCATGTGCCCGTAGCCAGTTCCACTAACTTTCTAAGTGTGTCCGTGTGGTCATTATGTATGCATGATGGCCCCGGGCCCTACCACATTACATTGTGCTGTGGTCAGCGGATGCAACCATGTCACCTCAGGCAGTGGGTAAGACCTTGGACACGTAGCTTTGTCGTCCCCCCCCTGTAAGCGTAAGTGGAGTGGGCTGGGCCGGCGTATGCCAGGCCAGCGTAGGGGTGTGAAGAATTTACCCTGGGCTCGGGCGTGGTTCAGTTCTGGCCTGGACAAGGAAGTAACTAATGCGTGTGTCTCTGTTGTAGTGTCGGCGCCACCCGGCCCGCAATCGACAATGTTGCAAAGTAGCATGCACCCGGAGGGCGGGCTCGCACGAACGGAGAAATGAAGGAGCGCAAGACCGCTCGGGGTCTTGGCTCATACATGCCAAGTGTTGTATGTATCTGTATTGCCGCAGCATGAGCCAAATGCCTAGCCTTAATCGCAGCGCAAGTTCAGCCAGGCATGAACTCCACATCTGTGTCCGCCCTATCCTTACCATAGGCCTACACTCACGTGGCCGCCCACCTTCATCGGCCAACATCACAGTGTCATTGTCAGGCTTGTGGACATGCGCAGACAGGCATGACAATGGTGTGCCATAGGAGTGCAAGTAATGCAACCGCGCAGTGCACACAAGTAAATAGGCTCGGGGGAGGGAGGAGCAGCTGTGAGGCAACGTAACACACAGTGATGCCGCTCATTTGCCACATGCAAGACATGTCAAACATGAATCCCAAAGTCGCACACATCCCACCCTCCTTATGCGTTTCAGCCCTCTCAAGGGCCTTTATCACAGGTGAGCATTCTCCATTCAAACTGACCACGTGTCTTTCACAGACAAATGCCAAACCACCTTTTTATTCAGGCATGACACGTGAGTGACCCACACATCACAGACATCTCTTCAACTTGTGAAGCTAAGCGCCACTGGTATGTCGCCCCAGATGTTTTTTGGAAAACAAAAACTGTGCCTGCCAAACCGGCCTCTGGGGAGCAAGCTGGGAACAGCACCCCCAAATCAGTGGACCCACCCCAATCTAGGCCCAAGCCCATGTCTGTCACAGAGGCAGCCAGTCTAATCACGGCAACGCCGACAAGCAGTGATGTTGAAATTGACTTATCTCTATTTTTTTTAACTTGTTTTTATTAAACACTGCATCAAAAGATATCAGCAACATTCGTCATGCTCATACATTTACATCTCAACCCCTGTTTTTGTTCCAATGGGTAAATTACATGACTTCGCTTTGCTTCAGTCATACTGCACATGAGATGAGTTACTTTATGTAACAGTGCATTTTGGATTGAAATAATGATCTCAATCATAAAACAAGAACAACAATCAAAAAGAAATTGACTTATCTCTATTGCAAAGTAGTACCCAATCATTGCAGGAAACTCAGAGAAGTGGACAACAACAAGAACAACAGCCACAACTGCCAATAGTAGTTCCTCCTGAAATAGGAGCAGTTCAAGAGATTGAGCTTCATGCTGAGGAAGTAGAGCAATCTGCTCCAGAAGATCCATTGTCTTCCAGATCTCCAGCTAGAAAAAGGAGGGTTAGTGGTGCATCATCTTCTTCTTCAAGCCCCCTTCTGATGATCTAGATACCATTTGGATCCCGCCTCAGTCTGAGAGTGAGACACGCCACCAGATGACTCAGACAAGGCTAGGGAAAAGGGAGGTTCCAGAAAGCCTTAGAGTTATGGAAGCAGATGTAGGAGAGGAGGGTGACGATGAGCCAGTCATCATGGATGTTAGCTCAGCCCAAGTGGAGACCGACATTACCCCATCCAACTTCCCAGTGGGGATGTGGCAATGGCATCACATATCCAACCACCGTCAGCTGCCATATTTGCAAAGTCCCAGCAGCGACCTACATCCACAACCACCTCAGTAGAAATAGGTACTGCAGAGAGTCAAACGTCAAAATGCCCACCTACCGCCAGTTCATCCGACATTGTCAGTGGCACCAGCGTCAGAAAGTTGAGCTCCCCAGTTTTGGACTTCTTTTCGGTTAGCCAGAAGGAGGCGTATATTGCCATATGCTCCCTTTGTGGAGCAAGTGTTAGTCGGGGCAAGGTTGGTACAAATTATGGTACCGGGGGCCAAACAACCCATTTGAGAAAGCACCATACAATCCGTTGGGAGGTGCACCTTAGAGGCCAAAAAACTGCAAGTGCTGTTGGTCAAGGGGGTGAAAGGCAGGAAACAAGGAGCAAGGAATCTGAATGAGATCCGATCACGGTGGAAGGTGAAAAAGAGGAAGACATCTCCATTACGCAAAGCAGCCCTCTCCCCAGCAGTGCAGTAGTATCACCCACATCAGCAGCATCGCAATGGCACAAGACTCAGGTCGAGACACCGAAGCAACTGAGGACAGTGACTGCCCGGCTGAAAAGCACATTGAGCCTACCACCGCCTGCTCTCAAGAAGTCACCTGTATCAGTGGCATCAAGAAAGAAAACATTTCAGGCTACTATTCCTGCCATGTTTAGGCCGGAGGGGCAGTATGAACGTAACCACCCAATGGCACGTTGATACAAAGCGAAGTTGGCTAAAATGTGAGCACTGGACCTCTTCCCTTTTTCTTTTGTGGAAGGGGTGGGTTTTCTTGAATTTGTGGCAGCTCTCTGCCCAAAATGGAAGGTTCCCAGCCGGTCCTATTTTGCCAGAGTTGCTGTTCCAGTGCTACATCATGATGTGCTTGAATTGCTTGAACAAGCCTTGCAGCAGAGTGCTGTTCACAGTATCCAACTGACAACAGACATGTGGACCAGTTGTCAAGTGACCATCACTGCACACTGGATCTCTTTTGTGGGGGCTAGAGAAAAAATATCTGCAGGTGTTGACACTGCTGAGATTTTTTAATGCTGCTCGGAAGCATGTGAAAATAGCGATGTTCACCATGTAGAAATCCCATACAGCTGCAAACATTGTGGAACACTTTAACAACAAGGTCCTTGAGTGGCTGTGACCAAGAGGGCATAAGATTGGATTTTTTGCCACGGACAATGGCAGTAATATAGTTAAGGCCATGGTCGATGGTGGTTATTTCAGGGTCCTGTGTTTGGCACACTGCATCAACATCATTGTACAGGACTTACCTCAAAAAAGAAGACCAAATAAGCAACTTGCTGCGAGTCATTCAGTGTAATAATAGAATGCCAGTTAAAGCACTCATACAGGAGGTGCCAACACGCTGGAACTCCACTCATTACATGCTTGAACGCCTGTTTGAGCAGTACAGACCTATCAATGAATATGTCATGCAAAGAGGGGATGCAACTGTGAAAGGCATGATCATTGAGATGGACCAATGGGGCCTAGTCAAATGCCTGACAGAGATGCTGCTTCCTTGCTCACACGGGATGTCAGCAAAGAGGACAGTACCATGGGCCAATATATCCCATTGTTGCACATGCTACAGGAACAGCTAAAGGAGGTGTCTGCAATGTACACAGGTATGAAGGAAAAAAAGACGTGTATGACTTGGTGGAGAGCTTAAACCTTTGCTTGTCTGCTAATACAAAGGTGGAAAGAGACATTGGGGCATATTCTCAAGGACTTATCGCCGATTTATCGGCACTTTAGCACCGCAAAAGTGGCGATAGATTTATCGCCCTATTCTCAAGCTGGTGCAAACTGCCGATATCGCCAGTTTACCAGCGATAGCTTTCGCAAAAAACATCACCACAGATGAGAGCGACAACTAACGCTAATGATATGCAGAGTAGGCGTTCCCATGCAAAAACACACGAAAACACCACTTCGCGATATTCTCAATGACCAGCCAGATCTGCGATGCGATCCAAAAACAGGCGATAAGGCGCGTTAGCAGCAGTGATTTAACACCTGCCTTTTACTGGTGTTAAGCAGGACGACAACCTGCAGTATGAAAGGGAGCCCAGCCCAGAGCCACATCTGAAGACCAACACATGTCATGGAGCTACTGATCATGCAGCTCGGAGACCCAAGAGGTCCACAACACCCACCGCCACCAACCCCAGGCCACCCCCCGCCCCCTCCCCCCCGGACTACCACCGAGGCAGCGCAGAACAAGACAGCTGACCTTCCGAAAATGGCATGGCCCCTCAGCCACACAATTGCAGAATGTGGGGAGAGGTTGAACCAAGTATGTGTGAAGGAGGCAAGTCACCCATGTATAAGAATGTACACAATGGCAAGTGTGGCGGTGATGTGCTGGACAGACTACAGTATGCAGAGCACAGACATGTCCATGTGGACATATACTGCTGGTGTTTGTAGTGTTGTGGACAGTGGACGCAACCATGTTACCTCAGGCAGTGGGGAAGACCCCGGTCATGTAGCTGTGTCCCCCCCCCTGTAAGCGTAAGCGGAGTGGGCCTTTCCGGCGTACGCCAGTCCAGCATAGGAGTGTGAATAAATAGGCCGGGGCTCTGGGCGTGGTTCACTTCCGGGATGGCCAACGCGTCTGCCAGGGCTGTGCCCCTCACCCTGCCACGAGTCCGTCGCCGTGACCGCCAGCCTCCTCAGCCGATCGCTGGCTTCCGCGACACAGGCACCCAGCGGCACAGCACCGCGGAGTTATGTGTGTGCTGACTACTGCCTTCGGCCTACACTGTGGTCAGCAGGTCCCCCAATTCAAATCGAGTCTTGATTTATTGATGGCGCAGTCCAGTAGGCAACAGACATTGCTTCCAGTGCGGGCCGCCCGGACGACGCATCATCGCAGGCAGCGCACCCACTGAGCGCTTCAGGTGCCACTAACTCTGTGCAGCTCCAGTCAACGCCACGTGGCTGTGGGCCCTTGCTGACCGCTGCCTCCGACCTACACTGCGGTCAGCAGGGCTCACAATTCGAATCCAGTCTTGATTTATTTATGGCGCAGCCCAGTAGGCAACAGACATTGCTTCCAGTGCGGGCCTCCCGGACGACGCATCATGGCAGGCTGCACACCCGCTGAGCGCTTCAGGGGCCACTAACTCTGTGCAGCTCAAGTCAACACCACGTGGCTGTGGGCCCTTGCTGACCGCTGCCTCTGGCCTACATTGCGGTCAGCAGGGCTCACAATTCGAATCCAGTCTTGATTTATTTATGGCGCAGGCCAGTAGGCAACAGACATTGCTTCCAGTGCGGCCCGCCCGGACGACACATCATCGCAGGCTGCGCACCCGCTGAGCGCTTCAGGTGCCACTAACTCTGTGCAGCTCAAGTCAACGCCACGTGGCTGTGGGCCCTTGCTGACCGCTGCCTCCGGCCTACACTGCGGTCAGCAGGGCTCACACATATCAAATCCAATCCTGACTTGCAAGGACACGCCATCATCGCTGGCTGCACACCCGCCACCACCGCCAGGACCACCTCCAACCAACAACTGCCAGAGTCGGAGGAGTCATACAGCCAGCCTATCAAAGTTGCTCACACCTGTCTTGGATGCCATCATCAGCTTGATACCCTGCTCAGCTCTTCAGGTGCCACTAACTCAGTGCACCACAACTCATGGACCCTTCATGATTGAGTTTTGTGCTGTGGACAGCGGACGCAACAATGTCACCTCAGGCAGCGGGGAAGACCTAGGACGATGATGATGAAGATGAGGCAGGTGTACCACACCCCACTGCAGCTGTAGCAGGAATATCCAGAAGGGACCAAATCATTAATAATTTCTTCACATGAGCACGCTCAGCTCTGGTGCCCCTACCTCAGTGCAGCTGAAGTCATCGCCACATGGCGGTAGGCCCGTACCGGCCGCAGTGCATCCGGTGCCACTAACTCAGTGCACCACAAGTCATGGACCCTTTATGATTGAATCTTGTGTGTGTGATTTCAGATCTGGTGCCCCTACCTCAGTGCACTGCAAGTCATGGACCCTTTATGATTGAATCTGTGTGTGTGATCCGATGATGATTACACTCACCCCACACCCATCCAGCACAGGCGTCACTGGACATGTGACCCTGGTAATAAAAAGGGGCCGGGCGCATGTGCCCGTAGCCAGTTCCACTATCTATCTAAGTGTGTCCGTGTGGTCATTATGTACGCATGATGGCCCCGGGCCCTACCACATTACATTGTGCTGTGGTCAGCGGATGCAACCATGTCACCTCAGGCAGTGGGTAAGACCTTGGACACGTAGCTTTGTCGTCCCCCCCTGTAAGCGTAAGCAGAGTGGGCTGGGCCGGCGTACGCCAGGCCAGCGTAGGGGTGTGAAGAATTTACCCGGGGCTCTGGGCGTGGTTCAGTTCTGGCCTGGACAAGGAAGTAACTAATGCGTGTGTCTCTGTTGTAGTGTCGGCGCCACCCGGCCCGCAATCGACAATGTTGCAAAGTAGCATGCACCCGGAGGGCGGGCTCGCACGAACGGAGAAATGAAGGAGCGCAAGACCGCTCGGGGTCTTGGCTCATACATGCCAAGTGTTGTGTGTATCTGTATTGCCGCAGCATGAGCCAAATGCCTAGCCTTAATCGCAGCGCAAGTTCAGCCAGGCATGAACTCCACATCTGTGTCCGCCCTATCCTTACCATAGGCCTACACTCACGTGGCCGCCCACCTTCATCGGCCAACATCACAGTGTCATTGTCAGGCTTGTGGACATGCGCAGACAGGCATGACAATGGTGTGCCGTAGGAGTGCAAGTGATGCAACCACGCAGTGCACACAAGTAAATAGGCTCGGGGGAGGGAGGAGCAGCTGTGAGGCAACGTAACACACAGTGATGCCGCTCATTTGCCACATGCAAGACATGTCAAACATGAATCCCAAAGTCGCATACATCCCACCCCACCCCCAACAAGCCACATCACATTTCCTGAATGCAAGCAGATGACAAACGAACATTAGGGATGAAAGCTCCTTTGTCTGAACTATCAGGCGGAAGCACATCTGCACCTCCGACCTCGGAATTGCATGTGCCCGGCACCCCTGACAGATACTATAGCAGCTGATGACGACTCCCACACTACGCACAGCCCGACGAAAGACCAACGTATACACACCCCACACACAGAAGTCCTTGCTCGAAATTATCTTGCATGGAATGGCCTTCACACTTACTCCCACACCATCCCAGGCGTACAACCATTGCACACTAAAACAACTCATTGATCCGAGCTGTGGCATTTCATCCACAGAACTGGCGCAGGTCAGAACAGTGCCGCTTCAACCAGAGCCACTAACGCAATGGCAGAACATCCCGGACACATGCACAACCCCTGTCACGTGGAACTGTACCGTGCACGTATGCTGCATTTACTGGGGGCACTGCCATTGGCAGTGCAGCGGATCAGTTACCGGCTAAGCTTCCGCCTTGCCAACGTCACCTGCGTTCAGCCTGTGTTGCATTGTCGATCGTGCATATTCAAGTGGTCCATGGATGTCTGCCTATCCAACAGGACGGTAGCTGAACTGGATTTTGACATGTGTGTGCGCCCCCTGTTGGCCCATGACCAGGAGTGTCACCGTGATACCGGTTTATGGAATGCCTTGATACTTGGCATACATGCTGGCAGCTGGACTTGTGAGATTGCACAACTCCTCGTGTGCAGTGACCACATTGAACCGCTCCCCTATTGGGCTGTAGTGCTAATTGGTGAAAGGGGGTGGACGCCGCACATCTGTCCGGACCTGCTAATGGATCGCCTCGCTGTCCTGTTTGATGAAGTCGACAACGACCTTATGTTGGAAATGATAGCATACGAAGCTGCAATCGCTTTCATGGACGAGTAACTACGTACCTGCAGCCACAACAGATTGGAACCCATTGCACATGTCCCAACACCTTGTTGCATCTTGGAGATCTGGTCACATATCCCACGACAACAGTGGACATGGCTGCATTCGCCTGGACTCCAAATACATGAGCGGACAACAACGCGGGTTAACACACACCTGTGAAAGGTGAGGCACTCCCCCGGAGTGGCCAGCGGCGCTTGGCAATGTTCCTCATTCTGACATACTGCTGCATTGGTCTGCATGTCGTGGCACTTATCTTGCCCGTACTGACACGCATATGCTAATAAAGTCTACGCACCTTCACTTGTATTTAACTGTGATGAGTGTTGATTTGAATGACAATGTGTGTCTCACTGCCTATCTGGGTCATGGCCATACATGCGCATTGATAGCATTACCCAGGGAGTACCTTTTTGTGGAATCACTGTCCCTACATTCATCCATACTTTCATACTTGATTGATCATAGCCATGACACATCTGTGTGAATTAGAATGTTTTATTCGCATTCAGTGGAGTGTTGAAGCTGGACCAGTACAGGGCCATGCAAACCCCACTTTACGTTGTTGCCCCGTGGAGGGCCAGCCAGAGTCCTTTAGGGATTGACAAGTTCATCGGAAGAGGAAGACTTCAGTCCGCAGTGTGATTGCTGTGACATTGGTAACCAAACCAAATATGGCAGTCCATGTCGAGGTCCAAGGTGAGTGTCGCTGAGTGCATCGGGGGACAGTGGACGGTGTTATTCCAGGGCATAATGTAGAGGGCAGAACCAAGCTAAAACAGGCCATATGGCGGAGATGAATGCTACCACTTCATTCTTACCACAAAGCCAGATTCATCATCATCTTCGTCCTCTGATGTGTCAGGTGCCTCACATGTGGGTGGTGGTGTTTAGTCTGCATCACTGTGTGGCACTGACACATCAGGGCCGGAGGTGGAATGTCTGCCGCACTGTGTGGCACTGACACTTCAGGGGGCGGAGATGTGGATGGAGTAGTAGCAGCAGCATTCATCCGTGCCAAGACTTGTGGAGGCAATGCCATGACGAGGATCTGCAGGGCATGGAAGATCACAGCTACATCTCGCTGGTGTGCAGCTGTGGCAAACATTCTTTCCGCCTGCATCCGCTCCAAGCTCTCCATCATTCTCCTAATGTGTCCCAACTCCCGGCTGACATTGCTGGAGCCACTCTGACTAGACAGTTGTTCTTGGCTCAGAGTCGTGACTCCAGCGATGTCAGCCATGGATTGTTGGAGAGCATGGAGCGGACATTGGGTGTCCGTTCGGGACTGTAAGTGGTCCCTGATGGGACTTAGACACCCACGTATGGCATCTAGTTTGGCTGCCATGAGGTCGAACCCCACCCGCAGCTGATCAGCCATCTTCTCCTGGCACCCTAACACACGGCGTTGGAATACCATGTGTTGGTCGTGGGGGTCCTGGGAGACAGCCGTGGTGGTGGGTGCTTCCTGCTGTGTGGTCTGTGCAGGGGGTGGGGTCTCCTCGATGCAGCTGGGCTGCCCTGCTCCTGGGGGTGGGGTGCCAAAGCTGTCCATGAGCTGTTGGAGGGTGTCAGTGTCGATGTTGGGGAGGTCCTCTTCATCATCAGTGCTGAGTTGTTGGGTCTGCTCTGCAGGAGGTGTTGATTCTCCCTCTGCAATGTGAAGGGGAGATGCAGATTGACATTGTGTTCACATGTATGTTCACACATTGTACAAGTTTACTAACAGACTGCATGACAATGTACATTGTGACTGTTTGAGAGGAGATTCCTATTTGATGCGGGACAGTTGACATTTCTACACCATCAGGGATGTGAGGTTGTACTTGTACATTATCATCTCACAGTTTCCTGCTATGCCAAATGCGAATGGCCATTTGCTACACACAAGCGGCAGCAGTTGTGTCCTCTGTTCTGTTGTGAAAGTGTTGCAGTTTGTACCACATTGTTGTCAATGTTGAGGTGCTCTGATTCTTATGTGTGTGTGCTGCATTGTGTGTGGGTTGCCCCTTCAGCTCTGATTTGGCTGGCCCTTATACCTTTCAGGCGGTGTGCTTTTCACTACTGTGCTTATACAGTGCTGAGATGTTGCAGACTTGGGTAAATTGGGCTCTTGGTCGGAGTTGTGACTCTTGGGCATGGTTTGTCCGCAGATGTGCCGAACTTAATTGTGCATGTGTGCCATTGTGCCCATCTCCCCCCGTCCCCCCAGTCCCTGGTCGTTACTCACCCTGTTGCTGTTGGCTCAGGTCATGTTGTGCAGTGTCCGGTCCCCCAACTCCTGCCACCGTCTCCCCAATGATGACTCGGGACACCATTTCCTCCATCTCATCCAGCTCCTGGTGTGTCGCTGGACTCCCACCTCCAGTCTGCATTGCTGCTTTTAGGTTGGCTGCAAGTTTCAGCTTGGTTTTGCGCTTCACATCAGTCCAGCGCTTCTTGCAGTCGTCCACTTCCCTTCTCTTCACTCCGATTGCAGTCACCTTGGCCAAAATGGACTGCCATATTGTATTTTTAGTTGCCAATGACACAGTGGAGGTGATGAACAGTTAGTGGTGGTGTTCTATCACCTCCGTAATGAGGATCTGGTTTTCCTGCGTACTGAAACGCGGGTTCCTCTTCTTCTTCTCCTTGCCCTTCCCTGACCCCGAGGTCCCAGGCTGGTCCTCCGTGGGGCTTGTGGGGTTCTGGTTGTCCTCTGTACTTGCTCCGGCTACCTCCATGGTGCTTCGCAGTTGTTTGTGTTTTGTTTGTGTTTTTTGTTGCCGCTTTTCTAGTGATTTTTCCCACCTGACTTGTGGGACTTGCAGGCCTGGCGCTGCTTATCGCTAACTTTTTTATCGCAGTTGGGCCCATTGCAACTTTTTTCACATTCAGGTTTAGATTTTTATCGCCGTCCCGGTAATTTTATCACAGACATTTAACGCGTTATCGGGAAACTATCGCATGTTACAGCCGTGTTGAGAATAAGATGTTAACACAGCATTATTTTCCCGCGATAGACGGCGATATGAAAAATTGGGTTAATTTATTTTGGCGATGATTATCGCACGTTCTTGAGAATATCCCCCATTGTGTCCTCCAAACATTACATCTGTGCCACAACTCTTGATTCACAGTACAAACCATTACTGTCCACTTTCATTCCTTTTTCAGACGGGGATGTTAGATAATACAAAACATGGATAGCTGAGCAAGGCAGTGAGCTAGAAAAAGAATGCCAGGGAATTAGAGGCCCACTGCTCCAGGGCACAAGTCCTGCGGGGCAGCCTTCAAGTTCAGAGCCTGAGGGCAGTACTGTTGGCTCACAGCATCCAAAACCAACAACAAGAACACCATCAGATTTTGGAGCATCAGCCACAAAATCTGCAACTGAGTGGTGTCTGCTGGCATGGCTTAAGTCCAGTGCAGAGGCGAATGTGAGAAGTTGGCCTGGCATATGCTGTCCACTAATTATAGTGGGCACCTTGCACCAGTCCAAACAACCCCTTATTGGAGATAGGTTAAAGACAACCTTATTGAAAGCTATCCTAGTGGTAGCTATGGAGAGCAGCCTTCAGGCTAAGTCTTGAAAGAATGTAAAGCAGCTTGTTTTACCAGTCTATAATCTCTTGAGTGACCAAATGAAAGAGCACCACACCAGGTATATATTCAAAATATATGTATTTATTGCTAAACACACCCCTCTAGTCTCTTTATGAGGCTAGAGTTCGAAGTACATAAGTTAGAAGTTATTAAATCACAGTAATAGCACAAATACACGTTTGGGCCCTAGGGGCGTACCAAACCATATACCAATAAAGTGGTATGCGAACCACGACTGAACTAGACACTAGGCCTAGAGCCTCTAGAAGTGCTTGGACCACAAGGAACCACCCAAGGTAGTGACACAGGGGACCCACGGGAGACGCGTGCAGTGTAAATACACAACCGCGATACGCCGTTGACTTCTATGGAGAAAGTCGGGATCGGGAAATTAGAGAAAAGGGACACTTAAAAGAGGACTAGGACAAAACCCTTTGAGATCTAGGACTTTGAAGAGTCTCTACCCACGGGAGCACCGGAGTACTCGTGTTACCTCACCCAGGGAAGCCGGGTGCATAGGTGCCTTTCGGGGTCGGGTTTCGTCTGTCGATTCGGATGGCGATCTGCTGCAAAGTGCTGCTGGCGACCAAGAGAAAAGTGTCCGGGTGGATCCAAGAGTGGATCGGAGTTCTGAAGAACCTGAAAGCAGAGGGGACAGAGTCTGGGTCACTCGCCAGTGACCAGGAAGGCGATGGACAGATGCCCACCGATGTCGAGTGCTTCAGGTGCGTTGACGGTCGTCTTGACTCTTCAGCCACGAGGTCCAGGAGGTGTTGTCGGCGACCAGGAGCAGGATTCGGGCTGGTACACGATGTCTGTCGAGTGCTGAGGTGTCGGCGACCGGATTGGACCCAACAAGCCTTGGCAACGGCAAGTCTCGGTGAAGATGTAGATCGTCGATGGTGCAGACCAGCAAGGTCTGTGGAACTCACCCAGCAAGGGTAAGTGAGGGCAGGCCTGGAGCAACCAGGATGCCAAGTTAGAAAAGGATTGGCCTTCGTTAAGGGCTACTAGCCAACGGGCTAGCGACCGCGAAGGAGCCTCGTGACGCCGCACATGGATCTGGCTTACAGGACACTCGTGGAGTGGGGGCCAGTGATCTTCAGTGCAGGTGGTGCTGGAGGCTAGGGCTACTCGGAGCCCAAAGCACGACTTCTTGGGAGACCCAGAAGAGGATGCACTTGCAAATGTGCTCGGTGTCAAGGGGTCACGGTCTCAAGTCACCCACGATAGCCACGGGCCTCAGCTTTGCTGGGGACTCAGGGTAGCCTCGGGGAAGTCTGAGAATCCACCTCTGGTGATGCGATGACTTCGGCGTCCGAGGGAGCTTCAGAAATGCGAACCGGACAGATGCTTCTTTGGTGCCTGCCAAGCAGGGGAGTCACTCCTTGACCCCAAGGGAGATTCTTCTGTCCTCTAATCGTGAGTAGAGCGTTGAAGGTCCAGGATTCAGTTACAGAGTTTCGTCCAGGGATAATCTAAAGTCCTAAGGACTGGGTTCCTACCTTTATACTAAAGATAGGGGTTGGACTACTCTGTGGCCCCACCTATGGGTGGGTCAGGGCAGAGGGGTGGCTACACCCCTTTCCCTTTGTCCAGTTTGCACTAAAGCAGGGGCTGCAAGCCCCTGATCCGGTTTGAACTGGGGTATGCACAGGGACACCAAATGTGCCCCCAGTGCAGGACTTCAAAGCACCCGAAGTGCTCCCGCCCAGCCCCAATACACATTATCCTGTCTGGGGAGGTGGTCACACCTCCCTGGGACAGGAAACCTATTGTCCAGGCCTCCCCTGCCGGAGTTTCGTCCAGCAGCAGGAGGCCAGACTCGTGTCTGTGGCAGCAGCATCCATTTTGTGATGCCAGGGCTCTGGAAAGAAGTTACCGGACTAGTCAGAGTTAACATGTCTTTCCTCTAGAAGGGTGGAATGCTACCCCGCCACCAGGATTGGCGGGGTGGTAGTATTCCAAGATGTTTGACACCAAACACGACATGTTTAGGTGCAGCCATTCCAAAGTTAGCATTTTACCGCGAGGATATAATGCGCTTAAGAGTATATGGTCAGGCTGCACTACAAACAGCATCAGAGATGGTCTCCGAACGCTGCAGAGGGGCCCTGCTCATGCAGGGGCACCCTCTCACATAGGAACCATGCACTCTGCCTTTAGGATTGATAAGGCCTGCCTTAGGAGTGACTTATAGGTTTATATGTGTGTATGTATTTAGTGATTTAGGTAACCTATATCACAGTAAGGGGTGCATGCACCACCTTACCCAGGCTGCAGTAGCAGACCTGTGGTGTCAGTTTGGATGGCCTTCCAGGGGTGGCATAATACATGCTGCAGCCCCTGGCAGGCCTCTGAGGTACCTATGCCCTTGGTACATAGTATACCATATACTAGGGACTTATAAGGGCACTCCAGATCCCAATCAGTGATGTGCCTAAGGCACATGGAAACCATTTTAGAGAGGAAGCAGCTAGGCTGGGGTTCTGATTAGCAGGGCCCCAGCCAGACTAATGTCGAAAAACAGTGAAGCATCAGCAAAAAGTGGGGGTACCCATGTGAAGCAGATCCTACTCTCCTACAGCGAAGGCAATAGAGGTCGAGCAAAGTGGAGCACCAGCAATGAACATTGAGTGAATGGTCCAGGCCTACCTGGATGATGCAACAGCAGTCTACCTTGATCAAAACCCATTGGTGTATTGGTATGGGAAGAGGCACCAATGGCCAGTGCTCAGCAGTCTGGCAATAAACTATGTGGCTTGACCTGTAGCCAGGGTCTCCACTGAGCATGTTTTCAGTGCTAATGGTGCCGTTGTGACAGTGAGAAGGACCAGTCTCTCACCCCAAAACGTGGAGAGATTAACCAGGATCAAAATGAATCAGCACTTTATACCTCTGGATTACACCATACCTGAAGTACCACAGGAGGAAGATGAAGCAGACTCAGGTCATGGAAGTAGTGTGTTAGATGACCTACTTCTGGGTGATCGACCATAGTTTGAGGATGAGCTCTACTTCCCTGACTACTAGGCCTGGGCCAACAACAACCATAGAACGTTCTCTCTCAGTCAGTAGTCTATTGCTGATCTGCTTTCTTTCTTTCTTTGAAGCCAAAAAAGAAAGAGATATAGCTAGGGAACATTAATAATTTTATTATTTGTGTTTGTATGGTTGACCAATTCATCACCAATGTCTTACCCTTAGACACTTTATTGCCGGATTGGAGTTGCAACTGTGTGCAGTGAAGAAGTCACGACTCACCCCCCAAACCCGATTCCCTCAAGCTAAGCATTGGATGGAGAATACAAACAAATGTGTGCCTGCCTCCAACCCTGGGCCATGACTATCTATCCTTTCCTACCCTGGAGGGACTGCCCCACATGTGACATTATAATTCGGTTTACAGTGGCAATTCTCTGCTTCGTGAACAAATGGATCTTCATTCTGCAATGTACCACCACGAATCGATCACAGTGAGCACACCGGAAGAACAGGTAAATGCTGGCATGCATTGCACGCTGAGTTATTGTTGTTTGTTGTGATGTGAACTTGTTGAGATGTGCCATCATCATGTGCGTTGAGAAGAGGTGATTCATGTGGTGGCAGGCAGTGTGAGACTGGGTGTTTGTTTGTTACGCTTAATGTGTTAGTGATGATTCACAATGTTGGTGGCCTACCGACGGCTGATCAAAAAGTTTACCCTGAAGGTTATTTTCTTCCCTTCCCCTTTGAGAGATAGCAAGATTCCTTCACCGAGTCCATTCCACAGTCCACACTGCTTTGTTTCATTGTTTTCTGCTTTATACTCCTCAAAGAGTCAGACCCGACCAGTCCCTTAGATACTGCAAAGTATGCAAACACAGATCTAGTCTGCACAAAAAGTGACTCAATCTTTCCCTTCTTGTTGTTCAACAACAACATTTTACTACTACAGGCCGATCTATTGCATTTTGAGTTGGGACTCGGGACACAGTTGGTACGGAGTTGGACACCATACTCAGAGTCAGACTCTGGAGGATCAAAGATGATGGAATGACTACTTCAAGAACTGCCACCAGAAGAAGACCGAAGTTTTCAAGTTCACTGAAACCAACCGATTTGGATGATGACTTTGAAGTGGTCTACAGGTAAACAACAGACCTACACAACTCTGTGTAGTGGTGGTGAGTGGTGACTGACAGCAGTGCGCTTATTTTTGACTTTATTGGGAAAGTGCTATGTTGCTGGGCGTGTGTGTGCTCAGTGCTGTATGGATCAAATTCGAAGCTAAATGGCGGTTGGCTGGGGGGCCTGTTGTTGAAGGTAACTGCCAGAAACAGATATTTAGCCATGCTGCCTCTGAGTCTTTTTGTTTCACTCCTCATGCTGTTTAACTTTTCTCCTTGAGTCTTCAATATCATTTTTGTTTTTCAATCTACAGGCCCTTTACCTTACGCCATACTGGAAAAACAATATAACATACTCACACTTACCTTACCGAACTGCATCCGCCAGGCACCCAAGTTTGACGGACGGTCCAAGAGGAGTGCAGATGCAACTCCCAATTTGGCAATACAGTATAATTTTTTCTCTTTATTCATTAGAACTGTGTGTGTTGTTTATGTTTATTTACTTGTCTCCTACATATATTGTAATTGTATTTGCTATCTTTCAAAGCTTGGTACAACAGAACATAATGTAACTTGGGTCTCTCTGGGGGCAGACGGACAATTTGATTTGGTTTACCTGTACTAGTACTCATCATCATGCATGCCTATCCTTTTCCTCCGATAACAGATTTATGATGGTCGGCCGCCAAGATGAATATTGTCCTTGTGTAGTGTTTGTCTTTGTCAAACCTTTCCCTCAAATCCCCCTTCCCATCCATTCATCGAACCCCTAACCCTCTTCCCCCGAGCTGTGTGATTTATTGAAGTGTGACTAAATAAAATTTACACCATTAATTGATCACACACTTGGTGGGGCGGATGTGATGAAAGCAACACTAACTCAAGGCAGGGGGAGGATCTTCTTCAGCTCTAAGCATAGCCCACACTGGCAATATTATATATTGCCCACCCACGCACAGTATTCGATATTAAAATTTTTTCAGAGGAACATAATTCATAATTGCCAGCATCATCATCCTTCCGGCACTGTATTGTGTGCGTCAAAGGTTACGCTTGTCGACTTCATAGCTCGAGTCGACTTCATTTTGTAACTTTTACTAGCTCACCATTCTGATTATTTTACTTTAGCATTGCTTATCATATTTTCTCGTTTGGCTCTCTTCTTCTTGTGTACTAGTAGTACTCTAGTCTCCCTCTGGTGAGTGTCTCATTTTTTTGTAAAGCTTACATATAAAAAGGGATTAACTCCGTTTTTATTTCAATTCAATTAGATCCCTGCAATGAATATTCCTCATCCTACAGTTTGAGTTCGGCTAGGAGGGAGTAGAACCTTGCTTCTGGATCTGGTGCTTTCACTAGTAGTTGGCTAGTGCATTAGCATGCTGCTACTGTCTACTACCACTACCATGTCATCTTGGGAAATCATGCAGCCATTGCTTCGTCTAATCACAGGTAAGAGAAGAACTGTGGGGGATTCATTGTTGAGCTGCAATAATCTATATACAATGGAAATTCATACACCCACACCCCCTCTGAGTCCTTAGGGGTTGATATAGTTGCAGATTGCAGAGACTAGGAGGAGAGAGTAGTAGGACAAGTGAGGGTACAGCATAACTATTTGTTGGTATT
This sequence comes from Calotriton arnoldi, assembly GCA_963921515.1. Classification (NCBI taxonomy): domain Eukaryota; kingdom Metazoa; phylum Chordata; class Amphibia; order Caudata; family Salamandridae; genus Calotriton; species Calotriton arnoldi. Next base: position 62,601 of record CAWUFW010012426.1, on the reverse strand, counting down.
ACACTATCAGCAGATTTTAAAAACTGGTTGCGGGCCTACGGCAAAGGAAGCAGTGCGAAGTAAAAGATTTAATTCATATGTACAACTATAAAAAATGTATTTCCCTAGCAAATAGAAACTAGAAAACCCACAACACCTGGCACACCCCTCTCCCTAACCCCAACCAATGTCCAAAGTAAGCTTAGAGGAAATAAAGTCCAAAAACATAATTGGCGATAAATGTCCATAAATAAATAAGCGAAAAACCCCAAGATTGCCCCAACTCCCACATTCCCACCCTCTCCCAAACAAGTCCCACCCACCAAACAAAAGATTAAAAAAGGGGCAAGAATGGCCTACCTGCTGGCTAGGAGCTTCCTCTCCAAATGGTCGAAACACTCCTCTATCCTGGCTTCCAGGCGCGCCATCCTCCGGAGCATGCAGTGCTGAAAGGCTCTATAGAGTCTATAGGGGGGAGCAGCAGTAATTGAATGGCAGCGGGCGGCCGCCAGACCATGGCGCTGGACTACCGGAGGCAATGGGGCCTGGTGGGGGCCCAGGGCATTGGATGCTGCAGCTTCTGCCACCTACTCCTCCTCCTCGAGGACCACCAGCCGCTGATATTCGGCCATTGTGGCCTCCAGCTTCCTTTGCTGGGTCCTGGCTGCTCCCTCCTGCCTGTTGGTTTGTGAGGATGATTGTTTGGCAGGTGTAGCTATATCAAGAAAGAAAAAAGAAAAATTGCAACCAATACTCTTAGCAAAACAGTAAAACATATAATTATATAGTGGCACAGTAGCACTAGCAGTACATAACATTTGATGGTATCCTCTATTGCATGGCCCATTCGATTTTGATGTGATTAGAGTTTCAGGCATTAAGCACTATGGAGTATACAAGTATTATTATTCTTTCTCTTGTTTAGCTAAATTAATGTAGCCATGCCAGCCCAGCTTGTACCCTAGACAGACATATTCGTGTCGCGTTACTTTGCTACTGTCTGCAGGTGGGGCAGCTCTACTAGACAATTATCTCTTTTCCTATCATGGCCATGCTCTGTTAAATGCCTCAATTTCACCCTGACTACAGCAAGGCAGATGAATAGTTACTAATATATGAACAATATACGTCGAGTGAGGTACTACTATTGTAACCATGCAGCTGATAGGCCACCCATGGCTGTCACTGGTGAAATACCATGGGTAGGGACTCGGAGGGAGGCGATTGATGATGATGGGTAGGCACATAATATATGTTGTGCTTGAAAACTGCTGTGAGTCCAGGGAGTAGTCTGAAATACAACCTCAAAGCTTTGAATCAAAAACCTTGATAAAAAAAAATCCGTTGTTTACTCTTCTTCCCAGGGATTTTTACATTTATCCTTGCATTGTTCTTCTAGTATTTTTATTCTTCTCCCTTGGCTTTGCTACTCAGTCACCATTTAAGTTTTACATTCTCTTCATCCAGTCTTCACCTATGAATACCATCCATCCATCCATCCATCCATCCAAACATGGCTCTCATTCTCAACAAACCTTTGGGCAACATACATTTGTCATTTAACCACCCATGCGTCCTTGCTTTGACCCATCAAACCCCCAGAAGGTTCCTTTCACCCATACACTTCCACCCACCCAGGCAGGCATCCTTTCACCTTTCATCCATCCTTTACCCACCCATGCATCCTATCAGGCACCTATATGCATCCTTTCACCCACGCATCCTTCTCTGCCAGTCATATTACATTTCACCCGTCCTTCCTCCTTCAATCTGTCAAGGTCAGTCATATTACATTTCACCCGTCCTTCCTCCTTCAATCTGTCAAGGTAACCATGCGTTCTTACCTGAAGTCCGCAAAGTTATGTTTCGCAGAGACGTTATGGACCCCCTTCCCAGTGCCCCACCCTATAACCTGTGTCGTTTGTAATTCACTAGGAATACTTAGTAGGGTTCAGGGAGGAGGGCCAGATAATGGACGCTTGAAGAATCCTTGGTGTCGACCTGCGAGGCAACAAGAACGCTTCTTTTAGTTTTCACAAGTACTTTTTTACTTATCTTATCTCCCCATACTTAAGTACATGCTCTCCTTTTTTATACATGTTCCTACCTGCGATTTTAAGGGTGTTCTGAATAGCGTCCATGTAGCTTGTAGTGGTGTTTTCTAGAGGTTTTGAAGTTGTGTGGCAGTGGCGTAGTTCACATCGCTAGATTCGTAGAACTGGATGGAGTACTATAACAAAGATAGCAACATATTCTTATTACACTGTTTTCTCTATATTTTGCTGTGACTAAATACAAACTAAAAATATACTTACTTTATCTACATCCACATCATTGAAATTCCTCTGCTAAAAGCTTCGAATACAAATAAAAGTCTACAAAGATACATAAAACATGGTACAAATAGACAGGACGGTCCAGGCACTCCCTGTCCAGACAAGATGGGATACATTGACGGGGGACCCCATAACAGTTAACAACTGGAATAAAATTCATGAAGGGGTAACAGGTGAGCTTGAACACTCGCTTTAAATTAATACAGTATAATTTTGTACATCAGACATATCTTACCCCCAGGATGTTACATAGGATCTACCCGGATCGGTCGGGGCAGTGCCCCACATGCGGAGAGGCGGATGCTGCCTTTATCCATATGGCCTGGTCCTGCTCGGAGTTGCAGCCTTACTGGACCGATGTCTTGGCTACACTACAAGAGGCGACAGGGTGGGTGATACATCGGGAGATCCGTATGGTGTTGCTTGGTTTGTTGCCCGACCTAAAAACAAGAATCTCAGCAGGAAGTTCGTTCTTCTGGGGCTGGTGTTGGCGAAACATCGGATAGCAATCTCGTGGTTAAGCCGTAGGCCGCCTCGATTGGCGCAATGGGTGCGAGACATGAATGAATGGGCGACAGCTGAAGTGGTTCGAATGCAGCAGACCAGGCGAGATGACAAACTAGAGGATGATCTACAGGCCTGGAGAGCATTGTTGAGGGATATACAGTCTGATGGGATGCGCACTGTGTCCCAAATTGTAAACATTGCGCCTGAACAGGCAGTGCGTTGCACAGATGACAATTAAGAGAAGTGGAAGGATGCTCACCCTAGAAATACTAGACGGCGTAATGGAGCAGACAAGAGGTGGGGAGTATATCTAATAAAAGGGATGCACACCCAGACATGGAAGGGGGGGCATGTTTTGTTAAGGGAGAGAGGGTGGTAGTTTAGTTTATATAATACAGGTTTGGCTTTGGACGTTTTAGAGACACTTACCAAAGGGCGGTGCCTCACTGGGGCAGCAGTTGGAAGGGGGCAACTGAAATCGGGGTTGATGATTCACGATGAGTACTATAATGTATGTACGCAGCCTGTATTTGCCCTACTCTTCTCCGTGTTCATGGCTAATTGATGTTCTTTAATGCATAGACCTGAATATCTTAAAATGCTATATTTGCTATTTTTGTCTCAAATGCCAATAAAAATATATTAAAAAAAAAAAAATGGTACAAATGTTCGTAACAAAATTGTTCTCAGTGTTTAACAAATAAACACTTTGGCAGTCTCTTGAATTAACGTTATCTTGTATTTCAATAATTTCCAAAAATTCTTCAAGAGTTTCAAAAACATTTGTAGAGGTTATAACATCTTACTTGCGATGGGCACCTTAGTTTAACAAATTAACTTAGCTCTTTCTTTTCTTCCTACAGGTTCCTGTGTCCAAGAAGAGGATGCGTTGCTCCGAAGATCAGGAAACGGAAGAACGAACACCGCATCAATTTCCAGGTAAGTGTCTCTGGATACAGGATTGCAACCCCTGACAGTCCGGAAGGCTAAGCACCTTCCAGAAGCGGGTGTGGCATTAAATACTCATCCCACCCCCAAGATGGCCGCCACGTAGACGTACGCGTAGCGTTACGCTGCGTCATAACGTTTCTTTTCTCTTCTTCCTGTAATAAACAGTGAACGCGAGGTGCACAACGAGAAGGCTCAAGTTCAGTAAGCTTTCTTTCACTGTTTCTGCCGCATCGCTGTTCTGCCGCATTGCTTGTATAACAAACCATGAATTCTATAAGATGCAGATACGTTAAACATGACAATACTGTGATATTTCCACATCATCTTAATTCTCACTGGCTCACTTTAAATTCACAATGACTACCCCGCAATGTGTCATACCATGAATCATCTTACGTTACAATTCACATCACACAATTCCTGGTAGGGCTTGCTGCACGGGATAGAGGCAGGTTTTTATTGGGTATAAAGAGTGTTTTGGGTCTATTCAGGACCCCCTTAGAACTAGATTTGGACGGGTGCCATATAAGCCTATATTGAGATCATGACACAATCCTTCTTTCCCTTTTCCATCAACCCATGGAGGTCTGACTCTTCATGAAACTTTCTCTGATGAGTTGAAGATAGAAGAGGCCATTAGTTCCTCAACTCCCGCTGTATATGCTAAGTAAAGAGGGGTGTCTTCAACTGTTCACAAGTCTCAACAGTACAATGTACACCCTTGCAGCGAGTATATAAATTGTCAATAAGCAAGCAATATGACTTACCACCGCCCGTCACTGCAGCTGGCTCACCCCCTGCAGCTGCCACATCTGGTTCCCAGATGGCGCCGCCGTCCCCGCTGGTGCCGGCACTGGTGGTTGGTGCGGCTAGAAATAACATTACACATTTTTTGGATGCCATATACGCCTCCCCCCTATTCTTTTTTTTCGGTAGCAAAATTGAAAATACATACACCACACACATCACTACAATTTGGATACAGACAGTATATTCCTTCAAAAATATCCAGTTGAGCATTTTGTTGGTGGCAATTTATGAAAAGCCTCTCAGGAAGACAACCTGTAAAGGACTGGACTGAGTGGCTAGAGCTATTGGTGAATCTGAGTTTTTAAAAACAGGGTGTTCAATGTGACCATGGCCACTCTTTCATTTTACTGATTGAGCATGAGAAAGTAAAAGAAAGCCTTCTCATCTCAACAAACATGCGTAGAATACCTTGGACATGCAATCTGCACGGCAGAGTAGTAGTGTTAGTACTAGTAGTTGTAAGTGACCATGACCAATGGGTTCTGTGAGTCTTACAGTACCACCACTAGGCAGTCCACAAAATATATAAGGGGAGAGGGAAAGCTGACTGAAAAACCAGAAGAAAGGCAGTTACAAACAGACTTTTTTAGACAGAGACAGTTTGAGGTAAAATACAGATACTAGAAAGATATTGGGGCATATTACCAAGGACATGCGGAAATTATCGCAAATCGCGCTTAGCGCGATTTACATTATCGCCGTCTATCGCTGGAGTACATCGCCATGTCAGCGGCGTACTAGCAACGCTTGCGCAATGGCGATGTAAACTCCAGCGATAGACGGGATAATTGGCATTAGCGTGAGAAAAGAAGCGTAAATGAAAGTGCGCTATTGTAAACCTTGCTGATAGGGGAGTGTGGATTTAACATTATAATCCACCTCCCATTGTGAACATAGCTTAGTCAAGTTTTGAACAGGGGTTAAAACTCGGCGATAACCGCGGTTAGCGCGGCTTTTATTATCGCTCGCGGGTCCGGCCCCGCATTGATAATAGGGCGATGTTGTGTTTGGGAGGGATTCAATGAGGATTAGGTGAGAACGCCTACTTTGCATGTCATTAGCGATATTGATCGCTAACATGCAAAGTAGCAAGGAAACAGGCGCTAACGCTTGTTAGCGTGTCCTTGTTAATTAAGTGATAAAAACATCGCCGCTTTTTCGGCGCTATGTGCCGAAAAAGCGTCGATATAAGCCTTGATAATATGCCCCAAAATATTTTAGTACATAGGATAATGTAGGGATAACAAGAATTTAGAAACAGATAGATCTAAGAGGATTTGGGGAAAAAATAGAATTAGGAAATGGGTAGAAATAAATAGTTCAAAATAAGGAGCTGTAAAATTTAGGGAAATTTATATTAATATTAAAAACAGGAATACTTACTGGGGCCAGCCGAGCCATCAACTGAGGAGCGTTCTTCACTCTGGGAGGCACCTCCAGGTACCGCACCTGCCTCGGATGACCTCTTGCACCTGGATGCTGATGTAAGACTTAATTAAAGAGACAAAAATAAATTGGTGGTAAATAAATAATCTCTCAAAAAAGATTTTTGACAGGAAACGGCAATTGCAATAACATTGAACTTTCCTAAATCTGATCGACTAGTAGTAGAGTAGTATCGCAGATAGTCCAGTCTATTTATTCCACATTTCCTAAACCTACCTAGCCCACCTATTCCAAAAACTTTGGAATTACTAATAAATTGCAACGAATGATGTTTGCTTCTAAGTTCCAATCTCATTCGCAATCATTCTCAACCCCTTTGACGGGAAAATTCACTAAGTCTGCATTTTGTCTTTAAATGCATAGATGGACACATGCATACACCAAATTCGTTGGTTGCTTGTCACAGTACAAGTTGCAAAAAGGTTCTAAGAACTGAAGTGAGAGGATGCATGCCACTAAATTACTAATACTAACTACCACTATCTTAGTGACAGAACAAAGGAAAGGAGTCTCTCTCTAGTCTGCATTACTTACGTTCTTACATAATCAGCCCAAGCGAGCGCAAAGTCATAAACAAGTACGATTAGGTTGCGCTGAGCACCTGTCTAGAATAACGATCACACAATATAAGATTTGTAAACGTAACTTACCTGCATGTGAGCAGCATGCTTGCTATTTAGGAAAAAAGTATTTGCAATAACATAGAACACACAAGTAATAATAATATTAATGATTTGTTACTCATCAAGCCCAGCGACCTCAATCCCTAGCAGGTCCAGCAGGTCATGCTCTCGGTCCAGGATGTCGGACCACCAGTGCTTCAGCCTATTGTCGGTGTGCTGGACCCCTGAGCAGTGATACAATGCCCGGCGTACCCTCGCCCAGCGCTTCTGGTGCTCCTGGAGCCCGGTACCCAGACCCAGGCCTGCCGCCTGCTGCCAGGGTGGAAGGGAGGTGGCGCGGCACAAAAAAAACAAGTGCTTCCACCTCTGAAAACAAGGCCCTGGGCTATACCCCTTGTGCAAGCAGCCTTCTGCAAGGAAGGCGGCTCTTGGTTGCCGCCTTTTTCGGGGCACGCTTCTCTGCCATGATGCTGGGGGGGGGAGAATAAAATGTAGAAAGTATAAAAAAAATAACAGGAAGAAGAGGGAAGGAAGTAAAAAATTTTGGAAGGAAGTAGAGAGAGAACCAGTACAACACTCACTACAAAACACTCAAAAAAGCAGAACAAAACTCAAAATATACACTTAAGAAGACAGAGGGAAAGATAATGAATAAAAAAGATCAGAAAAAAAGTTTTGGGAAACAAGGATTGAAAGGATTAGGAAGGATTCCAAAAGATGGTCCCAGCACCATAAAAAAGAAAGAAACAAGATGGCCGTGCTCATGTGCGACCGCGAGGTGAAGTTCGCACCATATTTCCCCCCAAACACGCAATCTGCGTTGCCGTACGGTGGAAACATCATGGGAATGGGCAGGATAAGCAACTCTGCCTGCTCGTGGAACTCCGTGTAGCGCAGCAGAGTTTTTTTTACCGCTTCACGGAGTTCCACGTATCGCGGTTAAGCGAAGACCGCCCAGGCTTAGTGTTTTCCTAGATGTGTTAATCTTGAATGTTGAGGCAATGGCTCTCCTCCTTTGTGCTCTTTTCTTTTGGTGAAGAAGATTAAATCTGTAACTACGATTCCTTTATTGGGACAAAAGTAGGCAACCAAACTGAGTGTTTCAGGGTTTCGTTTGAGTAGTCTATGTTTGAAGTTTTTATCTGCATTTTTAGATAGGTTAGAGGGTATTTAATCTTGAGCACATTGTGGCCTACCCGTGAAAACAAGCTATCACTAGGATTTAAGTTGTCTAACTCCATAGTGGCAACTGGTCCAACAATTTATGGGTAAATAATGGCCTATCGAGAAGTACATCAGGCTAATAAACAAGTGGCCAGTGCACATATTTATCCAAAAGTGCCTTTTAAATGTTCCTCAATGCACTCCAATTGAGTAACAGAGTCACTTCCTTTGTAGTCAGGAATTTTCCTGGGTAGAGAGGCTAAGCAGTCAAAGATTTTGCTGTAGGAGGCGTTAGGTGGTTTTGAACTCGTACGTTATACAGCACTGAAAGTCAGAGAAGTGCTTGCAGAGTGACAGAGTTTCAACGAAATCGTGGAACCAGCTGGGAACCAATGCCAGCTAACATTATAAAACTGATAAACAACCCAAAACTTTTAAAATGAGGGAAGGGGCAAGTGTTCAGTTGGTAAAGTTAGTAGATTTTAAAAAGTCTGAAACAGTAGATACATTCAAGATAAGTGTGAGGAAACAGCCCAATACCATTGCAATATTGTCGCTCCTTTAGTGCTCAGGCATTGTTACCTTGTTGGTGAGCCAGGAGTCCTTTCAATTCAGTATACCTACATAAGCTAAGTTACATGTCCATTTCAACTTGAGGAGTTGGGGTTTCTAGAATCCTTCTTTGCTTTCCGTGTACCTGTGTATGCCAAGTCCTATGCCTAATTCAATTCACAGAGGCAGACCACTACCTTGGGATGAGGCCAGCATGTAGGGAGAGGAGAGAGACCCCAAAATGGATGGATGGCCACAGCCAGGAGAGACCCCCAAATGGGACCCAGTACCCCGAAAATTAAAACACAAACAGGCGCGGGTGACAACCGGCACCAATTTACGACAACTCAACCCATGCCGAATTGAGCAGTGCTGAACATGGAGCTCCTCCGTCGGAGTCAGGCATCCAGAGTTTAGCCCCATCCATCAAAGATCCTGCAAGCAAAGGAAAGCGCCTGTCTCAATCGGTGTGGGAGCCTAAACGAGCGAGTGCTTGTAGGATGCCGGTGGGGTTGCAGGAGAGAGGATGCAATCCTGGAGTGTTGTCCGAACAGAGTTAAAGTGACGCTACGCGGCCCGCAGTGAGACCAAGGTTGGCAGCTCTCTACAGAGTGCCACAGACATGAGCCAAAGCTCAGTAGGAATGTCAAAATCCCCCAGGGAAGTGGGATACAATTCATAACAATGGGCAAGTGATGGGTTGCTATATGGGTCCTGCTGCCCAAACAAGACAAGGAGCTCCAGGCGTGTCAGTTCCTGAGCAAGGCAGAAGACAAGAGCACTCACCACACATCCAACGTTGCAAAATAATAGCCGTTAACACAGTGGGACGGCCAGATAGTCTGTTGGCAGGAAGGGAAAGGCAAGCAGGTGTTCGCTGTTTGCTTGGGGTTTGGGGTTTACTTGTGACCCTGACAAGAACTCTGGTTGCTGCTTGAGTAGGGTTTCACCCCCCTCAGCCAGTCACCCAGTTTCCCACAGTATTTTCATTAAAAAATAAATTAGTAATTTTAAGCATTGTATTTAACTTTTTAAAACATTTTTTAAACATTTTTTCCATGTTTTCTCATAGATTTTACTGGGAAAATTGTTCCTTTTCAGTTTTTACTTTTCAGGTTTACATTCCTCTTTGTGCGTCTGTTTAAACAAGTGGTGGAATGTCGCCATCAAGATCGGAAGCACAGAGGAGTCAGGTAAGATTGACTTAATTAAAAAAAAATAAGATATAGGTTAGGCACTTTACTATAAGGAGACAGGGAGGGAGGTGGCTAGTAGTTCATACATGTAAATGGTACGGTTGTTATTTGTTTAAATATTAGGTTTAAAAAAAGGAACTTTAAATTGGAAGTGCTTTGTTATATGGGGCTATATGGCCCTAAGACACATTGTCGACATTGCTAAGTTAGCATGAGTTTTGCTTGCCCTATGCTGCTGCTTTTGCGCACGCCTCTGCTAAGCATTTGTTTTCGCGACACTTTGCCTTTGCCCTGTACATGATAACAGATTGTTTTTCACGTTCTCAGCCTTTCAGGTAGGGGTCTGCTAATAACGGCTAGAGATCTTCTGTTATATAAAATAACTTCTTACTGCCGTCGGGAGGGTGATTAGGCCCAGTTATTTTGCCATTTACACAGTCTTTATAAAATGACGACTCCTTTTATATTCTATGGTATTGCAACAATGCTAATGATTCTTGCCTTATGCATTTTGCTGCTAGTTGTGGTTTGCATACTGTTTCATGAATCACTATAGTCAAAATAAACATTTTGAACTTATTTAGTGACTCTGATTATTTTTATTGTGGACAAGTACGTGAGAGCGAAAGAGTGTCTTGTTCCCGCGACTCTGAGGTGAGTCGGGAGTGCTCGTGTTCTGGGTTGTCTAAACATTCGTAGCTTCTTGATATTTGTAGGAGACCAAATGAGACACTATTGCTAGTCGGTTGGGATTTTGGGTACTAAGGTGATAGGAGGTACACCCCAATTTACTGAGGTCCTGTTTTCTTGTGCATAGTTCTTTGTATGAGCAGAATCCTCGCAACATGGCGCCGCCAACGTTTGGTCTGGTTCTTATCTGCGAGACGCTTGAGTAGTGCTCGTGCTGGTCCACAATACCCTCACTTCTGTTTCCGGAGACAGCTGTGACGGAGTAACCTCCTATATTGACATTTTTATAGGTTTATTCAAGCTTGAAGTTTTAAAAGGAATTTCTTTCTTATAACCCGAGTTTGCGCTGCCACTCTTTAAGTTGTTCTACTGTCTTCTCTATAATGGCTGTAGTTGATATTCCGGCTCATAGCAGAGCCGCGCTGAGAGCGCACTTGACTCATTATGCGGTCCCTGATGCTGGGGCCGCGCTATTTTTGTGGTGGAAGCCGATCCGGCTCACCAGTTTGAAGTTTTTACTCTTGGGTCACCTTTCCGGCAGTGGATGGCACTGATGATTTGTTTCACACGTATGCTGCCACCGCCGTTCCTCAGCAGTATCAGCCTTATAGAGCACTTGAGATTCCGCTTACAGCTTGGCAACACCGTATTTGGTTTAATGGCGCCCTTCCTCACCCATTAACGGTAGTCCGTTTAGGCCCTTTATCTATAGATGGGCCCACATGGCCCGTTTTGGCTGGGTTTACCCCACACCCACGTGCTTTTACAACTGCTACTTTGCCAGAGCGCCGCTTCTTACATACATCGTTGGTACGCGTATATAGAGCTGTAATACAGTACGTAACCCGCACCGTCCAGGTGGAACCACCTGGCGCTGCAGTACAACCTGCGGGTCCTGGTGGCGTAACCATCAGTCCCGTTATTGTGAATTCTGTCATGGGCAAGCGCCCACAGAATAAGGATGAATTTCCTTATTGGCTTGCCGAGAAATTTAGACAGATCAAAGCTGTCTTTCCCAATACCACTCCTGTGGATAAACACAGGATCTTGACTATTAGTTTACCTAAAGACTTAATTCCCGAATTGGCTGATTGTAGCACCTGGGGCAGGGTGTTTGCAGAGGTTTATTCTATGTGTTTCGGCACCCCCTCCCTGACCGTGCTCCCCTCTGTGATTAAACGCGTTCAAGATGAACACAGAGCAGAAGCGGCTGTTGAACTGGGGATGAGACTGGTGGGAGTGTTCGACGTGGTTGCTGATATGATCCTTGCGAATGTCAAGGGCGATGCCGTTAGCTTTCAAGTAGCAAACCGCTTAGAGGCGGTCGCGGAGCCTGACAGACCACGAGAATTATCAAAGATTATTGCAAAGGCTTACAAAACCATAGGCCGCAATAGTCTGGGAAATAAGACTACGACTCAAACACAGACGCAGTCTCAAGTACAACAGAAAGCCCAGCCTGACAAGGATGGGCGCCATTTCTTTCCAAAAAAGAATTGGCAAAGAAATAAGAAACAGGGTCCCCAACAACAGAAGCAGGGTTCGCGTGCCAGTTCACCGACCCCTGATGCTTCTGAACGTACTTATGACTTGCGCGATCGCGCTAAAATTAAGTCTCCTGAAAGATTTCAGGTTCCTGATCAGCGTTCTCCTCGTTCTTTACAGGAAACATCAGGCTCACAAGTCGGTGGAGGGGATCGCCAGGATCGGGGTAGAAGTCAACCTGCGTCACAACTTCGTGAACAGCCTCGACAATTTGAAGTCAAGGAAAAGCAGGGTGATTTCGCACTAACCCGTCCTCCTTTTCAAAAGAAAAAGGTTGCCGCTTTAACAGCGAGATATGCCACAGATGGTGAGGACGCGACTCCTGGATCAGACTTGGGCAGTGACTCTGCTCGACAGCACGGCGGAAGTTACCATATTCAGGGAGGCTCTGCGTCCCCGTCTGGATGTGAGAGCAACTGACACATTTGTTACTATTGAGACTGCAGATACCCGGGTTGCCCCCCCGGATAGACTATACGAAGTCCTTTTCCAAATTGAAGGTGATATACTGCGTCCCATTAAGGTTGTTTTCTGGGAGAATCTAACAACTACATATGACATTTTATTGGCGGAAAAGGATTGGCCGCCACCCTTTGTGTTAGCCTCTTCTAGAGGGGAAGATGTGATACTTCCGAGTTTTTCATGTTGTGTCCCTGAGGAACAAGCGCAGGCTTTCGCGGAGGAATGGGCTTTGGCCTTGGCCCCAGCGGTGTATCACAATCAGGTGGGTTGGGACATTGATTGGCCAGCTCATGAAATACCATTGCGCTCTATGCCACAACCTCAACCTCAATATCCCATCAAACGAGAAGCGAAGGCTTCGGTTTGTGACATTCTAAGACAATTGGAGTATCAGGGGGTCATTGAGTCATGTGTATCACCTATGAATAATCCTCTCTTTACTGTCCCTAAACCTGATGGTTCTTTTCGGATTGTATTGGATTATAGAAATTTGAACAGCCATTGCCGCACCTTTGTGGTCCAAAACACACACAGTTCAGCGCTGGTGAATAATATTGTGCGTAGAAAATACAAAATGACACTTGACATTTCGAATGGTTTCTACAGTCACAATCTCGACCGTGCAAGTGGTGACCTGACAGCATTCAGTGCCGTCGGAAATCAGAATTTTTTTTACACGGTTGCCTATGGGGTACAAGAACAGCCCCGGGGCATTTGCGGCGCGCATTGTGTCTCTGTTGCATGACATTGACCCTGAGGCCTTGTCGTATGTTGATGACATCTATTTGACTGACGACGACCTCGCCCCGCATCTTGACCGAGTCGACCACATAATATTGTCTTTTGCTGACTACGGTTACAAATTTAATTTTGCAAAGTCACACATTGCCCATCTGGCAGTGCTCTTTTTGGGCTATGAGCTCAATAATGAGGGAAAGGGTCTAGCACCTCATTTCCTAGAGAAATGTGCACATTTGCAACCACCTTCTTCTTTGAAAAAGTTACAATCCCTGCTGGGTTTTTTAAACTTCGGGAGGACTTACAATACCTATTGCATACAAATCACACTTGTACACTGCGGCTGAAATGCGTTTTTCCTCTGTTGAAAAAATCTTGACGGCAGTGCAGATGGCGATTCTAAAAGAACGCTCACTGGCGCAGGGCAAACGCATTCTCGTGGTCACTCCCTTCCCTGCTTTGGAAGCAGTGACTAAAGCTAGTGTGCCTAACTCTAAGGCATTGCACCCACGTTGGATTCAGTGGGCTACTTCTTTGACGTCTTCGGATGTCACATTTGTCTTTGATCCATCTCTTCAGACTCAGGAGTTTTTACAGTATGAATTTGTTCATCCTCCTCCTTTGTCGCTTCTTCCTCTGAGTGAATTCAAATGCATCATATATACCGATGGCTCGGCGCAACCGGCCAAGGGTTCCAAACATGCTTATTCTGCGGCTTGCGCTATTGTGGCTGGCTCCATTGAAGATGGGGAATTTTAGTCATCCATTGTGCACACACAGGCACTAGGAGACTGCACGGCTCAATTGGCCGAGCTGCGTGCTCTTGTTATAGCTCTGGAGTTTGCTGATCCTCTTGTGAATACTCTTATTGTGTGCGATTCTCACTATTGTGTCCAGTCGTTCAATGACAACTTATTCTTTTGGTCTCAAAATGATTACCGCGATTCTAAGGGCAGCGCAATTAAGCATAAAACGCTTTGGGTTCGAGTCGCAGATCTTAAACAACGTCTGCCTCTCACACATGTTATTCACACTCTTGGCCACCAGCGTATCGGAACACACGCTCTTGGTAATTCTATGGCTGATGAAGCGGCTAAGTCTGCAGTAGCCACGTGTTCCATAGCAGCAGTTACAAGATCTATGACTAAGGTTGATAATGAAATTCTGGCAGCAGTCGCTGCAACTAGGGAGGGAGGTAATTATCCTGCGGGTTTCCCTTCTAAATACTCTTATCATGTAACTCCCGAACAGGTTCCTTATGCTACTATTCCTTCGGTTGGGGACCGGCTGATTCCCAACTCTGACCGCAGACAAGCTTTGATCAAGGCCGCACACGAAGGCATTGCTTCGGCACATGCTGGTGTGTCGGCAACAGTCTCTATTCTTCAGCAACGTTATTGGTGGCGTGGTTTATATAAACAGACTCGTAACTATGTTCTTTGCTGTGACGTTTGTCAACAAATCAAGCCTTCTACAGTCCCACGTCCACCACAAACACAGCTATGTATTTCTAATAGACCTTTTGGCTGTGTCTATCTTGATCATTGCGGTCCTCTTTCTTCTGACACTGCGTACAAGTATATCTTGGTTGCGGTTGATTCGTGCACTCGATTCCTGTGGGTATGGCCACAACGTAGTGCTGACGCTCGAAATGTCATTTGGGATTTGCGTGTCTTTATCGGGATGTTTGCCTGTGGTACCTTCCATTCTGACCAAGGTCCGGTGTTTGCCTCTAAGGCTTACAAGGATGCGATGAAGTCGTTGGGGGTACAGGTGCAGTTTTCGTCTCCATACAGGCCTGAGGGCAATTCAGTTGTGGAGCGAATGAACCGTGACTTAAAGCAATCCTTGACAGCTAGAGTCTTAGGTACTGGCAGGGACTGGCTGTCCCACTTGTATGGGGTCCAACGTGCATTAAATAATCTCCCTAGAAGATTTCTGGGTGGGCGGACCCCTTACGAAATGCTCTTTGGCTTTCACATGTTTGTTCCTGACCTTGATGGTCTGGACATTGTGGCGGCTGCCTCTAAGTTTGACGTAGATAATCATCTGCTATGTTACAGGATCTACAAAAGTCCTGTGATACTCTGGCAACTGAGCATTTACCATCTTCGCCTGCTGATGCACAATTGATTCCTGTTACCGGTTGGCTTCCTAAAGTTGGAGATCTAGTGCGGGAGAAGATTGAAAACAAAAAAGAATTTGGTCCCTCTTATCGTACTCTGGTTTCTGTACTTGGACTGAAGGGTACTCGTACTGTCATTCTACCACCATTGCCAGGTCGCAAAGACAACAGATACATCTCAGTGGACAATGTCAAGTTACTCCGTGTGGCCGATTCTGAATAGTGTGACACCTGCAGTTTCGTGCAACGCAATATTGTTAGCACCGTTAACTTTGTCGTCACCTGCTGCCACAAAGATGTCTGCTCAAATGATGGACACTGTAATTGATCTTCAGCCTATGCAACAATCATCTTCTGCGATGGATCTTGTGTGTCCTTTTCTGGCTACTGATTCCGTGTGTGAGATACCATCTAGCCCACGTGTACGAATGGAGGATTCAACGCTTTCACCTTTGCTTCCAAGTCCAGTGAGTGCCTGTGAAGGAGAACCGGCACACCTTTCTTCTGCCTCGTCCTCCTCGTCATCCAGTTTGCCTGATGCACCTAAGTCTAAGTTGCGTATTTTTTACTCCTGGTTCAAAAAGACATACTTTGTTCCCCCATGGACCTACATTTGGTTGGTGCTTATCTTGATATTTCTCTTCATGTCAATTGGATTTGTGACAGTGTTCTTTTTACTTATAAATGGCCATTATCTCCCTGAACGCTCTGCAGTAAAAATGGTCGCTGGAACTTTGGCTCCTCACACATCGTCCCATATCATGAAACGTGACAAGACTTTTGTGAATATTTCAGCTTTTCCTGTTCATGATGGCATAGTTTGGGACAAAGTAGCTTATGAAATCCATGGCCCGATTGAGGTCCTAAGAGTTCCGTACGTGTTTCGCGTCTCATTAGGAGATGTGGTGACACGGGACATACATTCGGATGATTGGGATGTGCAGGCAGTTCATGCATTGTTTTCAGACTTGAAATATTATGCTGCCTTTGATGCTGAAGATTTGTATTTAAATTCTGCCAATTATGGTGATCTCTTTTGCTATCAACATTATAGGCATCATTTTTTACACCAAACAAACACCATGAGACCTGTTTTTAATTTTACCCAATGGGAACATTGTCCCACTCCCTTACAGGGGAGTTCTAAAACGCTTAGGGATAAATTCACCTATTTTTCTAACTATGATTTGACTAATCCCGAATCCTATTATTTTAGGCTTCAAAAATCCCCTACGTCGAAGTACCTGTTATCCCACACTAAACTAATTTACGCCAACTCGTTTAGAACGCAGTTGGCCACACACGGTTATGACCATTGGAAACAGACTGTAGATTTAAAATCAATCTGGGGCACAAAGCCATGGCAGGTTCAGGGCACGGAGGCATTACATTGTGCCTGCCTGATCCCAACTCAATTGCTGTTTTTAAATGAAACCATTTACCAAACATCCTGTTATGGCCTTGCAACTGTCAAAAACCTAAATACCCCCTCAATTCCATCATTAGCTGAATATAATAATTGGCGGTTACATACTAACTACACCATTGAGGCTTTGCAGGCTCTCCTTCAAAATGCCTCCTTTAATGTTTCTGAAATTGATCCATTAGGATGGTTATTGTGGCAATCTAATGCTAATGCATGCCAGTTGCGTTTCTATAATGTTACACCTGGTTTCATTCAGAATAAGCCTGATCCTCGTTATACACCTCATCATTCTGTGACTACATACTCGGTAGGTAAATTGTGCCAGCAGTGGCTAGAACACTCTACCCTTGCATCTGTCAAACAGCACCTTTCGATCTTATCGAATGAAATAGATTTAACTGATTTCCTCCTAGGCCCACGTACTCCAAGGGCCAAGAGATTTCTTTACGCCTCTTATAATGAAATTTGGAAACTTTCACAGATGGAAGCCGCCTTCCGTCTGCGTCGAATTGACCAGGCAAACTTAGAAAAAGTCCTTGCTGTAGTGGACAACAGCATTAACACGCTTTCTTCATGCATTTACACCTTAGACAATATTGTTTCTTCTGTAATAGATATTGTGCAAAGTGATGTTTCTGTGTTATATCATGGTCAGAATCAGTTAAGGTCGGTCATGCTATTTGCATGGACGTTGCAGACACTGAAAATGGGTAAAGTGCCTTCAATCAATCAATCAATCAATCAATCAATCAATCATGTCACTTATAAAGCGCACTACATACCTGCGAGGGTCTCAAGGCGCTGGGGGAAGAGGGGGGTGGTGCTGCTACTGATCGAAGAGCCAGGTCTTGAGGAGTCTTCTGAAGGCCAGTAGGTCTTGGGTCTGTCAGAGGTTGGTGGGGAGGGTGTTCCAGGTCTTGGCGGCAAGGTGGGAGAAGGATCTGCCGCCGGCGGTCGTTTTCCGGATGCGGGGGACTGTGGCGAGGGCGAGGCTGGTCGAGCGGAGCTGGCGGGTGGGGGTGTAGAAGCTGAGTCGTCTGTTGAGGGATTATTTAAATGCCACTGCTTTATTTTTGCCTTTTAACCTGACTGATAAACAGAAGTTTATGTCCATGAAAGATGCTGTATACATGCTGTTACATATTGAACAATTGGAGCCTTTGCCGTTCTCTGTAGCAGAAACGGACTCTGCTGTTTGGTTAATTCATGGCGTTATCACTTTGCCCTTTTCACTTTTTCAATTTAAATCATGTATGCAACACTTTCCAGTTGGCTGCTTTGAACCGCTTTTCACTGCTTTTCTGCATGAATTATGGGTTCTGCCCTTTGCTTATCGGTGTTTGAGGGAGGATAAAGAAGTTTTCCTCACAGGGGAGGAGTGTGATTCAGTACTGGGTCACTCTCTTGTGTGCAAACACGTTAAATTGCATGGCGAGTGTAACGTGTCAGCGCCCAATCTAGCTTGCTTTTTGAAAGGATCCCCAGTACAATCCATCACGCCTGTCTTTACATTGCTTACTAACGGCAGCTATCTCATTTTAAACAATCAAGCCTGATGTGGTTTGCGGGCGGGTGTCCCATACTTGGTAACTGTTTCCCAGCGCGTAACTTGCTGTAGCAATGTGCTTTTCCCGCGCCCGCAAGGGAGTTTAGATTCTTTGCTTTGGCCTTCCATTCCGACTTTGAAAACAGAGTTCAACAAGTTGAGCAGGCTCAAAGCACTTTTATTCCAATAGGAGGTGGCCCTTACTTCCGCCCGTGAAACATTCAGACTGCAGGTGGCTCGGACCTCAAGTGAGATACAGTCGCTTCTTAACCGCTTCCATGCGCGGCCGATTTTCACCCTGTGCGAGGCGTTTCATTAAGCGGACGGGTTCATGACGAGCTCAGCTCGTCATGCGCACACGAGCACTGCGCAGCATGACGAGCTGAGCTCGTCATGAGCATGGAAGGGGTTAACACTAACCTCCCACTTCATTTTGGGGAATTAATTCACCAAATATTTAATGCATCTGATACAACAGGCCTTGCCCATTTTTTTAAATGAGTGGGATCTGGCCTGGTCTCTTCCTTTCAAACTATATTCGGGGTAATACCGGCTTTTATTCATTCTCTCTTTTCCAGTGTTTTCGGAGGGTTTCCCTTAATATTGGCACTGGCTGCTGGTGTCCTGCTTCTCCTCCTTGTGCTTCGCAATGGCTGCCCGCTTTGTGACTCTGCACAGCCCGGCCCAGCTACAACTGTATCGTGATCGCCTCTATGAGGCTTTTGGATGCTTGCCTTTAGCCACACTTGGCGTAACTTACGATTTGACATTCCGCTTTGCCTATTTTACTTGCGTGCAACCAGTGCTTCATTGCAAACGATGTCATTTCACCTGGGCGATGGAGCTTTGCTTATCGAACACGTGGTTTCCAATCCCTGATTTCAGCTGGTTGATGGGTCCCTTAGAGGCTCATGACGTGGCTTGTTCTGTGGATGGTCCAATGACACGTGCAGCTTTACTTGGAATCTTGGATCAATGGGATATCTGTGCGGCTGCGCAGATTTTCCTGCAACAAAGTTTCATTGAATATCACGCAAGTTTGCCTTTTCTACTTTTGGATGCTCCTGCTTGTGAGAAACATGATTGTTCCTTCGACTTACTAAATTGGATGTCATCTTTTTTTCCACCAATGACAACGATGAACTATTGGAAGGAATTGCATTCCTTTGCACCCAAACCTTCATGGATTGACTACTTGGGGCATCCCTACTCCACTGTCTGACATACAGACTCTTTTGTTTCAAGCTCACCATGCCTTCAGCTTTTTTTGAACTTTCCCTTTTTTCTCCGATTTGTTTTTTTTAGAAAGTCCCTCACCAATATTTTAAACAATGCCTGACTTCTGAACTCTGTTTTTGTTCTTCTGTCTATGTCCTACTGACTTACCAGGGGGAGGGTGTTATATGGGGTTATATGGCCCTAAGACACATTGTCGACATTGCTAAGTTAGCATGAGTTTTGCTTGCCCTATGCTGCTGCTTTTGCGCACGCCTCTGCTAAGCATTTGTTTTCGCGACACTTTGCCTCTGCCCTGTGCATGATAACAGATTGTTTTTCACGTTCTCAGCCTTCCCTTCAATTCTGTCTGAACATAATGTGCAAGGTCGGTCAACAATGTCTCTTGTTATTCTGTTCTGGCCAGTCCCTATTACCTAGACAAAACATGTTAACAACAGCTGCAATGTGGAAGAATCGTGCTTTGATATAACGTTGTTGCATGTTTTTGAAACACACTCGAAGAAAGCCGTTCCATGGAGCTGAGCGCTGCTGTTCCTATGTTGTAAACCTTTGGGTTTAGGCTTTCAGGTAGGGGTCTGCTAATAACGCCTAGAGATCTTCTGTTAGATAAAATAACTTCTTACTGCCGTGGGGAGGGTGATTAGGCCCAGTTATTTTGCCTTTTTCACAGTCTTTATAAAATGACGACTCCTTTTATATTCTATGGTATTGGAACAATGCTAATGATTCTTGCCTTATGCATTTTGCTGCTAGTTGTGGTTCGCATACTGTTTCATGAATTACTATAGTCAAAATGAACATTTTGAACTTATTTAGTGACTCTGATTATTTTTATTGTGGACAAGTACGTGAGAGTGAAAGAGTGTCTTGTTCCCGCAACTCTGAGGTGAGTCGGGAGTGCTCGTGTTCTGGGTTGTCTAAACATTCGTAGCTTCTGGATATTTGTAGGAGACCGAATGAGACACTATTGCTAGTCAGTTGGGATTTTGGGTACTAAGGTGATAGGAGGTACACCCCTATTTACTGAGGTCCTGTTTTCTTGTGCATATTTCTGTGTATGAGCAGAATCCCCGCAACAGCTTCTTTTTAAACCTGTATAAAAAAAATGTAAATGTTTTAATTCTGACGGAACATTATTTAATTAGTTTCTAACTTTTAATGGAGAAGACAGCAGAGACTTTTGAGTGATATTAATTTCACTTTTCTTTTGGAAGACTTCTTTTACAAAAAGATTTTTATATTTTTCAGGTTTTCTTGCATTTGAATTGATATTTCTTTTTTGTTGCAACCAGAGTGGATTTTGGAGTGAGGACACTATTTAACACAAATGGATTTTCGGATTACCAAAGACTGTTGGTGGGAGGATCTTTAAATATATCACAAATTGATGAGAAATGGAGAATTCTGCAGGTAGGACATTTTGTTAAAAAAAAATTATTTACAATTTCTAAAATGGCAATTAAATTAAGGATTGTATACAAACAGGAGAGTAATACACTTTAAATCTAAGTATTATTAATAGTGTAGGGTGTAAGCAATGTTTCCCAACACAGCAAACAGTTAGATTTTGGCTAACAGATGTTCAGACATTTCTTTACCTTTTTTTTAGAAACTTGAGGATTCAGACCACCTGCTCATTTCCTGAAAATATTGTTCTTTTTTAAAAAGAATTCCAGGAAATGATACAAGTTGGGGTGTTGCTTGCCAGTTAAAGGATTAATGCCAACTCTCAATGGCATTGTTTGCTTTCGCACCTTCCTCTAAGCAGGTCAAGTGGTAGTTCCACCATTTAATTGGATAAAGTGGTTTCCTCCTGTGGCCCAACCTGCTTAGATGTCCAATCCATGTATCTTCAAAGTAATTTAAAAGGGATGCCAATTGTTCCTCATTTTGAGTTTAAAAAATCTGATTGAATAATCAGCATGTAGAAGTCATCCACACATTCAAGGGCACGAAACACAAAGCTGTCAGTTCAAATTGTAATTTACTATTTGACGTAATCCTCAGAAAAGGATGTTTTTTATTTTATTTCCAATATGCCTGGGAAAAGTGAAAAACATCTTGAATTTAGATATTTTGATAAAGTTTAGTAATGTGCCAATCATTTTCAATTTAAAGATTCAATTTAAAGTCAATTATTATTTTCCTTGAACTTTTATTTATTGTTTTAGAGATGATAACTTACAAAAATTCAGGATAGGTTGAGGATTGCTTGTACGCTACTAAACTCTAAATTAGAGGGACAGTAGTGTGATTAAAGCTAGCATGTACTGTGTGAATTTGGGTGAATAGATGGGGTGTGGATTTAAAGGTGCCATCCATTATCAAAATTTCACTGTTTTCTAGTGCAACTGTGTTATGAAGGGTTGCAAAGATAAGAATACATTTTTAGGATGTTGTTGTCATAAAGAAGGAAAGGTATGTGGTTGAATTACTCACCTGTTTTTGACATTGCACCAAATAGGAAATTTGGGGTTACTACTAGCAACAAGCATGGGGATGTTCTGGGCTACCTCCCTCGATATTGAGCCACAGGGTTCATTGGAGGTGGTACCAAGTGCTTTAACATGCTGCACATTTTCACGTGCTTCCACCTCCATTTCAGAGGTGGAATGGTTATGCTTGGTTGCTCTTTCAGTCGGGTCACCAAGTGTAACAGCTCTGCCTTTGCATCAGGTTGAGAAGTCCTGCACCCTACTCCAATGACTCTTGGGCTCAGTAAATCTCTTCTTACAATAAAGGTACCCACTATATTTTAGGAGTTTATGGCCCCTCTTAAAGCGTATGAACACAGCTATTGTTCATCTTCTTGTTCTGAAAGGAACAAAGGGGAATATTTATGCGCGCCATTGCGCTGCTTTTGCATTACGCAATGTGGTGCAAGAGCAACCATATGTATAATGAGATTTATGAAGCTACGCAAGGCTACCTTGCATGGCCATATGTGGCTTCATAAATTTCGAGTCATGTAACGCAGCAAAAATCGCTGCATTGCATTCTCCTGCTCCAGGGAGGCATTTCCATATGTGTTGCATGGGTATTCCCATGCAACATCTATGGATTTTGATGCATTCCCAGAAGAACAGGTAAACCTGGGAATGTGCCAAAAAGATATGCCTCCCCACGAGAGGACGTTATGAGGAGAAATATCTTTAATTCTCTTCCTTTTTCCTCTTTCTATGTGTGCTGAATTCTGCAGCACACATAGAAAGAGGAAAACGTCTCTCAGGATTGCTTTTGTACAGGAAGGTGCCCTTTCTGCACAAAACAATCCTGCCTACAACACAGGCACCCTTGCACCATGTTGCAAGGGTGCCTGCATGGGAGCTAGGCTGTCAAAACGGCGCCAGTGCAAGGGAAAAGGACAGGAATGAGCAGTATTGGATAAATACGGCGCATTTCTGCCCTTACCCTGTGACCCAGTGCAGTGCATATATGTATGTATGTATGTATATATATATATATATATATATATATATATATGTATATATATATCACTGAAAAAACCATAGGTTTCAGGGGCGTTATAGTTAGTTGGACATTTCACTCGTACAAAACCATAGAAATTCCCCCGTTATAGTTAGTTCAGCTAACTATAACTCGCGCGCCCGCAATGCACTGCTGATGACGTCACATATTACATCACTCATGACATGGTCATTGACATCACTGATGACATCACTGATGACATCTCAAATGACATCACTGATGACATCATCCTTGTGATAGAGTGGCAGACCTCCTCTCACCCTAATATAACCTTTGATACACACACTCAAAAATACAAACTAACATTTTCAAAACAATGGACATACCAATACCAGTTACAACACACCTATTCAGTAATTCCAAGATCTACACACACATCCACTCATTCACCAACAGTCCCTATACAGTCACTCATACATGTACTCACTCATCATATGTACTCATACACCTATACATCCTGTTACACACCGCCACTCATCCATAGAGTTACTCACACACATAGTCACACATGCAAACAAAGTATCAAACATCCATTTACTTGCATATACAGTTATACACACACTACCACACTTATTTCTACAGAAACTTACACATACTTACTCTCTTAAACAATCACTTATAGAAACACCTACTTATTTGTACAGGAACTCTTCCAATCTCTCACTCTCACATATACTCACTTATATACACCAATACTCACATATACTAGTTTAAAACATATGTAGTTACTCATAAAGACACTATTGAGACAGTCATTCACTCACTAACACACCCATACACATACTCATCCACCTATACAGTCCTGCACACATGCTGTCTTCAACACATACAAACAGTGAGTCACTCATTCATGCATCTATGCACTAAGTAATACCCCCCACCGAACCATACAGACACTCAGACACTCATACTGATACTCAAAAACCAACTAATAACCCATATAGACACTCATGTAGCTACTCACCAACCCATGCAGCCACTTATACACAAAGTGAGAGACTGATACAGATATTTTCATATTTAAACATTACTCACTAACCCATGTATTCACTAAGATACACTTAGTCAGTTATACAATCAATTTTACAAAACAAAATCATCCATTTAGACACTTATATACCCATTTATTCTTCCATCGACCTTGAGATATACATATATAAAACATATTTAATTTTCAGAAAAACACACATTCACTGGATGATGTCATCAGTGATGTCATCAGTGATGTCATTTGAGATGTCATCAGTGATGTCATGAGTGATGTCACTGACCATGTCATGAGTGATGTAATATGTGACGTCATCAGCAGTGCATTGCGGGTGCGTGAGTTATAGTTAGCTGAACTAACTATAACGGGGGAATTTCTATGGTTTTGTACGAGTGAAATGTCCAACTAACTATAACGCCCCTGAAACCTATGGTTTTTCAGTGAATTTCTAAGGTTTTTTAAATGCTAATTTCTAACTATAACGTGCCTGAAACCTATGGTTTTTTCAGTGAATTTCTAAGGTTTTTTAAATGCTAATTTCTAACTATAACGTGCCTGAAACCTATGGTTTTTTCAGTGAATATATATGTATTTATTATACTATGTATACATGTGAAAGTGTCTCGGTCCCCTGTTTGCCTCGGTGGCACGGAAAAAATGGGTGGAACTGACGTCAGCACGCCGACGAGGTTCTCTTATGGCTCCGATGACGTCATACGGTGTCGCGAGCGGAGCCGTGCTATTATGACGTCCTTGTTGACGTGGGAGAGCTAGGAAAGAATTTCCGTGGAATGCTGGTGCAGGGGATATTCACCTAAGT
Source organism: Calotriton arnoldi (assembly GCA_963921515.1). Lineage (NCBI taxonomy): Eukaryota > Metazoa > Chordata > Amphibia > Caudata > Salamandridae > Calotriton > Calotriton arnoldi. Next base: position 37,969 of record CAWUFW010012426.1, on the reverse strand, counting down.
GTTCAGGCTAGTCCTTTGGGAGCAACTGTTTATGTTGCCACTCCAGAAACCGAAACCAGTGATCCGAGGGGAGAGGCCCTGCAGATGGCACACGAGGTGGGGTGCCCAGTCGTGTGCACCGGCGGGGCAGCGAAGTGACAAGCACCACAACTCACAAAAAAGGTAACGAGGGCACTGAATAACACAGGATCTTCTCTTTGTATCTGGCAGGAACAACGAAGTTAAAATGCCCTAGTACCAAAATGTAGAATTAGTGCTACAACGGTCTTCAAGAGGACCTGCGATGCCGCTTCTGCCTCCAGTACCCTGGAGGTGGCACATGGGTCACGCGGTACGGTCATACTGCGGTGGGACGCACACTCGTTGACCTCTCATGGCACTGCTCCACACTTCAGGGAGGACGCTTTCCATTAGCTATGTTTTCTGATGACATGTCGCGCCGGCCCCGTCCAACAACAGAACTCCTTTAGATCCAAACAGACTCTTCCACTCTCTCACCGGAAGTGAAACCAGGCCACGCGGACACTTTCACAATACAACAGCCGGGAATGCACTTTTCGGTAAAAAACACATTCCTTCCTCCTAATTAATCAAATAAACGCCTCACTGAAGAACAGGGGCCAGCTTCGATCGGTAAACAGCCGTTACAACGACTTTTTACTTTGCGATACCATTACAACGCATGCATTACCACGCATGCGTTGTACATCACGAAGTCATTACTACGCATTTTTTAGAACGCATGGTCATTTACCACGCATGCCTTTACAACGAATTTTGTTGTAAAGGTATGTATGGTAAATGACCATGCGTTCTAAAAACATGTAGACGATCCATGTCGTTGTAAGGAAACAGAGCCTGTTCCGTTTCCTCACAATGACGTGCACCGCCCTCAGAGACAACGTGAAGCAGGAACCACGAGGAGAGAGGAACCACGAGGAGTGAGAGGTAAGGGGGATTGGGCATGGGGTGGGGGTTTCTTTTCTAGGGTTTAGGGTAGTGCAGTGGTTTTTGGGTCGTGTAGGGGGTCGTGCTGGGGGTAGTGTTTTAGGGTTTAGGGTAGTGCAGTGGTGTTTGGGTAGTGTAGGGGTCATGCTGGGGGTAGTGTTTTAGGGTTTAGGGTAGTGCAGTAGTGTAGGGGGTCGTGCTGGGGTAGTGTTTTAGGCTTTAGGGTAGTGCAGTGGTGTATGGGTAGTGTAGGGGTCGTGCTGGGTTAGTGTTTTAGGGTTTAGGGTAGTGCAGTGGTGTTTGAGTAGTGTAGGGGGTCATGCTGGTGGTAGTGTTTTAGGGTTTAGGGTAGTGCAGTGGTGTTTGTGTAGTGTAGGGGGTCATGCTGGGGGTAGTGTTTTATGGTGTAGGGTAGTGCAGTGGTGTTTGGGTAGTGTAGGGGGTCGTGCTGGGGGTAGATTTAGGGTTTAGGGTAGTGCAGTGGAGTTTGGGTAGTGTAGGGAGTCGTGCTGGGGGTAGTGTTTTAGGGTTTAGGGTAGTGCAGTGGTGTTTGTGTAGTGTAGGGGGTTGTGCTGGGGGTAGTGTTTTAGGGTTTATGTTAGTGCAGTGGTGTTTGGGTAGTGTAGGGGGTAGTGTTTTAGGGTTTAGGATAGTGCAGTGGTGTTTGTGTAGTGTAGGGGTTCATGCTGGGGGTAGTGTTTTAGGGTTTAGGGTATGGCAGTGGTGTTTGGGTAGTGTAGGGGGTCGTGCTGGGGGTCGATTTAGGGTTTAGGGTAGTGCAGTGGTGTTTGTGTTGTGAGGGGGTCGTACTGGGGGTAGTGTTTTAGGTTTAGAGTAATGCAGTGGTGTTTGTATAGTGTAGGGGGTTTAGGGTAGTGCAGTGGTGTTTGTGTAGTGTAGGGGGTCATGCTGGGGGTTGTGCTTTAGGGTTTAGGGTAGGGCAGTGGTGTTTGTGTAGTGTAGGGGTAGTGTTTTAGGGTTTAGGGTAGTGCAGTGGTGTTTGTGTAGTGTAGGGGGTCATGCTGTGGGTAGTGTTTTAGGGTTTAGGGTAGTGCAGTTGTGTTTGTGTAGTGTACGGGGTCGTGTTTTAGGGTATAGGGTAGTGCAGTGGTGTTTGGGTAGTGTAGGGGTCATGCTGGGGTTAGTGTTTTAGGGTTTAGGGTAGTGCAGTGGTGTTTGGGTAGTGTAGGGGGTCGTGCTGGGGTAGTGTTTTAGGGTTTAGGGTAGTCCAGTGGTGTTTGTGTAGTGTAGGGAGTCGTGCTGGGGGTAGTGTTTTAGGGTTTAGGGTAGTGCAGTGATGTTTGGGTAGTGTAGGGGTCGTGCTGGGGTAGTGTTTTAGGGTTTAGGGTAGTGCAGTGGTGTTTGTGTAGTGTAGGGGGTCATGCTGGGGGTAGTGTTTTAGGGTTTAGGGTAGTGCAATGGTGTTTGTGTAGTGTAGGGGGTAGATTTAGGGTTTAGGGTAGTGCAGTGGTGTTTGGGTAGTGTAGGGGTCGTGCTGGGGGTAGTGTTTTTGAGTTTAGGGTAGTGCAGTTGTGTTTGGGTAGTGAAGGGGGTCGTGCTGGGGGTAGTGTTTTAGGGTTTAGGGTAGTGCAGTGGTGTTTGGGTAGTGTAGGGGTCAACCAACATGAATTTGTCCTTGTGTGATGTAACCAATGCTCATGTAAAGCACTCCAATACCTGACCAGTCTGCACTATATAAAACTGCAAAAAACAAAAAATAAAAAGTGTTTTGCACACTTCTGTCATTGGGCTATACGTGGGCTACCTCTGGGTGATATTTGTGCTACATTTGGGCTCTTTTTTCTCTGGTGGCCATCTTGGGAGACTTATTTGTTATGAAGTTTCCTAATTTCCTCATTTACTACAGTCTCCTCAGTAGGAAATGCTTTCAGTTTTTTACTTTGATTCCATCAAGAAGGCATTCAGATGTGTCACACATTTGCCATAAATGTTAGCACTCTAGTTGTTCATTAGATCACTGTAGTAAAGCTACTGCTCACCAAGGAGTTAACTGGAAGTCTACTGCTGGTATTGAAAGTGATTGTTTCAGTCTGCATGTCAGAATTTTCTAATGAAATAGAAGAGGATTTGAGATCTCACTTAAAACATGCCCTAAATTTTCTTTTTGCAGCACTAACCATAATTTCTATGGCAAAATGAACCCCCTCATTTTGTTCCTTTTTAAATTAAATGTTTTAAGTGTTACCAGTTTATTCCAATCAAGATGGCTTCAGGTGTGCCATACTTTTGTCATAAGTAAGGCTGTTAGCACTCTAGTTGTTCTTTAGAACACTCTGGGAAGCTGCAGTAGAACACAAAGGCATCCACTGACAGGCTGCTCCTGTTGAAATATAATAGGAAGATATTTGAGATCTCACTTAAAACATGTCCTAATTTTTCTTTCTACAGCACTAACCATAATTTCTATGGCAAAATGAACCCCTCATTTTGTTCCTTTTTAAATTAAATGTTTTAAGTGTTACCAGTTTATTCCAATCAAGATGGCTTCAGGTGTGCCATACTTTTGTCATAAGTAAGACTGTTAGCGCTCTAGTTGTTCTTTAGAACACTCTGGGAAGCTGCAGTAGAACACAAAGGCATCAACTGACAGGCTGTTCCTGTTGAAATATAACAGGAAGATATTTGAGATCACACTTGAAACATGTCCTAATTTTTCTTTCTACAGCACTAACCATAATTTCTATGACAAAATGAACCCCATCATTTTGTTCCTTTTTAAATTAAATGTTTTAAGTGTTACCAGTTTATTCCAATCAAGATGGCTTCAGGTGTGCCATACTTTTGTCATAAGTAAGGCTGTTAGCACTCTAGTTGTTCTTTAGAACACTCTGGGAAGCTGCAGTAGAACACAAAGGAATCAACTGACAGTCTCTGCCATTGTTGGATGTACATGTTTTACTGAGAATGTCAGACTTCATTCTCACATGACTGAGAAAGATAATGTGAATTTACAGAAAATATGCTCTCATTTTAGCTTCTGGAGCACCTTCCAAAACTGTATGGGACAAGCATGTGAAAATAGTTTTCTCTCAAACATGATTCATGATATCCCAGCAGAAGGTTTTTCACAGGGTAAAATCACCTTAGAACACACCACAATTCCTGAAATTAGTATGGTACCATCAACAAATGAATTCTAATGTAACTAAAGTCTGTTATCACCCTTTATAGTTCTCCTTTTGGTAACCCTCAAAATCTTCGATTCACTACAATGCATTTCAATGGGGTACTATCATTTATATTGGTCCCAAGATGGCTGCCAGCAATTCCAGGATGAAGTGCTGACAGCCAATCAGATCTCACGATGACATTTGTGGTTAGGCTCCGCCCAGATATATATGTGTTTTTACTTTTGATTTTCTCAGCAACTACTGAACGGATTTACACCATTTAACAAAAGGGTTCTTTCTGAACCAAGAACTACCTCTTTGCCAAATTTGGTGTAATTCCGTTCAGCAGTTCGGGCTGTAGCCTTGCATAAAGTTTCCTATGGGAAATTGATTTTTGACTCTTATTTTTTAATTTCTCCGCAACTACTGAACGGATTTACACCATTTAACAAAAAGGGTTCTTTCTGAACCAAGAACTACCTCTTTGCCAAATTTTGTGTAATTCCGTTCAGCAGTTCGGGCTGTAGCCGTGGCTAAAGTTTCCTATGGGAAAATGAATGGGGAAAACACGTTTTGGGACCCCCCTTTTTTATCGACCCCCGCTTGACGAATCACCCCGAAACTTTCAGGGTAGGAGCGGACCGGAGCGGGCCATAAAGTTTGAAAAGTTCGCGAAGATTCGTCAACCGACGCAAGAGTTATTTCAAATAGAATGTTACCGATTTCCTATGGAAAATAGGTCCTAACTATAACTATCTACTGGCGACCGCCAGTAGATTATATATATATATATATATATATATATATATATATATATATATATATATATATATATATATATATATATATATATATATATATATATATATATATATATTCACAGAAAAAACCATAGGTTTCAGGGACGTTATAGTTAGTTGGACATTTCACTCATAAAAACAGAGATATTCGGCCGTTATAGTTAGTTGAGCTAACTATAACTCGCGCCCCTGCAATGCACTGCTGATGACGTCACATATTACATCACTCATGACATGGTCAGTGACATCACTGATGACATCTCAAATGACATCACTGATGACATCATCCGCTTAATATCTGATGCAACTCCTCACACCCTAATATAACCTTTCATACACCCACTCTGAAATACAGACTACCATTCTCGAAACAATAGACACACCAATACCAGTTGGTACATACCCACTCACTGATTCATAAGTCTACACATATCCACTCACTCACCGATACAGTCACTCATACACGCAGTCACTCATCAATACAGCCTCTGATATATGCACTCTTACACCCATACATACTGCCACTCATCCACAGAGATACTCACACACCTAGTCAGTCACCCAAAGACTCAATCACACTGCCATTTACTCACCAATACAGTTATACACACACCACCTCACTTATTCATACAGATACTAACACATACTTACTCTCTTATACAATCACTGACACAAGCACACACTCATCCATACAGCCACTCTCACAATCACTCACTCTCACATATAGTCAGTTATATACTCCAACACTCACATATACTGCCTTTCACATATGTGGTTACTCACACATATACCACTGAGACATCCATTCACTCACCAACACAGCCATACACACACTCACTCACCCATACAGCCCCAGCAGATGCACTCATGAACCCATACACCCACTGAATCACCCACTCACACATCCATGTGGGGAGTTACACCCCCCACCCACCCACACAGACACTCAGGCACCCATACAGGTACTCAGACAACCAATCATTAATCCATATAGACACTCATGTAGCTACTCACCATCCCATGCAGCCACTTACATACCAACTGACTGACTGTTACAGACTGTTACAGACATTCAGACAGATTAGTCATTCACCCTTGCATTCACTAAGACACATTTAATCACTCACTTATACAGTCAGTCACACACCCATTAAATGATCCATTCAGACACTCATACACCCACTCATGCTTCAATACACCTTGGCGTGTATATATATATATATATATATATATATATATATATATATAACATTCTTACACTTTTTAGAAACACTTAGTCACTGGATGATGTCATCAGTGATGTCATTTGAGATGTCATCAGTGATGTCACTGACCATGTCATGAGTGATGTAATATGTGACGTCATCAGCAGTACATTGCGGGGGCGTGAGTTGAATGGCTGAATTTCTCTGGTTTTGTACGAGTGAAATGTCCAACTAACTATAACGACCCTGAAACCTATGTTTTTTTCAGTGAATTTCTAAGGTTTTTTAAATGCTAATTACTAACTATAACGTCTCTGAAACCTATGTTTTTTCCAGTGAATATATATACACACACATAGCCAGTAGGTAGTTATAGTTAGGACCTAGTTTCCATAGGTCTACTGGAGGTGGGGAGTCTGCAGGGACAACAGGGGCTTTCAGGCTTTCCCCATGGCCCCCAACAGTGCACACTGGTTGCCCTTTGTGGGGCCAGGGCACCGAGCAGGAAGTGGCCGTGTCCTGGGTGTTGGGGTCCCCAGGGCCAAAATCGGCCCACGGAGGGAAGGCCTCATGGCCCTCCTCTCCTTTTACTAAATTGGCCGGGCCCCATGGGATGGGATCCCCCTGGACTATTTTCTGAACAAATATACCTTTCTGATGCTAGTTGTATTTTTGATATTGGCCTGCTTTGGGGTTTGCATTCTGTTTTAGTAATTTTTTTGTTTTGCTGAATAAAAGCAAAACTTCCAAAATCAAAGACTGGTGTTGTACTTCTTGTCTCAATATGTTTATTAGTTTCCATTCCATAATACATTTCAAAATGTTAGTAATTAAAATGATTATTCATACATAAATACATTCCATGTTGTTAATGTGTCTCACATATGCCTGTAATGTCAAAAAATAACAAAAACCACAAATATACAACTAGTTATAACAAAATTATTATAAATATTTGTTTGATATAGATTTTCTAAAAATTACAACTCAAGCACAACCCAAAAACTCGTTGCCATTTTTACATTGACAGTTCCAGACCTTGCCTCTATTGAAGAACAGTATATAAAGCAAAACATTAGATTCAATATTCAAAGCATTATTGATTTATGTCATTTTCTGGAGCAATATCTTCTGCCTCACACTAGGAATCCAACATCAATAACGCCAATAGTCAACATCATGGCAGTACTCCTTTTTGTGGCCACCGGATCATTCCAATACACTGTTGCATTATCTGGTGCTACAAGAAGTTCTTACTACAATGATGAGACACATCAACAGCTTCATAAACTTACCACAAAATGTGAAATTTGCCAATGTGAAGGGAGATTAGTATGCTTTGGCTTCACTACCACATGCGGTTAGAGAAATTTAAGAAGCACATATTGGCTTGGTGGCAACATCCAACAGAGAAAATAAGTCTAACACAATCATAAAAAATGCAATACAATCACTGTGCAAGTTGTCTTCCTACAATATACGTACCTTCAAAGTCTGTGTGTGTCTTTCACAGGCTCAACCTATTTTCCCTTTGTGCTTTTCAACAGCAGCATATAACCTCAAATTTGAAATGTCCAAATGACGATGACATGGTGAAGGAACGTAAAACAGATTAAAACAAAAAGTATGCTTTAATAACATTTCAGATTAGACACATAACTAATGAATACGTTTGAGGACACATTCCCTAAGAACAATCACAGATAAACAATGTAAATGTACACAGTAGTCAATGTGTCAAAACTCTGACCAACAAACATCTCTGCCCTGGATTTTCCATAACTTGCCCTGTCTAAAAAATATCCTTCACAGACTTTTATCCTCATCAGATTGAAACTTGGAGTAACATGTAAAGTTATAATATATAAACATATACTTTCACTCATGTGAAGAAGTTGTCAATAACATCTTCAAGCAAGTCAGTTCCTTGCTCTTCACCGCGATGATCTTCATTTGGCATTTCAACATCCTCACACGGTGGCTCTTCATGGTCTCCATCCTCTGCAATATATGGGATGTTCCGTCGCAGGGCTATGTTGTGCAACATGCAGTAGGCAATGGTGATTTGGCACACCTTATCGGGTCAGTCAAGGAGGTCCCCACCAGTATTATCCAGACATCGAAATCTGGCCTTTAGGAGCCCAAAAGCCCGCTCCACTGGCCTCTGTGTTCTTCCATGGACCTCATTAAGGCGGACTTCCCTTGGCGTTGTTGGATTCCTCAGCAGTGCTAATAACCATGATAGGTTAGGATGAGCTGAGTCTCCTATATGAAAATAAAATAAAATGATCCAAAAACTGTACCACAATTTTAGATCATTAAACTTGAAATTAACCAAACAATATATTGACAGATTGTACTTACCAACAAGCCAGGACCTCTCAGGTCCAAGTTGTGACATTTTCAGGGGTATGCTGCTGTTCCTTAGTACAAAGGAATCCTGGTTTGATCCTGGGAAATGTGCACACACACTTGTGATGTATAAATCTGGTGGGCAGGCAACTTGCACATTGATTGAGTGGAAGTTCTTTTGATTGCGGTATGCTTGTTCTCTGGTGTGTGGTGGCACTAAAGCAGTATGTGTGCCATCAATTGCTCCAACCATATGTGGTAGGCAACACAAACCATAAAAATCTCCCTTCACATTGGCAAAATTCTCATGTCGTGAAACTGGATGAAGCTGTTGATGTGTCTCATCATTATAGAAAGAACTTCTTGAAGCACAGCACTGAAAGTTAATTGTGACATTCTACCAAATGCTGCCACAGTGTATTGGTATGATCCTGTGACCACAAAATAAAGTACTGCCATGATTTTCACTATTGGTGTTATTTCTTTGGGATTCTGATTGTGAGGCAGAAGATCTGGCTACAGCTGATAATATAAATAAACAATTGTTTTCCTATTCAATCAGAATTTTTTGATAATAGCCTGTTCTTCCATGGTGGCAAGGTCTGGAAATGGTTGAAACACTTGAGGCTGTCATCTCCTCACTCTCTCTTGGTTCATATGTCAGTATTAAAAAAGTTAAAACATTTTATGACATTAGCAAACCTTAATTACATGATATATATACACAAATGTCATGTCTTAGTAAAAAATATATGTGGTTTCTTAACATATATTTACACAATATTCAATATTGTCATTTTTGGGTAAAAATAACATTTTGTACATGGCTATTTTGTTTTCAAGAAACATGTAAGTAATACATTTTAATTGTATTATTTACACATTCATTTTTTTCCCTCCGTTTTCATCAAAACTTCTGTCAAGAGGAAGTATAAACAAAACCGCGCAACTATCGCATTTAATCACTGTAATGCAATAGCTAATGTAGTTTTTGATTAAACACACTATTTCAACATCTAAAATGGCAGTCACATGACCTCGCTGTCAGGACATTTGGAATTAGACAGCCCTGGAGGCAGTTCACAGGGTAGTGGGTGTAAAACTTCACGAAGGACACAGCCATAGGCTAACATGTGTGAAAGCAACATACGACAGCCAATGGATGTGTCCATCTCCTTTGACAATCACGTATATCATGTACATGTGCCAGCATTGGAAAAAAGCTCACTTGCCTCCTAACACTGTAGTCAACAACACCTCCTCAACTTTTGCTGCTGTTTATGACCTCTGGGAGCCAAGGTGCCAGAGAAAGCAGGTGACAGGGCCCCAGCCTTCCCACCAGAGGATCTGATGTTGCTGGCTACAGAGGGCCTGTCCTAATACAGGCAGCTGAATGCCTCACCAGAGGAACAGGTTCATGTTTAAAATAAATATGTAAATGTGACTAACTTGTTTTTAAAAAGAAAATACAGGCTAGAATGTCCCTTTTAGATTCTGAGTGAAGTGTTTTGATTGAAGTGAAGTCAAAGAAGCTGGGCGTGGGGGTGTCTGGTAACAATGCATAAGTTGTTTAGCCTTCAGTATTTCACGATGATTTTCCTAGATCAGAAGTAGCTCTCACTACAGAAAATGTTGGAGACAGCTGGCCTAGATGATGTAACTGGTGTGGATTAGTGAAAATAGCACATGACAAGGGATAAGGTTACTGAACAGGTTACTGCAATTTTTTTTTATCTGATTAATAAAAAATATTATGGTGTAACTTTTTACAAATGCTTGTGATTGATTTCTCAAAACTGTGTTACATCAATACAGACAAAAACAAAGTCTGAATAATTTTTTTCTATTCATATTTTGTATCCATACAGGTCAACACCCATCAAAAGAAGACCATATGGAAGGCCATCGTCAAGAAGGTGCCGACCCTGGAGGTCTACAAGCGGCGCAGCATCCATTGCCAAAAGAGGTGGGAGGACCTATGACTGGGCCAAAACATCATCTGAAGGCCAGCTCAGCCAGTCCTCCCAACATGGGAAGCGTGTTCACCGCACCCTGATCCCCCTAATGGCTGGCATTCTTGTGGCGACCTATCCCCAGCTTGATGGGCAGTTGAGAGCCCAACAACAGCATAAAGTGGGTACGTTCGAGTTTGAGTTTAACATGTTAAATAACTATTTTTTGTTATAGCAATGAATAATGGCATCAACAACATTAAGGTCAACACATGTCCAACGCACAAGAAGAGTTCTTGAAGGGTTACATTTTCCACAAGGTGTATGATGAAGTGTTATGTATATTGATTTGTAGAAAATATCCCACCAGATTTCTGATCACTTCCAAAGGACTGTTTTGAGCAGACACGTACATGCCTAAACAACAAATATACATGAGTGTCTGTGATGTTGTAAGGGACAGCTATAATTGTGCCAGATGTCATGCTCCTTCACCATTGTGAATGATGTTACAGTAGCCCAATTACAGGTGACATAGCATAAAATCCACTTATGATACAGTGGATATTCCAAATGTCACACTGGTGAGTTGGTATTATAGACAAACAATAGTGAGCATGTGAGCCAAAATGACTAGAACATCAGATTAAATAGCTACATTTTTAATTATGAACATATCACAAATATATTTTGAATCAAAAATTAAGGGTGGGCGGAATTTGCGGAATTGCGTTCCGCGAAATTCTGCGAATCGGCAAAAAATCTCTGCGAGCGCGCGGAATTTCGCGTGCTCGCGGAGATTTTGCTGCGCCCCTTTATATCTGTAAGTGCTTCCAGTTGAGGTTTAATTTTTGTGACAGGAGCATCGTGCCAGCCCAGAATGAATCCTACCCTGCATATTTATCCAAGAAGATGAGTCCGTTTTGTGCAATACCTCTACTCAGCTGGAGTACTTTCTACTGGCTAATCAGTAAGTGCTACCTCGTTGGGTAAATGTATAGTGCCTTTCCTACACTACACTACAGCTGCGTAAAGGACCTGAAGAATTTTCCCCAGTGACCTGTGTGTCTGTAACTTTGCCACCGCGCCGAAAGCACTGGGGTCCTTTGATTAAGCTGTCCATCATAGTGGGGAAAGGGCGGGAAGACGGTGCATACCACTAGTGTATGTGGGGCGAGGCCAAACGGGCGGGGCTTCTAGGCCCGTTCACATGCCTCTTGTTTATAAAGGGTCAGAGCAGGATCTCAGCGGCAGACGAGGAGAAGGAACCTCCTGGTAACAGGAACTACACGAGGATTGCGCTCGAGAAAATCAAGGATGCAAAGACCTCCATCAAGGATTACAGCTAACTTTTCAGGGTGGCAATGGAGAGAAGGCACATCTGCTTAACCACGCTCACGAATTCTACACGAGAATTGCGCTTGAGAAAATCAAGGATGCAAAGACCTCCATCAAGGATTACAGCTAACTTTTCACGTTGGAAATGGAGAGAAGGAACATCTTCTTAACCACTCTCACGAATTCTGCACACCTACCCTGCATATTTATCCAAGAAGATGCCTCCGTTTTGTGCAATACCTCTACTCAGCTGGAGTACTTTCTACTGGCTAATCAGTCAGTGCTACCTCGTTGGGTAAATGTATAGTGCCTTTCCTACACTACACTACAGCTGCGTAAAGGACCTGAAGAATTTTCCCCAGTGACCTGTGTGTCTGTAACTTTGCCACCGCGCCGAAAGCACCGGGGTCCTTTGATTAAGCTGTCCATCATAGTGGGGAAAGGGCAGGAAGACGGTGCATACCACTAGTGTATGTGGGGCGAGGCCAAACGGGCGGGGCTTCTAGGCCCGTTCACATGCCTCTTGTTTATAAAGGGTCAGAGCAGGATCTCAGCGGCAGACGAGGAGAAGGAACCTCCTGGTAATAGGAACTACACGAGGATTGCGCTCGAGAAAATCAAGGATGCAAAGACCTCCATCAAGGATTACAGCTAACTTTTCAGGGTGGCAATGGAGAGAAGGCACATCTGCTTAACCACGCTCACGGATTCTACACGAGAATTGCGCTCGAGAAAATCAAGGATGCAAAGACCTCCATCAAGGATTACAGCTAACTTTTCACGTTGGAAATGGAGAGAAGGAACATCTGCTTAACCACGCTCACGAATTCTGCACACCTACCCTGCATATTTATCCAAGAAGATGCCTCCGTTTTGTGCAATACCTCTACTCAGCTGGAGTACTTTCTACTGGCTAATCAGTAAGTGCTACCTCGTTGGGTAAATGTATAGTGCCTTTCCTACACTACACTACAGCTGCGTAAAGGACCTGAAGAATTTTCCCCAGTGACCTGTGTGTCTGTAACTTTGCCACCGCGCCGAAAGCACCGGGGTCCTTTGATTAAGCTGTCCATCATAGTGGGGAAAGGGCGGGAAGACGGTGCATACCACTAGTGTATGTGGGGCGAGGCCAAATGTGCGGGGCTTCTAGGCCCGTTCACATGCCTCTTGTTTATAAAGGGTCAGAGCAGGATCTCAGCGGCAGACGAGGAGAAGGAACCTCCTGGTCACAGGAACTACACGAGGATTGCGCTCGAGAAAATCAAGGATGCAAAGACCTCCATCAAGGATTACAGCTAACTTTACAGGGTGGAAATGGAGAGAAGGCACATCTGCTTAACCACGCTCACGAATTCTACACGAGGATTGCGCTCGAGAAAATCAAGGATGCAAAGACCTCCATCAAGGATTACAGCTAACTTTACAGGGTGGAAATGGAGAGAAGGCACATCTGCTTAATCACGCTCACGAATTCTACACGAGAATTGCGCTCGAGAAAATCAAGGATGCAAAGACCTCCATCAAGGATTACAGCTAACTTTTCACGTTGGAAATGGAGAGAAGGCACATCTGCTTAACCACGCTCACGAATTCTGCACACCTACCCTGCATATTTATCCAAGAAGATGCCTCCGTTTTGTGCAATACCTCTACTCAGCTGGAGTACTTTCTACTGGCTAATCAGTAAGTGCTACCTCGTTGGGTAAATGTATAGTGCCTTTCCTTTACTACACTACAGCTGCGTAAAGGACCTGAAGAATTTTCCCCAGTGACCTGTGTGTCTGTAACTTTGCCACCGCGCCGAAAGCACCGGGGTCCTTTGATTAAGCTGTCCATCATAGTGGGGAAAGGGCGGGAAGACGTTGCATACCACTAGTGTATGTGGGGCGAGGCCAAACGGGCGGGGCTTCTAGGCCCGTTCACATGCCTCTTGTTTATAAAGGGTCAGAGCAGGATCTCAGCGGCAGACGAGGAGAAGGAACCTCCTGGTCACAGGAACTACACGAGGATTGCGCTCGAGAAAATCAAGGGTGCAGAGACCTCCATCAAGGATTACAGCTAACTTTACAGGGTGGAAATGGAGAGAAGGCACATCTGCTTAACCACGCTCACGAATTCTCCCCGAGGATTGCGCTCGAGAAAATCAAGGATGCAAAGACCTCCATCAAGGATTACAGCTAGCTTTTCAGGGTGGCAATGGAGAGAAGGCACATCTGCTTAGCCACAACCTCGCTCACAGAATTTGAGCTTCAACTCGGGCACCTGCTTTATTTATACCCGAATTCCGTTCCGCTCGCGGATCGCGGAAGTTTCGACAGAGTGCAAGAACAGAAAGCAAGCACAAGGGAATCGGCTGGTGAGGCTCTGGTGGGCTTTCTGGGATGCTTTTCTGTTGCTTCTATGTTTTTCACTAAAACTAACTGCCTATCGATACTGAAGCCTAGGCATATAAGGCATACAAGGCTACAGTAGTGGGAGGACAGTAGGAGAGGCCCAGAAGACTGCAGGGGAACTGATAATCCAAAAGCAGCTAATAAGTGGAATCCAACTGGAGTAGGCTTCATGGGGCCCTAGAACTGCGGAAAGGACGTCCTAGCTAGTTGTAGCTGGTCGGACCGACTATAATTACCAGGGGATCAGGAAGAGGGGATTAAAGCAGCTCGGGTGAGTTTTTGGCTCCCCCTTGAGAGGAGGAAACCAAGTCGGTTGCGGAAGCGGTTCACCTACAGCGGATGCAGCTTGTTGGCAAACTGTCCTATTTCCGGCACTACCCCGTCTCAACATTGATAACAAGCAAAACCGAACCTTCAATGAAGCGTATAACAAGAGATCCATCAGTAGTAAAAAAACGCGCTACAAGGAAGAAACCCCAGCCAAAACAAAATATCGAAGGAATCGAATCTCGCTCTTTCAATCACTCAACTCCTTCTTCATCTCCAGATATAGTTGAGTATAAACCTTCACGGCTGGAAGAAACAAGATGGATCTAGTAAAGAACACAGATAAGGGCAGTACCCCCTCCGTAGTTGAGACAGCCAAGAAAGGAGCCAATTCCACCAAATTGCGTACAGATCTTCTGACTGTATGTCTAGAAGATACGCTGCAGGAATCAGGAAAACCAAAATATCCTCTCTTCACCTTGGGGGGGTCTAATGGGGTGCACCAAATCAATCTTTTAGAGCCAGCCAATACCCAATTAACGACCAATGGCGACATACCCCCTGTCATGGTGATGAAACCAGCTCCAGCACACAATAAAATACCAACGATATCAGTGGAACTAGAGGAAGAAGCGACAGAGGTACCCGCTCGCACCATATCATCTGCTACTATCGAGACAACGTTAAATCAGATATTATATGAGGTTCGCGAAATGAAGCTTTCCGAAGAATTGGCGCATCGTAAAACTAATGAGCAATTGGGCCAACTCAATGAGAACTTCCACCAGCTTTCGACCCGCTTCACACAGGTTGAACAGAAGGTATCCACCCTAGAAACAAACAGCAATGATCATGGAAGCAATCCAACTAGACTGCAAACAGAACTCAAAGATATTCAGTTAAAATTGGATGATGTTGAAAACTGCGCTCGACGCACCAACATAAGATTTATCGGCATACCCGAAGATCGCAAAGCAGGCCAGACGCTGGTCCAATTAATAAATGAACTGGTGCGTAAAGTATTTCTCCTGAAAAAAGCAAAAGACATTGGCGATTTGACTATCAACAGAGCACATCGAGTAACAGCAACTTGTTCTGTAAATCCAAAATTTCTAAGAACAATCCTGGTTAATTTTAGCGATTTCAGAATCAACAAACAAATCTTGTCTCAAGCAATTCCAAAAATCGTTTACTACTCCAGATAACTTCTCATTTAGAATTTATTCGAATATGTCAATTTCAGCAGCACGATGTTGGAATGATTGCTGAGTTTAAACGTCCTAATGCTCAGGCTGGGATAATACAGCAATCTAAGCTAAAAGTCCTGTATAAAGGCATATCATTTATATTTCAGTCAGTAGAGCAGGCCAAAGATTTCCTTCTCTCTACTAAGGAAGAGGGGGTGAATAGGAAATAGCACTCATATTAATATGAAATTTGTGATAAAAATTGGCATGCTGAAGATAAAGAACAATGTTGACACTTTTTTGTCTGTCCACTTTAGTCTAGCTCAGGCATAACAGGCTGTTTTATACCTTCTCCTACGGGAAGAAGCTCCTAGTACCATGTCAAGGTACAATTGCAGGGGTAAGGGGGAAGGTGGGGGCACTGGTTAAGGGCACAGGGGGGGAATGGGCCCATGACGGGTAGGGGCCCGATTAAAGGAGATGGGGAGGAGATGGGATAACTTCAATGTGGGGGGAGAAAAAAGAAGAAGGTAATCACAGACCTAGCTAGGAGCATTTTCCAAAATTCCAGGTTCAGATGCAATAGAACCAATTATGAGGGTAGAAGAAGAGACAAAAAGAGAGCTAATAGAGGTCGGAAGGAGATAGCCTGCCCTAATGGCTGAGCAACAGGTATTGCGAATAGTCCCATGTAATATAAACGGGGGAATAATTCAACTAAACTGAGAGCCACACTTCAATGGCTAATGGAAAATCAGCCTCATGTGATTCTACTGCAGGGGATTCATTAAAAAAAATATATGCCTCCACCCAAGTGGCTAAAGTGTTTTTGGCCTCAGCCGATGCAGCTGTAAGGGGGTTGCAATACTATTCACATGCTATTATCAAGGGGAAACCCTCCAGGTTATGAGCGACCCTTTAGCTAGATGGGCGATGGAAATCTGAAAATCGGGGAACAGATCTTCCACCTAGTTAGCTATTATGGTCCTATAGATGATGAGACTTTAGCCTTGGAAGATTTGGTTGATTTACATGGGGCTATAATTATAGGAGGGAATTTTAATTTTTTTCAAAATTTTGGGATTAGACTCCTCTCGCTGAAATAAGTCACAAAATAAACCGTTAACCTCTAGATATCTGAACAGCTGATCAGAGATTTTGCATTAATGGATCCTTGGAGGGTCCAGCATCCAGTCAGAAAAGAATTCACTTGTTTTTCAAAAAGGCATAATTCAGCATCTAGAATCGATTTATTTTTAATTTCCCACCAGTGCGAAATGAGGAAGTCCTGGATTACCCCCAATCCCTTTTCTGACCATTCGGTCCCGGTAATAGAGATCAAAACAAATGTCAGTCTAGGGGAATGACTGAGGTGGATGCTAGACAAAACTTTGTTAACCGAAGAGGGCTGGATCAAAAAAATCAAGAGCTACTTGCGGAATTTGCCCTTAGAAATATGGGTTCAGCTCCATCCTTTCATGTATGGGACTCTTGCAAGGCCTTTATTAGAGGGGAGGGAACTTCACGCAAAGCAAGCATCATCAAAGAGAAAAAAGAACTGGCTAGGCAATTACAGTGAGATCTCGATCAGGCAAGTCGATCCCATTCTATACATCATTCGAAAATAACGGCATCCAACTTAAAGAAAGCCAGGCAGAGCATTAGAAATTTTTATGAGTACCAGGCAATAGTAAACCGAAATATTTGTTTACAAAAGTGGCATGAGAAAAGCGAACAAACAGGAACATTTTTGTCATGGTCTGCTAAAAAAACTCAATAACGCCACTATTAAATCTATCTTTGATGAGGAGAAAGGCCAAAATGTTCATCAGATAGACAATATCAACAAGGTCATTCTATCACATTATAAAAGGCTGAACTCAGCCCCCGCGCCCACACCGCTTGAATAAATTGATACACTCTAACTTTCTCCCAAAAATCACAGCTCATCGAGCAATCTCCGAAATGGAGATCTAGGCGGCCATTAAAAATATACCTAGCAGCAAAGCCTGTGGCAACAATGGAATACCTATTGAATTCTATAAAATGTTCATGCCACAGCGAATCAGCTTATTACTATCTTAGTTTAATGCGATGTTGGAAGGGTTCAAGATCCCGAAAACATTTTCCGGAGCAGTTATAGTCAGCTTTTTAAAAAGGGTAAATCCCATGATAATCCTGGACCGTCCCATTAGCAATGATTACAAACTTTTTACTAAAATAATGACAAAGAGAATTACTTTAATAACGCAAACTTTGGTCCATGAGGACCAATGTGGCTTTTTGCCAGAGAGATTTCTCACTAATAAACACAGTTTTTTAATCTAGGTGATCAACTTTTTTTCGAACAACGATACTAAAGCGGCAATTATTATGATTGATGCAGAAAAAGCCATTTTAAAGAAATTTGAGTTTCCTTTAGGCTTAGTTGATATGTTACGGAATTTATATGAGAAATCCAAGGCAAAAATAATAATTAATGCACAAGCTGCTGGAGCAGTCAAGATCCAGAGAGATACTCAACAGGGTTGTCCGATGTCCTCCGTTTTATTTGCTCTGTAAATCGAGCCATTAGCTTCCTTGATTTATTTTGTTTGATCTGTTTATTAAAGTTTTTACATGAATGAAAAACAGTATACAATCATAGGAATTATCATACGGAACCAGTAGGTAATTTGCCAAACCCAAATTGTGAATCAGCATCTCAACGGCATGGTTACATCATTATTATTAGGTACAACTGGCAATAACAGATGGCATACCCCATCGAACATAGAGCCTCCTCCCTCCATCAACAATGCTGTTTAATCTCGTTGTGGTACATTATAACTCAACTCACCTATGCAAATACATTTCAAGTACATATGTACAGCTCTTATGGCTTCACTCGGCCATATCACATCAATCTGCTTATGTAATCAAACAGTCTCATTAATAACACCTGTTGTACTAACACTATCGGGAAGGGAGGGTCCGAGGGGAAGCAGGAGCCTTATAAAGGTAGGTAAGGAAACATGGATCTCAAATGCTGTAAAACTGAACCCTGTCAAAAATCATATAGGTGCACTCCATGACTGCTAGGAGAAAGGACATTACAGTTTGGGGTAGAAGGGACGCATGTATAACACAAAATCATTCAGGTATAGGAATTTCCAGAGGGTCTTCCGGCGCCAATAGCCCCTAAAGCACACACAGCATTACATTCCACGCAGCAGAAATGGGGAATTTATGCAGCCCCAGCGTATCCTCATGTACTAAGGAAACCGCCCTCGCCTTCACCCAATTCAGCATTGAGAGAAACCAAGCCTTCGTCGGCGGGGGCTGCTCTGCTTTCCACCGGCATGTAATTAATCTTTTAGCCACAATGAAACCCAAATCCAGAAACCTACAGGATGCTTTGTGCTTTTTGCTTCTTGGAAATACGCCTGTGATGCAGGCCTCCCATGCCCGGGGTACCTCCCTGTCCGTGCTAGTGGCTAACGCCCCAAGTACCCCCTCCCAATATGAATGCAGGTCAGGACAGGACCAGAGCATATGTAAAAGGTCTGCATCTACCAGCCTGCATCACGGGCAGCACGCATCCTGTCTGTGAAAATATCTATTTATCTTGTCTGGGGAGAGATATGCCCTGTGGACAATGTAGAATTGAATTAATTTAAAGCTGGTGTTTCTGGGGACCTGTTTAGGACTCTCCAAGACTATGGACCACTCCTTCTCCAAATAGGGCCTCCTCCTGTCTGCCTCCCATTTAACTCGCAACGGCGTTAAGTCCACCAGAGTATGCTCTCGAATCGACTCCGCAAACCACTTCACTAGGTGACTTCCAGTACCCATGACGTACACATATTGCATGGGGAGATGTGTTGGAGGCTCCTGCGCAATGTCACCCCACCAGTGCTTCATTGTGTCCGTCCAGGAGGCATGATTCAGGAATTGGCCCGGGGGAACCCCATCTTCGTCCGTGATGGTGAGGAACGGCCGTAATGCGCTCTCTCCATATAAGTCCCCTAGGGTAGTTATACCAGCCCCCACCCATTCAGTAAGGTCCGTACCCTGCAGTGAGCCATTAGCTTCCTTGATACACCAAAACTCCTTAATTAAACCACCAGTAGCGGGGGCACCCAAAATGAAGTTATTTGCTGACGATCTAATTCTCTATCTAGAAGCGGACTCGGCAAACATTAAGCAAACTTTGATATAATTAGATCTTTCTCCGATTTGGGGGGGTTATAAAATTAACGATAACAAATCTGAAATTTTATTATTTAATTGCCACAATCAGGTTTTTCCCCTGGATCTTTGACCTAGGTGGCGGAGGATAATCCCATTCGGTATTTAGGTATTTGGGTTTCGCATAATTTTTCACAACTCTTTTCACTCAATTATATTACCGCCCTTAATAAAGTCAGAAAAATTTTGAATAACTGGCAAACTCTACCTCTCTCTATAATTGAAAGAATTGCTTTGATAAAAATGATGATACTCCCGTTATTTATCTTTATCTTTTCAAATGTTCTCATCAAAATTCTGCAAAACTATTTTCTAGAAATAGATCAAATGCTACAAAAGTTTATCTGGTCAGGGAAGAAACCACGCACTAAACTAAAAACTCTACAGTTGAGTACGGAAGAAGGTTGACTAGCGCTCCCCCACATCCAAAAATATTTTCAAGCCGCCTTCTTCGATTGGTGTAGACGAGCAGCTTCATCATACGATTATGGGTTTCATTTCTATCTTCAGCAAATGTTACTAGAAAAAACCATACATTTAAAATCCTTTATTAAAATCCCCAGGCTACGCAAACGCTACAGATATAAGCCCCCGTGCAAAATTCTAGACAGACTTACTCAATTGAAGAAAGAATTCCGATTTACACCAATCCACCCAGAAACTAAATTAAGACACTGTAGAGATCTAGGATTGTTGGTGGATCCGCAAACGCCAACAATTTGGGAAAGGCTAGGAGTTTATCAAATAAAAGATCTTGCAATACAGGGAGAGATGAAGTCTTGGGAACAACTCAAAGGAGATAGAACAGAAGATGTCTCGGGCCTAGTATTTCCAAATCTCCAGATTTCTAGTCTAGTAAAAAATGTACGACTTCCTGACGGCCCATTTTCCGAGGCTATTGCCCATGCATTGTATGTTAAGGAACGGTCAGGATTAGGGAATTGGTATCGCATTCTGCAGTGACAATTCTATGAGCAAATAGTCCCAAGTGCCCTTTTAAAAATACAGGAGTCTACGGGTGGTCAGATAGATGCAACTTTATGGAAGGACTACATTCGTGGGGCAAATTTTAAACGTATGGCGTTTCTCTCTAAATGGCAGCTATATTATACCCCCGATAAAGTCCAAAAATGTTCCCAGAAATGTCATCAGGCTGTTTTAGATGTAATCATCAAAGAGGAGACTGGTTTCATATCCCAAATTGTCAGACTACTGGATTAGGATCTTCCTGTGGATCAGAAGGCAAATCAATCTAACCCTGATTCCCATCCCTTGGCTATTTATTTGAAATTTCCAACCTAAATGTAACTGTCCGACAAAAACAGTTTGTTTTTATTGCTTCCTTGGTAGCCAAGTCTCTGATCTTACAAAACTGGAGATTGCCGGATCCACCAAGATTCCCACAATGGGTAGCCAAAATGAGACAAACTAATGAAAGGGAAGTACTGTATTCCCTTAGAATAGGGGCTACCCAAACATTTACACAAATTTGGGGAGAAGACTAAATGCTTTAAGGACTGTAGCGTGGAGGGGGAGAAATAAACCCATATAAGTCATCTTTAGTAATAAAGAGCCTTATCATAGGTTATTACAGTTTGTTTGTTTTATGTATCCTGTGAAGGTAAAGATGTTTTTTTATAGTATCTATGAATTATTACTGTTCATTACTATTTATTGCTCCAGAATTATTGATTATTGAGATTTTGCTTCTTTTGTGTTATGGGCCTGTGATTAATCGAATAAATAAAGCTTTAAAAAGACCTATGTATTTACTTAAGCTGTAGAAATTATTTACAAATCCTCAAAAATGATTTCTTAATTTCTTCTACACCATACAGGAATACATGGGATGTGATACAATAATAAGCAACTTCAGTACTGGTTCTATTTTATATTTTTAACATTTGAAAAATACTTAAGTTACTTGAAGTAAGTGTTATCATTGTGAAATGCCCAAACAAAGGGAACATGCTTTCAGATCGTACAAATATTGGTGTAGCATTGCAGTAATTGTTAAAACACATTGATTCATAATTGAATTTCAATAAATACATATGTTTCTGATTTTTTTGCCTTGTACACACACTGTACAAAGGGCTTTTTCCTTTAAAACATTTCTGGCAACATAAGTTCACTATTCAAAACAACAAATTTAAACCATTCAGAGGTGTTAAATAGTTCCTAGACTGAATTTTCAATGGTTAAATGATAAGATCATAAATGATATAGGAGCAATAATGGGAATTTACCATTTTTTTTGTCCTCATTCACCTCAGGATCTAATGTCCATTACTTCAGCCCTTTTACGAAAACTAGACCAACCACCTTAGGGCATCCGACAATAAACATTTCCTTCCCTGCAAATATCTCTCTCTCAGGGTGTTTGTTTCACACCAGCAGCTGCCACAAGTACAAACGGAGGGCCCTGCAGCAAGACTAGAGAGTTTTACAGGTGTAATCATTGGACAGATCTATATTTTAAGTATCCTCATTACCACTTACTCCCCTCGACACCCTACATGCACCAGTACCCCAAGCTTGAAGGGGCTTTCAAAATCTTTTCCTCTTAGAGTCTTTCCCTAATAAGTCCATCCTAGACATATAGAAGAGAGATTTCAACCACTCCAAATGCTGAGGTGAGATACCTCCCACCCATTTACGACAAATTTCTCTTCTGGCCAGTAGAATTGCATAAAACAACAGATCTCTAGGAATGCCCGTAAGGCCTTCCATTACTCCAAAAATAATCAGTGATAGGCTTACCTTGATTTGCAGACCCAAAATACCTGATATTGTTATTTCCACTTCGTTTCAAAACCTCCTGATTTCTGGGCATTGGTAGAACATATGAACAACCGTCGGTTTTTCAAGGCCACATTTTGCACATATCGTAGGTCTTCCTTTCCCAATGTTTGACAGCTTTTCAGGTGATATATGCCCTAGGGAGTGAGAAAAGGTGGTTTCTTCTTAAAAAAGCAAGCTTGACAATGGGATATAAAGTATGCATCGATACTTGTAACTGCTCCCTCGGCAAGTATCTTCCCCACAGCTCTTCTGCCAAAATGAAATCTCCATCCACCAGAAATAATACCAGAATGAGACTTCCTTGTTTCCTGGCGATTTTACGACCAGTTGCTCTTCCAAACTGTTTCCCACACCCAACGGCAGTTTTCAGCTTTGTCCCCAACTTTTCAGTTGTATATAATTAAACTTTGAAAGATTGCCCTCCAACAGCGCATTTAATTCACACCATGGTATAAGACTACCGTCTCGTGTCAGATCTCCCCAGACCTTTACGCCTGCATTTCTTATAGGTAATGCCAGTTTGTCATTAAGACTCTCTGGGGTCCCTGGTGATTCCCAAATAGGGGCACAATGAAAATAGTAATCTAGTTTTGAGTGTTGTCTGATATTGTAGCATATTCTCGCCATTGCTTGTAATACCTTTAATTTAATTTTGTTAAAGTGCTTTGTGTCTCCGAATTTAAAAAGGAAGGCGTCTGCATTCACCCTGCTTTCTTTTAACATTGCCAAGAACATAATTCCTATTTCTGATCCATCTGGCGTTTTCGCAAGCATTCTGGAGTTTGTCAATTGGAAGGCCCAGTCATAATATTGTATATCTGGTAGGGCTAATACTCCTTTCTCCCTTTTTCTCCGCAGCTTTTTCCAAGAGATCCTAATCCCCTTATATGCCCAGATAAAAGCATGCCTGCTGGATTTTATCTATGGAAGATTTCTTGAAGTGCAGGGGTATAGTATTAAATAAGAAAGTGATTTTTGGCAATATCACCATCTTAACCAAATTAACCCTCCCAAGAACCGTTAGGGGAAGATGTGCCCATCCCTTCATTAGTTGCACAATATTTCTTGATATTTTCCTTAGGTTTATTTCTGAAATTTGGTTTATATCTTGTACGATTTTTAAACCCAAGTTTAGCATTTCCTTCTTAATCAACCGGTTCTCCATTCTCCGATTCCATACCATAACCTCTGTTTTCTCCTCGTTTACTAAATAACTCAACACCTTACCAAATTCTAGAGCCAACCGTATAATAGCCGGCAGAGCCACCACAAGATCCGAGGAGAAAACCATGAGATCATCCGCATATAATGCTACCTGCCTCACTCATTCCCCCTGAAAAAAAGGAGGAATGTCAGTTGTCATTCTGAGTTTATGTGCGAAGGGCTCTATATAGAAAATAAACAAAAGGGGTGATAGGGGACAGCCCTGTCTTGTACCTCTGAGTATTTTAAAAGATGAAGATAGGTTACCATTCACTAAACCTCTTGCTGAGGGATCTTGATATATTAATTAGATTGCTCTACAAAATTTACCTCCAAACTTATTTCATTTTAAAACGGAGAACAAGTAAGACCACCTCACCCTATCGAAGGCTTTGGAGGCATCTAAGGTTATTATTGCTAAAGGGGGTGCATAAGTTGTTGTAAAACCAATAGCTTCCATTAACCCATAAGTTAGTTCCTGTTGATACCTTCCTTTTATAAACCCCTTCTGATCTTTATGTTTCACATCTCCGGCTATCTTACTAAATCTCCCTGCCAGG
Organism: Calotriton arnoldi; assembly: GCA_963921515.1. Taxonomy (NCBI): domain Eukaryota; kingdom Metazoa; phylum Chordata; class Amphibia; order Caudata; family Salamandridae; genus Calotriton; species Calotriton arnoldi. The sequence goes on along the minus strand of CAWUFW010012426.1, from coordinate 13,598 downwards.
ATTTTTGTAAAGATTTTATAATCCGTATTCATCAGAGATATCGGTCTATATGATTCGCATCTAGCAGGGTCCTTTTCTGGTTTCAAAATGAGAGTAATTATAGCCTCATTCCAAGAGTTTAGTAGGTGCACCCCTTGATCTAATATCTCTCCTATCATTACTGTCATATATGGGTTTAACACCTCCCCTAGGATTTTATAAAGCTCCAATAGTATACCATCCGGCCCAGCTGCTTTACCCCCCTTGCTTGACTTTATGGCCATACTAACTTCCTCCTGTGTAATATCCTGATTTAAGATCTTTTGCTGAGTACCATATAAGGGTTTAATAAAATCTGCTAACCATCCCTCAATCTCTTGTTCTGATGTTATCTTCTCCTCAATGTATAAAACCCAGAAGTATTCCGTAATGCCTCTTCTATCTCCATCTCACTCCTCAGAATAACCCCAAACTGTTCCTCCTTGATCTCCTTAATCCGGTTCCTATTCTGATCCATCTTGATTTTCCAAGTTAAAAGCTTCCCTGCCCCCTCCCCATACTCGAAATGTGTTAACTTACTAGCATCTCATCTTTTTTTAATCCGAGTTCAGAAGAAGCAATTTTTCTTCTAACAGAATCCTAGCATCATCTATTAGGGTTCTTTTTATTTCAATTTCTATTTTTTCCATTTCATTTTCTAACCGAGAGACTTCATTCCTGTAACATTTATTTCTGTAGCAGACCGCACTCGTAATCTTACCTCTAATGAATGCTTTTAGCGTGTCACATACTATACCAGTGGAAGCAGAACCACTATTAATCTTAATAAATTCATTAACTTCTACCTTTAAACTTTCCATTATTTCCGTATCTGCCAGTTTGGTATGATCTAATGTCCACTTCCTTTCTGAAAACTTACTAGTGTCTCGAATTGCCATTATTACTGCCGAATGGTCTGATAGATGGGCCGCCTTATACCCAATATCTAGGATATCCTCTCTAAGGCTCCAATCTACTAAAAAATAGTCTATCCTTGATCTGTGCCTATATTTCTTATTATGGAACAAGGTACCCTGCATATTTCCTACTCTCTCTCTCTGAAGATCACACAGAGAGTGTTGGTTCATCATAGCTTTCAAAAAGGCTTGTGATTTGGGCATAGGTATAGCTCTACTTTTATTTGATTTATCTAAATTTAGGTCCATTACCATGTTAAAGTCTCCTGCCACAATTATAGGGCCTGAAAACTCTAACAAATTTGAGAACATGCTTTTAAGTGGCTCACAGTCATTACGGTTTGGACAATAATATCCTACTAATGCTAGTAGCCTATCCCTTATTTTTATACTTGCTATGACCCACCTACCCCCCTTATCCGATCCCATATCTCATATCCATATTTTCGTTTGTTTTTTCACCACTATTGTAACCCCTCTTATGTTTGCACTCTGATCTGTACATACTATCTGTTGTACCCATCTTTGTTTTCTAAATAACTCAACACATTCCTTTTTACCAAATGTGTCTCTTGTAAGATCAGAATCTGCGCACGAGAATCTCTAAGGTACTGTAATATCTTGTCCTTCCTCCCCTTTATACGTAACCCATTAACATTCCACGTTAAAATCTGGATAGACATGCCCCATCTCTTCTAAATACTTTATATCTCTCTGAGGTTTTTGAGGAAATATTTATCATTTTTTCCCACATGCTCCTCACCCAGTGCACTCCCCTCCTCCCTCCTCCCTCCCTCTACCCTTCCCTTGGGAAGCCCCCCATACTTCTTCCTGGACCTGATGTTAGTCCAAATTTTTTTTTCATGCACCACAGGCACCCACCACCGAGAATAACTACATGTCCATATATGTATATGCCCCCCCCACATCTCTGCAATACCCCTTGAGAAAGAAAAGAGAGGGAAAGAAGCAAAGATCATCCTAAGCTATAACTTCTTTATATATGCATATCATCTAGTTTCCCGCTCCTACCTTCTTAATGGCTTCTAATAAATCGTCTGCCTCTCTGGGGCTTCTTATCATATGCATTTTGTTGTTATGCATTACTCTCAAGGATGCAGGGAATTTAAGCTGTGCAGTTGCTCCTACTTTTTTTAATTCATCCAAATGCTTTCCCAACTCCCATTGTCTATCTAAGGTCACCCGTGATAGGTCTGATCTAATTTCAAATGGGAAATCTTCCCCCCTTAGTGTCTTCAATTTTAATGCGCATAGGAGGATTTTTTCCTTTAGGGCATACGTCTGAAAGTTAATGAGAATCTTCCTTAGCTTAACCCTATTTGGGTTTTTCCTAAAGGGTTCTCTGTGTACTATTTGGATGTCTTTCGCGATGTCAGCCTCACTCTCTTCGATCTGAACCGATGCCTTTATCAGTGACACCACATAAGCTTTCAGCTTCTCCCCCTCCTTCCCCTCAGGGATGTTCAAAACCCTCAAGTTGTTTCCTCTAGAGTTATTTTCCAGCTGTTCCAACTTCTCCTGCAGCCCCTGCTCATCCCAACGCAGCACCTGTAACTCCATTTTGCTATTGTTTAAATCTTTTTTCAACTCCTCCACCGTAGTTTCAAGTGTTTGCGTCCTTTCAGACAGACTGTCCATCTTTTTTTCCAAGGCCTCACAGAAGCCACGTATCTCCCCATGGTTTGCTTCTGACACTGCAAACCCCTTCTTAATATCCACAGTGATTGACGAAAGCATAGCCGCTAGGGAGCTAACCGAGGTCTCTACGTTGTCTTTTCCTTCTCCTAAGTTTTGTAGGTTATATCTGGTAGGCGTTTCCCCCCAAAAAATTATATTTTGGAGCTTAAGGTAGAAATTACCCCCCACCCCCTGATTTCCTTCTTTAAGGTTTTTCCCTCCAGAGTGACTCTGCAAGACCAAGAGCAAGTTATGGTAGGGAAGGTTGGAAATAATTCAGATACAACAATAATAGAGGCGGGGGTGCACCTCAGTGCAGAGAGGTTTAGTCAGGAAAGGGCCTTAAAAGTCGTCAATACATCAGAAGCTGGGTACCAGGCGGTTGATCCTACACAAGGGAATTTACACATTTCTGACCAAATAGTTTTTAAAGATGTTCCCCACATACATGAGATAATGATAAAAATGAACCAAAGTTTGAAAGCTTTGAAGCAGGTGAAATCTGAAGAATTTGAAAATGTATTGAGAAAAAGGTTAATGATCAGTTCTATTTACTTAGATGCAGAAAAACTATTGTATATGTCTTTTCAATATCTTCTGGAGAAGGAGAAGAGGACATTGGCCACAAAGGCAGGGAAGCAGCTGGCCACTGTGGTTCAGGTGGTGAGACCACAGACACAGATCAACACAGTGGCATGGAGGGTGAGGGGACTGGAACTAAGGCCACCAGCTCATCAACATCTTTTTGGGAGGCCTCCACAAGTGACCAGTCCCTAGTGGTGGTGGACCCTAGAGGAACTGTATCACCTCCATCTTGCTCCCTCCCAGTTGGCCAAACCCGCCCCCTAAAAGGGCCGGGGGTCTCCTTTGCCATAGGGCACCTCGCCCCTGCCCCTGTCACCCCTGCTGCTCTAAGTGAGGAGGCTATTGAACTCTTGCGCAGCATCTCTGAAGGCCAGGCTGCACTCCTGAATGCCATCCAGGGCTTTAGTTGCCAAATACAACAAATGGTAGCACACCTGAAAGGCATTCATAGTTCTATTTATGGCCTGCAGTGATCATTTACAGGACTAGCCTCCTCACTGACTGCAGCCTTCCTACCAGCTCAACCTTGTGCCCCAACTCAGGTCCCTTCCTCATCCCAATTCCAAAGTCCCACCCCTAGCCCTAGCACACTCACTTCTATGCAGGCAACTACTACAACACACACAAGCAGCACACTCACACACACACATAAACACAAAAATGCAAAGAAACAAGCAAACACACAAACAACATACAGACACTGTTGACACTACACCCACACCCACCACAACCTCCACCACACCCACAACCACCTCCACACCCACAAGTACCACAACCTCCATCACTCTCAGAGCCACCACAACCACCACCACCCCCACACCCACCACAACCACCAGCAAACCCACAACTACCAGCATACCCACCCCGACCACAACCACCACCCCCACAACCACCAGCATATCCACAAGCTCCAGCAAACCCACCAGCACCACCACCACAACCACCACCACACCCAACAACCACCAGCACACCCACAACTCCCAACACACCACAAACATCTCAAACACCACCACACCCACAAACATACCCACAGGCACTACAGCCAGACCAACCACCTCAACAACACACTCACCTAAACAACACATTCACACAAAACCACGCCTACACACAAAACAACAAAAACCAAAACCAAATGCACACACTCACCCTAACTCCAAACACCTGCCTAAAAGCACACACCCAAATGTTCAACACATACACCAGACCCAAATGCAAATGCACAACAGACAGACACATGCACATCACATACTCCAGCTCCCTCCACCTCCAAAACCCAGTCCTCTCCCACCCCTCCCACCCTTTCTCCTCATTCAGATTTTCTTTCTGCTGTGGTCTTGACCCCTTCCAAACCCACCCCTTACACCCAAAACAACAAAAACCAAAACCACATGCACACACTCACCCTAACACCAAACACCTGCCTAAAAACACACACCCAAACGTTCAACACATACACCAGACCCACATGCAAATGCACAACAGACAGACACATGCACATCACACACTCCAGCTCCCTCCACCTCCAAACCCAGTCCTCTCCCACCCCTCCTACCCTTTCTCCTAATTCAGATTTTCTTTCTGCTGTGGTCTTGACCCCTTCCAAACCCACAACTCAAGATGGCCGATTGCTAGGTAGCTCTGTCTGCAGCAATGGGAGGAGTGTGGACAATAGGGTTCATGTTGGCAACAAAGGTAGGAATATAGAAAAATGTAAGTTTCCAACTTAAATACCTTCAGCACAACCAATTCAGGCGGGAAGGCACATCCTAATTGGCCCAGCAGATAAATGAGCTGAACTCCTTCCAACAGCTGCTTTGTCTATGGCGGTGTTGACGCAGGTCGAAATTCTGACGGTCTTTTGCCCATCGACTCGCCAGCATCTAAATAGAGCGGGTGGACCACCTAGTAGGCGGACGGAGAATCCAATGGAAAACTGACAACAGGACCAAATACACCAAGATCTAAATCAGGACCTATAACTTTAAATATTTTAATTAAGCCTGGGCGGAGTCTGCAGAACTCCATGAAGTGACACAAAAACCCCGCCAAGTTAGGCAGACTTCTGCGAGCGGCGGAGTGGGTTACATCACGCCGTTTGCACTGATTTTTAGTGCCCAATAGAGACTTACAAAGACTCAGACAGTCCCCATCCTGCACATTGTTACTCGCAAATATATAATATGAGAGTTGAAACAGTCACCTTATGGGCATGGAGAGGAGCAGACTGAGGGTTTCTTCAAATACTGTGTAGGCTCTCCAGGGTATGGAGCTGAGTGCTACTTATGTTCTGTTGACTGGTAACAAGCCTGAAGGTCATGCAAAAGCTCTGCTGGTCTGCCCTGCTGCTCAGCTTGACTGTTTGGAAACCCATAGTCAGCCAAGGAGTCCAGAGATATGGGTATCTTGCCTAGAAGCCTTTTTTCCCCTCACAAGATACTGGAGGAGGGCCAACTCATCAAACTGCAACTACAAGTACAAATACATTGAGTGGGGCCTGATTAATACACCTTCTATTTTCACCTCCTTTTCTCGTCTTCTCTATTCTTCAGTTACCTAGTGTTTTGCATTGCTCCAGAACCATGCTGGCTTACGAGTTGGCTGAGAAGAAACCTTTGCCCCATCTCGTTTAACATTTGTGTGGTGATTTTCTCAAACTTATTTTATGTTATGTTACATAGATTGGTATAGAGCATTAATTATCCGAGAGAGTATCCAGATGCTTGCCTGGTTTGTGGTCCCCAAGGTGCTTATACGAAGAGCCAGGTTTTCAGCTTCTTGCAGAACACAAGAAGTGGGGAGGAGGTTCTGATGTGTTGAGGGCGGTCGTTCCATGTCTTGGGTGCAATGTAGAAGAATGTGCGTCCTCCAGTTTTGTGTTTGTGGATGCGGGGAAGGTGTACGAGTGAGAGTGAAGCAGAACGTAGGTGTTTGATGGGTTGGTGAAAGTGTATGCAGCTGTTCAGGTATTCTGGTCCTTTGTTGTGTAGGGCTTTATATTGTATGTGTGAGTGGGAAGTTTGAATTAGCTGCACTTGTAAATGGGGAGCAAGTTAAGCTTCCTGCTGGGTGGTGTGATGTGGTTGTGGTGTGGGAGTATGAGTCTTGCATCAGTGTTCTGGATGGTCTGGAGTTTTTTCAAGAGTTGTTTGGAGATTCCGGCATAGCGAGTGTTGCCATAGGTTCAGCCTGCCGGTAATGAGTACTTGTGTGATGGTCCGTCTGGTGTTCTGAAGCAACCATCTGAAGATTTTTTGCTGCATGCGTAGGATGTGGAAGCAGGAGATGCACACTGTGTTGACTTGAGCCGTGATGTTCAGCTTCCTGTATGGAAGGAACAGACACATTTGAGAGTGGATCTTAGTATGCCAATCTTGTGGAGTCTTCATAAGAGGGTGTTATGGGAGACACAGTTGAAGGCCACAGATAGGTCAAGCAGGATGAGAGCTGCTGTTTCTCTTTCGTCCAGGATGATATGAATGTCATCAGTGGCCGCGATGAGTGCCATTTTGGTGCTGCGGTTCTTTCTGAATCCTGATTGAGTGTTGTCTAAAAGATGGTGAAGTTTGAGGTGGGTTGTGAGTTGCTTGTTGTTGGCCTTTCAATCACTTTGGCTGGATAGGGAAGCAGGAAGATGGGTCGGAAGTTGAACAGTTGATTCGGGTAGACTGTGAGCTTCCTGATGAGGGCATTGATTTCTGCAAGTATCCTTTCATCCGGAAAAGTGGTGTACGTAATGGATGTGTTGATGATATTGGTCAGGGTGGTGCTGATTGGTGATGTTCCCAAGTTGCAGATGTGGTGGGGGTATGGGACCATTGGGGACCCTCAGTGAATGGTGTGCATGATTTCCGCTGTGTCAGTTCGGGTGAGGGTTGTTGTTGGACTTGGCTGTAGGAGAGTAGGATCTGCTTCACATGGGTACCCCCACTTTTTGCTGATGCTTCACTGTTTTTCGACATTAGTCTGGCTGGGGCCCTGCTAATCAGAACCCCAGCCTAGCTGCTTCCTCTCTAAAATGGTTTCCATGTGCCTTAGGCACATCACTGATTGGGATCTGGAGTGCCCTTATAAGTCCCTAGTATATGGTATACTATGTACCAAGGGCATAGGAACCTCAGAGGACCTGCCAGGGGCTGCAGCATGTATTATGCCACCCCTGGAAGGCCATCCAAACTGACACCACAGGTCTGCTACTGCAGCCTGGGTAAGGTGGTGCATGCACCCTTTACTGTGATATAGGTTACCTATATCACTAAATACATACACACATATAAACCTATAAGTCACTCCTAAGGCAGGCCTTATCAATCCTAAAGGCAGAGTGCATGGTTCCTATGTGAGAGGGTGACCCTGCATGAGCAGGGCCCTCTGCAGCGTTCGGAGACCATCTCTGATGCTGTTTGTAGTGCAGCCTGACCATATACTCTTAAGCGCATTATATCCTCGCGGTAAAATGCTAACTTTGGAATGGCTGCACCTAAACATGTCGTGTTTGGTGTCAAACATCTTGGAATACTACCCCCGCCAATCCTGGCGGCGGGGTAGCATTCCACCCTTCTAGAGGGAAAGACATGTTAACTCTGACTAGTCCGGTAACTTCTTTCCAGAGCCCTGGCATCACAAAATGGATGCTGCTGCCACAGACACGAGTCTGGCCTCCTGCTGCTGGACGAAACTCCGGCAGGGGAGGCCTGGACAATAGGTTTCCTGTCCCAGGGAGGTGTGACCACCTCCCCAGACAGGATAATGTGTATTGGGGCTGGGCGGGAGCACTTTCGGGTGCTTTGAAGTCCTGCACTGGTGGCACATTTGGTGTCCCTGTGCATACCCCAGTTCAAACCGGATCAGGGGCTTGCAGCCCCTGCTTTGGCACGAACTGGACAAAGGAAAAGGGGTGTAGCCACCCCTCTGCCCTGACCCCCCCATAGGTGGGGCCACAGAGTAGTCCAACCCCTATCTTTAGTACAAAGATAGGAACCCAGTCCTTAGGACTTTAGATTATCCCTGGACGAAACTCTGTAACTGAATCCTGGACCTTCGACGCTCTACTCATGATTAGAGGACAGAAGAATCTCCCTTGGGGTCAAGGAGTGACTCCCCTGCTTGGCAGGCACCAAAGAAGCATCTGTCCGGTTCGCATTTCTGAAGCTCCTGTCGGACGCCGAAGTCATCGCATCACCAGAGGTGGATTCTCAGACTTCCCCGAGGCTACCCTGAGTCCCCAGCAAAGCTGAGGCTCGTGGCTATCGTGGGTGACTTGAGACCATGACCCCTGGACACCAAGCACATTTGCAAGTGCATCCTCTTCTGGGTCTCCCAAGAAGTCGTGCTTTGGGCTCCGAGTAGCCCTAGCCTCCAGCACCAACTGCACCGAAGATCACTGGCCCCCACTCCACGAGTGTCCTGTAAGCCAGATCCACGTGCGGCGTCACGAGGCTCCTTTGCGGTCGCTAGCCCGTTGGCTAGTAGCCCTTAACGAAGGCCAATGCTTTTCTAACTTGGCATCCTGGTTGCTCCAGGCCTGCCCTCACTTACTCTCGCTGGGTGAGTTCCACAGACCTTGCTGGTCTGCACCATCGACGATCAACATCTTCACTGAGACTTGCCGTTGCCAAGGCTTGTTGGGTCCAATCCGGTCGCCGACACCTCAGCACTCGACAGACATCGTGTACCAGCCGGAATCCTGCTCCTGGTCACCGACAACGCCTCCTGGACCTCGTGGCTGAAGAGTCAAGACAACCGTCAATGCACCTGAAGCACTCGACATCGGTGGGCATCTGTCCATCGCCTTCCTGGTCACTGGCTAGTGACCCAGACTCTGTCCCCTCTGCTTTCAGGTTCTTCAGAACTCCGATCCACTCTTGGATCCACCCGGACACTTTTCTCTTGGTCGCCAGCAGCACTTTGCAGCAGATCGCCATCCGAATCGATGACGAAACCCGACCCCGAAAGGCACCTATGCACCCGGCTTCCCTGGGTGAGGTAACACGAGTACTCCAGTGCTCCCGTGGGTAGAGACTCTTCAAAGTCCTAGATCTCAAAGGGTTTTGTCCAAGTCCTCTTTTAAGTGTCCCTTTTCTCTAATTTCCCGATCCCGACTTTCTCCATAGAAGTCAACGGCGTATCGCGGTTGTGTATTTACACTGCACGCGTCTCCCGTGGGTCCCCTGTGTCACTACCTTGGGTGGTTCCTTGTGGTCCAAGCACTTCTAGAGGCTCTAGGCCTAGTGTCTAGTTCAGTCGTGGTTCGCATACCACTTTATTGGTATATGGTTTGGTACGCCCCTAGGGCCCAAACGTGTATTTGTGCTATTACTGTGTTTAAATAACTTCTAACTTATGTATTTCGAACTCTAGCCTCATAAAGAGACTAGAGGGGTGTGTTTAGCAATAAATACATATATTTTGAATATATACCTGGTGTGGTGCTCTTTCATTTGATCACTCAAGAGATTATAGACTGGTAAAACAAGCTGCTTTACATTCCTTCAAGACTTAGCCTGAAGGCTGCTCTCCATAGCTACCACTAGGATAGCTTTCAATAAGGTTGTCTTTAACCTATCTCCAATAAGGGGTTGTTTGGACTGGTGCAAGGTGCCCACTATAATTAGTGGACAGCATATACCAGGCCAACTTCTCACATTGGTGTGCAGCGTGTGGGATTCCAGCTTGCTATTGTTTTACCAGATAATCTCAATTGAATTGATCAACTGAAAACCACTAAAGGTACCTAAGGTACATATAATTTAAGCTTAGAATACAGTAAGTTCTACTGAACTTAGAGTTGTGTGTTAAGGGATAGCACAACCCTTTCTACAACTCAAGAGAGTTTAGTAGGCCACAATAGAGTAGGTAGTGCATACACCACACCACACTAGTAATGTCTTTAAGGGTAGGATCTAAAGAATCCTTGCAGGAAGCCATTGAGCTTCCACCCTCCAAGTATGATACACTCCCATTCTTGGAATTGAGAGCTTTATGCAACTTGAGAAAACTAAGGACAGGCCAAAGCTCCACCACCCAACACCTCAAGGAGTTGTTGGTGGCTTATGACCTTAGTAAGCCCTTGGGGACTGAAGGGGTAGGAGCTGAGGGTGGGGCAGAGGAAGAGGAAGAGGCCAGGGGTACCAATACCCCTAGCCCCCCTCTGAAACTGGCCAGGAGGGTGACAATGACCCTGACCTGGATAACCCAATCCCTCCTGTGGAAGATGATGAGGATGATCTGAATGATCCCCACTTTGTCCCCCAGAAAGGATTAAGAGTGTGCCCAGAAAGTCTAGATCTCCTTCTCAGGAGTCTAACCACTCTGGCACCTCCATAGGGAGCTCTATCTCCTCTCACAGGAGGGAATCCTCTCATGAGAGAAGAGACAGACTGGTCCAGTATGAGGAAACTCAGCTGGAAATCAGAAAAAGCAATTGGCTTTAGATAGGGAATCCCTAGATCTCCTTAGAGAGAGAAGAAAGTTGGGACTAGAGTCCCATGGTGGCAGCCATGTCCCTAGAGACAGGGAAAGGTCCTATGACCATAGGAACCTGAGCAAGATTGTCCCTCCCTACCAGAGTGGGGATGACATCCACAAATGGATAACTGCATTAGAGAGGGCCTGTAAGGTACAGAAGGTCCCTCAGGAGCAGTGGGCAGCAATCTTGTGGCTCTCCTTTGCTGACAAAGGTAGAGATAAGCTCCTCACTGTTAGAGAGGAGGATGCTGATAATTACAAGGTCTTGAAGAGTGCTCTTATTGATGGGTTTGGCCTAACCACTGAACAGTACAGGTTGAAGTTCAGAGACACCCAAAAGCACAGACTCAAGACTGGGTAGACTATGTGGATTGTTCTGCCAAGGCTCTGGAAGGCTGGTTGATGGGCAGTAAGGTGTGTGACTTCTCAGGTTTGTACAATCTGATAATGAGGGAGCAGATTCTTAATAACTGTCAAAATCAGCTGTTGCATCAATACCTGGTAGACTCTGATCTGACCTCTCCCCAAGAATTGGGAAAGAAGGCAGACAAGTGGGTCAGAACCAGGGTGAGGCAGAAGGTACAGAACCAAGGTGGGGAAACCAAGAAGCAAGATGCTAAGAACTCTGACAAGGGTGGGGAGAAGGGTAAAGATCAAAAGTCTTCATCAGGCCCCCAAAAATCTTCTTCTGGTGGGGATTCACAGTCTACCAAAGGGAAAGGCCAAAGAAAACCATGGTGCAAGGTCTGTAAGCAAAAGACCCACTGGACCAGTGATTGCACCAAGTCCAAAGACTCCAGTCCAGCACCCACCAATGCCCCTAAGGCACCTGTTCCCCTAGTACAGTTGGTGGAAGTGCTCCAGCCAAGGGTTTAGTAGGGTTCACCCTGGGAACTGAGTTGGGCTCTGACCTAGTCAGAGAACTGACTCAGGCTGTGTTAGTCTGTGATGGAGGCATGGATATGACCTCCACTGTGAGTCCCAGTAATCTGGGCAAGTACAGACAACAGCCTTTAATCAATGGACGTGAGGCTTTGGCATTTAGGGACACAGGGGCAAGTGTCACAATGGTGACACAAGACCTTGTGAATCCTGGGCAAGTTATACTTGGTGAGATGTACCAAGTGACCAATGCTAGCAATGTCAGAACAGACCATACTCTGGCAGTTGTTAACTTCTCCTGGGGAGGGGTAACTGGCCTTAAGAAGGTTGTGGTAAGTGCAAACCTACCAGTCGAATGCTTGCTTGGCAATGACTTAGAGACCTCTGCTTGGGCAGAAGTGGAGCTCAGGACCCATGCAGAAATGCTGGGGATCCCTGCAGATGTGTTTGCTGTGACCAGGTCACAAGCCAAAATGTCTAGCACTGAACAGGCCTTGGATTCTGGAAGAATGGACCAAGTGCCTTCCAAGAGGAGGAGTAGTAGGGTTAAGGCAGTACCTTCCCCTTGGCTCAGGAGGAAGATCAGTCCCTTGAGGGGGATGATCTCAGCCCTGAAGAAGGAACTGTCCCAGAGGAACTTGAACCTGACCAGGTTGAGTTCTTGGGGACAGGGGGACCTTCTAGGGCAGATCTGAGCCAGGAGCAGCAGAGCTGCCCCTCCTTGAACCCCTCAGACAGCAAGCTGCTGCTGAGGCTGCTGGGAAAGCTAGTGGTCCCCATACAGTGTATTGGGATGATGGACTCCTGTACTCAGAGAGTAGAGACCCCAAGCCTGGTGCTACCAGGAGGTTGGTTATACCTCTGAAGTTCAGGGGCTTCCTATTGACCAAGGTCCATGATATTCCCTTAGCAGGTCACCTGGGCCAGAACAAGACTTGGGACAGAATTGTCCCTCACTTTCACTGGCCCCACATGTCTGAAGACAGTAAGGAGTTTTGTCGCTCCTGTGTAACCTGCCAAGCCAGTGGCAAAGCAGGTGGCACTACAAAGGCCCCCCTAATACCACTTCCTGTGGTGGGGGTGCCCTTTGAAAGGGTAGGGATTGACATTGTTGGTCCCATGGATCCCCAAACAGCCTCTGGGCACAGGTTTATCCTGGTGGTAGTGGATCATGCCACCAGGTACCCAGAAGCTATTCCCCTCAGGACCACTACAGCACCTGTGGTGGCAAGGGCCCTCCTGGGAATCTTCTCAAGAGTGGGCTTTCCTAAGGAGGTAGTATCAGACAGGGGTGCTAACTTCATGTCTGGGTACTTAAAAGCAATGTGGAAGGAGTGTGGAGTGACTTATAAGTTCACCACACCCTATCACCCACAATGCAATGGTTTAGTTGAGAGATTCAACAAAACCTTGAAGGGCATGATTAAAGGGCTCCCAGAAAAGCTTAGGCGTAGATGGGACATACTCTTGCCCTGCCTTTTATTCGCATATAGGGAGATGCCTCAGAAGGGGTTGGTTACAGCCCTTTTGAACTTCTGTTTGGCCACCCTGTGAGGGGTCCACTGTGCTTGGTGAAGGAAGGATGGGAGTTACCTCTCAAGCCCCCAAAGCAAGATATAGTGGACTATGTACTTGGTCTCCGCTCCAGGATGGCTGAGTACATGAAAAAGGCAACCAAAAACCTTGAGGCTAGCCAGGAACTTCAAAAGGCCTGGCATGACCAAAAGGCTGTTCTGACTGTTTACCAGCCAGGACAGAAGGTGTGGGTGTTGGAGCCAGTGGCCCCAGCAGCTCTCCAAGATAAATGGAGTGGACCCCACACTATTGTTGAGCAGAAGGGTGAGGTCACTTACTTAGTAGACCTAGGAACACCCAGGAGTCCCCACAGGGTTCTCCATGTCAACAGGTTAAAACCATATGTGGACAGGGCAGACATGGGCTTGCTCATGGCTACTGATGAAGGGCAGGAGGAAGAGAGTGACCCACTCTCTGACCTGCTCTCACAGAACCCTGACGATGGGTCAGTTGATGGTG